>OX377618.1:262173218-262730721 GCA_947397865.1 Polietes domitor
GTAAAAGTAAAAAATACGAATTTAGAAAAATCTTTTTATTTTGCGTGTCTATGATTGGTAACATTTTTATCCCCTTTTTCCTAGTTTACCCCCTTAAGAGTATGACTTTATAAAATCTGTGCACATCGAATTTCATCATTCTAGCTGCAGTCGTTTAGTTGGTACCATTTTTATCCCTCTGTACCCATTGAAAGTACGAATTTGGAAAAAACATTTTTTTTGTGTCTATGCAGTCAGCGGAATGTATATTCCGAATTTCATGACTCTAGATGCGGTCATTTGGTTGGTATTATTTTTATCCCCTTTTTCCACTTTAACCCCAAAAAGCACGATTTTCGACAAATCCGTTTATTTTACGTGTCTACGCAATCAGAGGAATGTATACACTGAATTTCAATATTCTAGGTGCAGCAGTTTGGTTGGTACCATTTTTATCCCTCTATTCCCCTTTTTCCCCTTAAAAGTACGAATTTGGAAAAAATACTTTTATATTATGCATCCACTTAATTAGAGGAATGTGCACACCGAATTTCGTGTTTCTAGCTGTTGTCGTTTAATATGTACTATATTTATCCCTTTTTGCCCCATTTCACCCCCTACGAATAAAAATCACTTTATGGTGCAACTAAATTTATACTCAATCTGAGGAAAATTTTCGGAAATTTTTCCTTAAACCAAGTAAATTTGTACTCAGCGTGACTAAAATTTTCCTTAAACCAAGTAAATTTGTATTCAGCTACAACCTACAACTTTACTTGATAATTGAAATAAATTATTTCGCTTCAGAGTATGCAACACTCATATGAAAAATGGAATAGTTCTCAAACGTCTCATCTTACTTATACCATAAAGAGTTGAGCTATTTCACCATGATGGCTGCTTCGCAGTGATTGTTTAGAGTAATATTTGAAGTACTTATGAAGAAAGTCTTGGCTAACGAACGAGAATTGCTTCTTAGACTACTATTCATGTGTTTTTCTAAACGCACTGAAGTATTTTTTATAAGTTCATTTATACTTGAATGTATGAGGAACATGACATACATTTAAGTACATATATTTTCTTTATTTAAAGTAATAAACACATTTTTAAGTAAAAACTTCTAAATGAAATTTTCCATACAAAAAAATTCTTCATTATTTTCTTTCTTAAACGCTAGTAAATTTTCTAACGTACAGGTATGAATACTTAATTGTAAGAAGTTTTTACTAGATCCAAAAAAATGTTTTTAAGTAAATTTACTACCCTATTCTGGCTTTGAAATAAGGAAAGTGTACTCATATCTATTTAATTTTCCTTCTGGTAAGGAAATTTTACCTAAACTGGAGTAAAATTGTTAAAATAAATAGGAGTATGGATTTTACTCAGATTTAAGAATGCCATTTTTCTGAGTGCACGATGTGTAAATTTGAAGCATCTGTAGTTGCATCTATAAGGCCAACCTCCATATTAAAAAAAGTAGGACAGACCAACTATATATATATGATAACCTCCATTTTCAAGGAGGATATTCACAATATATGTTCATAGGTAGTCTACATGCAAAATTTCATCAGGCAAAAATGATGGGAAGGCAATGCTTTTGGCTATTAGTTCGAATGAACCTAAAGGAAATTTGGAAAAGTTTCAGAATCTACCTACCTTTTTATTTCGTAGTCGTTTGTCCTTTTTCAATGACTTTTAAATTCGAAAAGATATAGATGTTTTAATAATTTAGTTTCGTACTTTTGCTTGCCGTGCAATGACGAAGAAAGAGAGGAATATCTGTTAAATATACCTCAAGTTTCATGCTTCTATCACTAACAATCATTTCAAGTTTTCCACATTTAAAAGTTTTTTCATGTTTCAATTTTTAATGGTGAACTATTTACTGATCTTTTTACAGACAGTTTTCACAGTTTTATATAATAAATTCTACAAATTTATTTGATGAAAAGAAATGTTTACTTTTTCAGGACAAACATTGTAAATAATATCCTTTGAAAATGTAACCATTCAACATCGTTTATACAAGAACAATGGTCTCTGTTTGCCATTTGGAGATATTTTCTCTTCTTTAAAGGACTTCGCAGCTTTAGAGATATGGAAATTTATTTAAATATTTCTACCCATCAGTTTATGTCAATAATGTAGTCTGTGTTTATAATTTCAGGACGAAAAGGTGTATAGCAAATTGCAGTGCACATTGTTTTAGAATCAGGCCAAAATTCAATAACTTTTGTTCAAGTAAACATTTTAGAGTTCTGTAAAAAACTGAAATTAGACAAGGACCCAAGGATTATTAGGAGATATTGTACATGCAGTTTACCTGTATTAATTCGATTTGTCTGCAAAATCACGTATTATTATCACGTATTCGCAAAAACCAACCATTCACATTATGAATAAATACTTAAAAATATACAAAATATATAGAACTCAAAAATGTTTTCTAGAACAAAATATATTGAAGTTATGTCGACTCAACACATTTCGTGTTGGTAAAAATTTGGAAATTTAGGAATCATCAAAATTACTTTTTGCGTGAAATACTTCATGAAAGAATTGGGATACATTTTATAATGAAGAAATCTCTACCTTAAAGTTTTCAATATATGACAATCAAAATATAGTAATTTCAGTCAGTAATTTCGTGGAACGGATCTACATTGCATTGTCTCTCAGTAACAATTGTCTAATTTTCAGTTTCAAGTGTTTTTATACCTTCCACCTCCAGGATGGGGGTATACTAACTTTGTCATTCCGTTTGTAACACCTTGAAATATCGACCTGAGACCCTATAAAGTATATATATTCTTGATCGTCATAAAATTCTAAGACGATCTAGCCATATCCGTCCGTCCGTCCGTCTGTCCGTCTGTTGAAAGCACGCTAGCATCTAAACGAAAGGAGCTAGAACGTTCAAATTTTCCATAAATGCGTCTTATAGTCGTAGATCGGTTGGGATTGAAACGGGGCGAAATCATCACAAGGACTAAAAATACCCATAATAATCCCTAATATTTTAGCGTATTTAAGCATGTTTTTTGAATATGTCTGTTTATATTTGCTTGATATTTGGTATGCGCATTCTCCTTATATCAAAAACGTGCACCATAAAGTGATTCCTATTTGTAGGGGGTGAAATGGGGCAAAAAGGGATAAAAATGGTAATGGTAAACGACAACAGCTAGAAACACGAAATTCGGTGTGTACATTCCTCTAATTGAGTAGATAAATAATATAAAAGTATTTTTTCCAAATTCGTACTTTTAAGCGATAAAATGGGAATAGAGGGATAAAAATGGTACCAACCAAACGGCTGTACCTAGAATAATGAAATTCGGTGTATACATTCCTCTGATTGCATAGACAAGTAAAATACACGGACTTTTCCAAATTCATACTTTTTGGGGTTAAAATGAAAAAAGGGGATAAAAATAGTACCAATCAAATGGGCGCAGCTAGAGTCATGAAATTCGGAGTATACATTCCTCTGACTGCATAGACACACAAAATAAAGAGTTTTTTTTTTAATTTGTACTTTTTCTTTTTCGGCAAAAATTGGTTGAATCATGAAATTAGGTTATTTTGCACTATGTACGTCTGATACTGGATTTTCAAAATTTTTACTTTTGGAATTAAAATAAAATGGAAATACAACCAACTGTAGCACCCACTATCTACCAATATTTATGGTACTTAAGTTTTGAAAATATAAATACAAGAATATTTATTTTTTGATTTGAAATAAATAATGGTTTGAAATAATTAAAATATTATATTTATTTATGAAATTATTTTTTCAATATTTGTATTTGTTTTGGTTTTTTTTTTAATTATATTTTCCTGCAATATTACTGCATCATGGTCGAGGGTATATAAAGTTCGGCCCGGCCGAACTTAACGCCGTTTTTACTTGTTTTTAATTTACATTTCCCAATATCTGTACATATTAATATTCTCAATTTGAATTTCTGTTTGTATTTGGTCACTCTAAGCTATTATTATTTCAAATTCAATTTTGAATGTTGCTAGAGTGATACATTTATTTGTATTGAAATAATAGAAAATATGAAAATCCCATAAATCTGATCCGATTTTCTATTGTTTATCTAAACAATTCATTTTCTATATTTCAAAGTCATTTTGCATATAGTTTGTGATCTCTTGAGTTGACATCTGACATTTAAAAGTCATGTGACACGTGATTATTTTTTTGACAATGATAATAACAAATATTTAAAACAAACACACACTCAGGTCATAAGCCAATATGCAATTTCAAAACACTTTTCACAGACTTGTTGCAGTGGCTAAAAAAATACGGGGCACATATTCACATGCATGTGAGTGAGTACTTACCACTTGAAAATGCAAACACACACGACTCACGGCAGCACACCACCACCACACACACACACTGTGAGCCCGCTCAAGTGCTGATGCTTGAACTGCTTTGTTTGCCACAAGGATTATGGATTTTTGACACTTAATCCTTGTTCGAGGGGATCGATCGCACAACAAAACTCAATTGTGCCAAAAAAAGCAGCAGAAGATTGGATTGGATTGGAAGAATTCGTGTAAAATCATCATCTAATATGAAAATCCCATTGTCTTGGTGAAGAGCTATTCTCTGACACGTACTCGAGGACTCGGAACAATGGCCACATATGAGTACATGCGTCAAAAGGAACAATTGACTCTTGTTAACTTTTTGAGTAGGCGAGACGAGGTGGTCGACGACAAGCGGATTAATAGGATTAAAGGTGAATGCTGAAAAAAGGAAAACAATCTGTTTTCCTTGAGAGTCCTTAAGAAAGAAAAAACTAGTCAATGAATGAATGTAACCAAAGAGAAGAAGAAGAGTAAGATTTCAAAAGTCTAAGACTGATGAAGAGAATGGGAATGAGCACGAGGTGCTTGTGGTAACATATTGTATCAGTTGTTGGTTAATTTGTTGTTATCCTTGTGGTGCGCATATCGACCATTAAGTCACTGAAGTCATTTAAAATGCAATCACCATCGTCGTCACCATTATCATTTCAAGCAGCTGCTTTGGCCCTGCTAACAAGGTTCGTATGCTATGCTGTTCTCGGGAAATATCCTTTGACATGTTATGTCCTTTTCTGGACGGTATGTTGGCTACATTTGTAACCATATATAACATGCGACAATCACACACACACAGTGATGTGACCGATTGGTGTTAAATATGAACTAACAAGCGATCCTTGAAAGCGAACAAAAAACACAAAAACAGTTGATGACAATGCCAAAACTACCACTGCCACCATCACCATCATCATGTTGCCTGCCACATCTTTAAGATAGCCCAGACCAGCGGCCAAATGCAAGCTGCCACATACACGAGGAGCGATCCAGCCAATCAAGGCAATGCATTTGTTCGTGTCCCCCTCCATATATTCCATAGATTCCTTCGTTGCTTCTAATGTTTATTGTTTTATGTGTTCTGTTGTTTGTTATTAATGTTAAATGCCTTTTGATTGCATTCAAGTGATAATTCCCGAATTCCCTCTGCCACACACTCACCCATGGCAAGGGATGGGACACATTTACAGCAGCAACAGCAGATGTCTGCTTTGAAATCTTTAAGATCGCACTCCATCCACTCCGCACACCACTTCACATGGCGAGTGTTTTGGCTGATCTTTTCATTAAAAATGAATTTATGGTTCACATTTATAGTTCGTTAGAAAATTTATTGATTATTTTGATTACACCGAAGTGTATTAGTAAAGGTTTGATATATGGTTCGAAAACCATCGAACGGAACACTTTGAAAATCTTGAGGGATGAACGCAACGAATTCAGGGTGAAGAAAAAAAAAACAAAACACAATAAATGATCCACATTGATCGCGGCTAGAGAGATAGTTCATTAGGAGATAGTTCATTGTTTTGAGGTAGGTTAGAGATAAGAGGATCTTGATCATGGCTTGCCATGGGGGCATTTGATTGTAACCAAATTAGCATCCTTGCCATGGTCAATCCTACAATAAGTCAAATCTATTGCACACAAAGGCATATAATTTTACAACTGTCCAGGTGGTTGCCAGTTAATAATTTCGGTTTGTATTTGCTGAGGCATATTCTATAAACCCAACTTGAGAATGTATATATTACAACCATAACAAAAATCGAAATATGGCTCATGGGAATGTCTATTAAATTATATTCCACTTTCACTTCATTCTCCTTATGTGGAGAGGGGAGCTGATTGTAAGAAAGCGCATTTGCAAACATTATATCCTCGGTTCGATTCTAGCTTTCCGAAATAGTCTCTAGATAATTTTTAAAAGCAACTTTTATTTGTTGTATGGAGACCGAACCTTAAAAATATTGCTTCGTTCAAGTAGCCCCGCTCAGTGGCCCAAAATCAATTTGCATCGGTCAAAGTTCGATAACTTTTGATCTAGACCTCTTTTAGTTAAAACAAGTAAAAACGGCGTTAAGTTCGGCCGGGCCGAACTTCATATACCCTCCATCATGGGTTGCATTCCACAGAGGTTGTCGGTTTTCGTAGAAGTGCAGTAATATTACAGGAAAATAAAATTTTTTTAATATAGCCAAACCAAAACAAATACAAATATTGAAAAATTAATTTTATAAATAAATATAATATTTTAATTATTTCAAACCACGCTCATAAGGTAATGCTACCAATACGTCAATTCAAAAAATAAACATTCTTATATTTATATTTTCAAAAACATTTTTTAAGCCATAAATATTGGTGGATAGTGGGTGCTACAGTTGGTTGTATTTCCATTCTATTTTAATTCCTGAAGTACAAATTTGGAAAATCCATTATCAGACGTTCATAGTGCAAAATAACCTAATTTAATGATTCAACCAATTTTTGCCGCAAAAGAAAAAGTACGAATTTGGAAAAAAAACTTTGTATATTGCTTGTCTATGCAGTCAGAGGAATGTATACACCGAATTCCATGATTCCAGCTGCGGCCATTTGGTTGGTACCATTTTTACCCCCTTGATGTTTCTACGTACTATTTGTATCCATCTGTACCATTGTATCCCTTAAAAGTACTAATTTCGAAAAATTCGTCTATTTTCCTTGTCTACGCTGCAGTCATTTGATTGGTACTATTTTTATCCCCTTTTTTCATTTTAACCCCAAAAAGTACGAATTTCGAAAAATCAGTTTATTTTCCGTGTCTACACACTCAGAGGAATGTATACTCCGAATTTCATGACTCTAGCTGCAGTCATTATATTGGTACTATTTTTATCCCCTTTTTTCATTTTAATCCCAAAAAGTACGAATTTTGAAAAATCTGTGTATTTTACTTATCTATGCAATCAGCGGAATGTATACACCGAATTTCATTATTCTAGGTACAGCCGTTTGGTTGGTACCATTTTTATCCCTCTATTTCCACTTTACCCCTTAAAAGTACGAATTTGGAAAAAAAAACTTTTATATTATGTATCTACTCAATTAGAGGAATGTACACACCGAATTTCGTGTTTCTAGCTGTTGTCGTTTAATATGTACCATATTTATCCCTTTTTTGCCCCATTTTACCCCCTATAAATAAGAATCACTTTATGGTGCACGTTTTTGCTATAAGGGGAATGCACATACCAAATATCAAGCAAATATAAACAGACATATTCAAAATACATGCTTAAATACGCTAAAATATTAGGGATTATTATGGGTATATTTAGTACTTGTGAGGGAAAAAATGTTCCCTTTGGGCCGATTTCGCACCGTTTCAATCCCAACCGATCTACGACTATAAGACGCATTTATGGAAAATTTGAACGTTCTAGCTCCTTTCGTTTAGATGCTAGCGTGCTTTCAACAGACGGACGGACGGACATGGCTAGATCGTCTTAGAATTTTATGACGATCAAGAATATATATACTTTATAGGGTCTCAGGTCGATATTTCAAGGTGTTACAAACGGAATGACAAAGTTAGTATACCCCTATCCTGGAGGTGGAGGGTATAAAAATCGAAATTAGGCAAATACCCGAGGGAGATTTTCACATTTTACTGATTTTGAAAATAATATAAAGTATAGATGCAAAATGTTCTTGAGCCAGAACAATATCCCAGTTCAAGATTCTAGAAAAACACAAATTGGAAACAAAAATATACATCAAGTTTTCAATTTCTTAAGAGGCCCAACTTCCATTTTTATACCCTCCACCTTGAAATATCGACCTGAGACCCAATAAAGTATATGTATGTTAGGATGCGTCACGAAAATAAATTGCAGCGGTCACCCCCAGAAATGAAGATTGGATTGTTTAATGATGATCTACGAAATATTTCGTCACTGGGTCAAGCCATATGTGAGCTAAACGGTCCTGAAAACACCTATAAAAATCATGTTTTACCCGTGAAATTTTTTTATGTTGCATTTTTGCCCAACATTTTTTTCTGAATTAATAGACCCTTGGAAGGACTTTAAATAAAAATTGTTATTCTTGTATTAGAATAACTCATTGATAGAATTATCGGGCGTTTATAATGATTTTTTGCGGGTTTCAAGGTGTCAGCTAAAAACTCATATTTCTTGGAAACATTTTGTAAGAGGTGTGATGAAAAATAAGTGGGAGGAATCAATACCTTTCGATTGATTCCCAAACGATGAATAACGGACGAAAAATTACGTCACTGACAGCATTTTTGTGAAATAATTTATTACTGGCGATGGTTTTCACAGCCAAAATGTTCAAACACTTTTTACAAAAATGAGCGCTGCGGCGTCAATTTCATTCCGATGTTCATCATTTAGGCATCATTCGAAAGGTATTTATTTTTTTATAAAATACCACCATCAGATACGAAAAAGTTTTCAGTAGTCACTGTGAACATTCACAAAAATTACTATAAACGTCCAATAATTCGACCAATAAGTTACTCTAAGAAAATAATGAAAATTTTTATTTAAAGTGCTTTCAGGCACAGCCTAATGTATATATTCTTGATCGTCATAAAATTCTAAGACGATCTAGCCATGCCCGTCTGTCCGTCCGTCTGTTGAAAGCACTCCAGCTTCTAAACGAAAGGAGCCACGGCGTCCAAATTTACCACAAATGTGTCTTATAGTCGTAGATCGGTTTGGATTGAAACTGGCTGAAATCGGCCCAAAGGGAAATTTTTTTCCCTCACAAGGACTAAAAATACGAATAATAAACCCTAATATTTTAGAGTCTTTAAGCATTTTTTTCAATATGTCTGTTTGTACTTACTTGATTGGACATGCGCATTCCCCATATAACAAAAACGTACATCATAAAGTGATTTTTATTCGTAGGGGTCACCCCCTACGAAATAGGAATAAAAATGGTACATATAAAACGACAACAACTAAAAACACGAAATTCGGCGTGTATATTCCTCTAATTGAGTAGATACATAATATAAAAGTATTTTTTCCAAATTCGTTCATTAAAGGGGTAAATTGAAATAGAGGGATAAAAATGGTACCAACCAAACGGCTGCATATAGAACAATGAAATTCGGCGTATACATTCCTCTGATTGCGTAGACACGTAAAATAAACGGATTTTTTGAAATTCGGACTTTTTGGTGTTAAAATGGAAAAAGGGGATAAAAATAGTACCGACCAAATGACCGCAGCTAGAGTCATGAAATTCGAAGTATACATTCCTCTGACTGCATACAAACACAAAAAATAAACGGATTTTTCTAAATTCGTACTTTCAAGGGATACAATGGGTACACAAGTACCAACTAAACGGCTACAGCTAGAATGATGAAATTTGGTGTGTACATCCCACTTATTGCATAGACACGCAAAATAAAGAGATTTTAGAAAGTCGTACTCTTAAGAGGGTGAAATAGGAAAAAAGGAATAAAAATGGTACCAACCAAAGGGCCGCAGCTAGAATCGTGGAAATAAAAAGATTTTTCCAAATCTTTTATGGCAAAAATTGATTGAACCATGAAGTCAGGTTATTTTGCACTATGTACGTGAGATACATAAGTATAATGGAAATACTACCAACTGTAGCACCTTTTAACTACCAATATTTATGGTAAGTTTATGCTTTTTGAAAATATAAATATAAGAATATTTATTTTTTGAATTGACTTGAAGTACTATTTCGATATATAGTGTAAACGCATTGGTAGCCTACTTTATAAGCGTAGTTTGCAAAAATAAAACAAGTAAGGAAAGGCTAAAGTCGGGCTGGACCGACTATATGATACACTCCACTTTCTATCCGAATACAATTGAATTCGTAAAAAAAAAATGAAAACGGGAAGGATTTTTGTATCCTGTAAATGTATGTGTTTGACAAAAAATTTTAAATCGGAAAGGACATTTGTATGGGTTTATATTGAAACCTGGAACGAAATAGGTGAAATATAATATGTATCGTTTGGCCAACATTGGTTAAACATTTGGAAGCAACATTTGTATGGTGGCTATATCTAAATCTGAACCGATCTTACAAACTTTCATCGTTGGTGTTTCTAGTTGTATTATAAAATGTTGTGCTCAATTTAAAGAAAATCGGGTACACTATGTAGTTTCTAAAGCGGAAAAAGTCAAATCGGGAGCGACATTTGTATGGGGGCTATATCTAAATCTGAACCGATCTAGCCCGCTTTCGCCTCAGGTGTTTATAGTTGGATTATAAGATGTTGTGGCAAATTTAAAGAAAATAGGGCACAATATGTGGTTTCTAGAGCGGAAAATGTCAAATGTATTGGGGCTATATCTAAATCTGAACCGATTTGGCTCAAATTAAACTTCGTCCTTGATCCACAAAACTTACTTGCGCCAATTTTTGTTTAGATCGGACTATAATTGCTACCTGTAATTTGATTACAACAATAGATGGACAGACGGACATTGCTAAATCGACTCAGAAAGTGATTCTAAGCCGATCTGTATAATAAACGATGGGTCTAACTCGTTACAAACAAATGCACAAAGACATAATACTCTCGTGGAGTGTATAAACATTATATTTAATTATAAAATTATTTTTTCAATATTTATATTTGTTTTGGTTTGGCTATATAAAGAACTATATTTTCCTGTAATATTACCGAAAAAACTCCGTTTTTACATGTTTTTTACTTTTTATGTTTATTTTGACATATTTTTACGTATTCGTTAATAATTCGCAGAAAAATATTTTTATTTTTGTATTACAGATTTTCACCTTTTACAGTTCAGACTTTGAACTTTTCTCACACGTTTTAAGAGACGGACAGACAGACAGACATTGCTAAATATAACTCGTTTCCCTTTGGGTGTTAAAAACAAATGCACAATGACATAATAGGCCTTGATATCCATCATTTTGACTTACACTGGATAATTGTCCAGGCTAAGTCAAAAATTTTTAACACAAAATTATTTTTTCAAAATATGTTTTCACACACACATTGATATTGCTTTTGGCGACAATATTAAAAAATAATTTTTTTTTTGAGTTAAATTTTAACATTTTATTTAGATTTTTGTTATCGCAGCTTAGTTATCCAGTCTTAAAGAAAAACAGCCATAATACCCTAGTGGAGGGTATAAAAAAGTGAACTTAAAATAAGTTAAATTTAATGACAAATATTTAAAAAACTGATTTTGCATCAGCGTGTGCAAAAGTAATACAACAAATGACAACATGAAATATTTCTCAAAAGTTTCATGATACCTCTGCCATAAAGAGTTCAGCTATTACTCCATGATTGCTGCGAAGGAAAGATAGGCGCCTTCGCAGTGGTTGTTTAAATTAATACATGATGTATTTAAGAAATAAGTCTCTGCAAACGAACGAGAATTGCTTCTTAAATTACTATTCAAAAAATGTCTAAACAATTTCAAGTGATTTCATTAAAATTCAGTAAACACATTAGTGTTATTTTATTAAAAACACATTTTCCATACAAAAAATCGTAATATTTTCTTACTTAAAACCATAGAAAGTATGACAAACCACACAAGTATGAATTTACTCTACTGTAAGAATTTTTTATTAGTAAGTATTGTGTTTAAGTAAATTCACTACCCTATTTCTAGTAAATGAACTTTTTACTATAGCTTTGAAATAAGGAAACTTAACTCATACTTAGTTAATTATCCTACTTTTAAGGAAAATTTTACCAATCTGGAGTAAAATTGTTGAACTAAAAAAAAGTAAAATTGTAGAACCCTCCGCCATGTATTGCATTCCACAGAGGATGTCGATTTTAGTAGAAGTGCGGTAATATTACAGGAAAATATAGTTTTTTATATAGCCAAATCAAAACAAATACAAATATTGAAGAAAATAAATTTATAATTAAATATAATATGTTTATTTTTGCAAACCACGCTTATATGACAGGCTACCAATTCGTTTACACTATATATATCGAATAATACTTCTGAGTGCAACATTAATAAGTCTGAATATGTAAATCCAACCGAAGATACAATTTCATAGGTTTAATGAAACTGATACGGGAAAATTATAAATTGCTGTTATCACAACAGGAATGTTTCCTAATTAGTATCAAACTCGCACTGTAGTCCATTTATTAGAAATGTTTTTGTATATAGAAAAAAATCTTACAATTGGACTAAATTCAATCTCACAGAAAATATGAAGAAAGAAAAAAATTAGGATATTTCTTTACTGGAAAAAAATCCATTTAAGAAGATCTAATTAAGAAATGTGTTCATGTCTTAAATTATATTAATACGTTTACTTAAGTTTATTTCAAGTTATTCATGCATTCAATTACACTTTCCAACAAATTAAGACTCTTTGAATGGAACATAATAGCGACCCTATAGACCAGCTGGACTATAAGTTCATTCTACAGAAATGATCTGCTCGACATGTCCTTTCAGAATTATAGGGTCACAACTCTGTTCCAAAAATGCTGTTGGACAGTGTTATTAATGAAATTACAAAAACTCACCTTAATGTGTTTAGTAAGTACTTGAATAGCCATAGAAAAATCAATTTTCGTTCGTTAGCCGAGACTTATTTATTAAATTAAAATACTTATATATCTATTGTTACAACGAACGTTAGATACAATTGCATTTCGTAAAAATGTTCCCTCGTTTCGTTTCTACTTACATTTAGTTTCCATTACAGCTGTCATTATTACTTATTATTATAAATTATATCACTCACAATTAAGTATAATTAAATCAAATAATGATAACTAAATGTAGAAATCGCAGTAGAGCTCAATACTAATATCACAGAACTTAACGCTCCAAATTATTGCGACGGAATACTGCAACTTTGCATTGTCTTTGTATTCTTTTGGGTTGATTGAATTTGTCAGTCTCTCTGGTATGCGTAGGCTTTCTAGTGTATATATTTTATCTCTCAAATTCCTCGATTTCCTTTTTAGATGTACCCGTTCATATAAAAGATAATTTCTTCTTGAATCCGCGATCACTATCTGTGTCAATTGCTCGTCGCTATAAATTGTCATGATGATTTCTATTTATTATCTGAAAATAAATAAACAAGAAAATTAACAAACGACAAAAGATCATGATCCTTCACAATTTACCTCCATGTTTGAGAAACATAGTAAAGAGTGATTTTTTTGAGGTTAGGATTTTCATGCATTAGTATTTGACAGATCACGTGGGATTTCAGACATGGTGTCAAAGAGAAAGATGCTCAGTATGCTTTGACATTTCATCATGAAGAGACTTACTAACGAGCAAAGCTTGCAAATCATTGAATTTTATTACCAAAATCAGTGTTCGGTTCGACAAATTTTATTCAGCGATGAGGCTCATTTCTGGTTGAATGGCTACGTAAATAAACAAAATTGCCGCATTTGGAGTGAAGAGCAACCAGAAGCCGTTCAAGAACTGCGCATGCATCCCGAAAAATGCACTGTTTGGTGTGGTTTGTACGCTGGTGGAATCATTGGACCGTATTTTTTCAAAGATGCTGTTGGACGCAACGTTACGGTGAATGGCGATCGCTATCGTTCGATGCTAACAAACTTTTTGTTGCCAAAAATGGAAGAACTGAACTTGGTTGACATGTGGTTTCAACAAGATGGCGCTACATGCCACACAGCTCGCGATTCTATGGCCATTTTGAGGGAAAACTTCGGAGAACAATTCATCTCAAGAAATGGACCGGTAAATGGACCGGCCACCAAGATCATGCGATTTGACGCCTTTAGACTATTTTTTGTGGGGCTACGTCAAGTCTAAAGTCTACAGAAATAAGCCAGCAACTATTCCAGCTTTGGAAGACAACATTTCCGAAGAAATTCGGGCTATTCCGGCCGAAATGCTCGAAAAAGTTGCCCAAAATTGGACTTTCCGAATGGACCACCTAAGACGCAGCCGCGGTCAACATTTAAATGTAATTATCTTCAAAAAGTAAATGTCATGGACCAATCTAACGTTTCAAATAAAGAACCGATGAGATTTTGCAAATTTTATGCGTTTTTTTTAAAAAAAAAGTTATCAAGCTCTTAAAAAATCACCCTTTACATAGACGATATTTCTTATTTTGCTGATCAAATTGTAGCAAATACTGATTTTTGATATGTTCACCCTTGCTATCCAATCAATAGGATATCAGCTATTTGACAGAAGTCATTTGATGGAGCTGGTCATCTTAGTCAAAAGTGCTCATACATGAATACATACATATATGTTCATATACATATTATATTTTCCAATAAATACTACGAATGTAATTTTCCCTTGAATTCCATTCATTAACACAATAGTTTTTCGTTCATTATTATATTATCCAATCTCTATGCATATTTAGATGTCATAGTGAAATAGTATTTTTTCAGTACTTAACACTGATTCCAAAACATATCTCATTTAAATAATGGAATCCAACACTTAACACAATGAATGATGGGCATTCCAAGTCTTAATCGAGCAACATTTTAATCACCATGAAAATCTGTGAATAGGGAAATTTCCCTTAAACGCGCGAGTAATTAAACACTTCAAATGTGCTGCTGCTGTCGCTGCATTCCCACATTCAAATGTGGCATGGTTGGGTGTCGATCTCCCCCTCCCCATACTTCCTCCCGCGCCATTCATTTAATGTTTAATGTGTCAGCAGATCATTAAGTGTCCATTAGCTGAAGAGGCAACGCGACACAACGCCATATCCATTCATTTCTGTTTCTGTTCACTTTTTGGGCTAAATTTAAATAAATGTTTATTTGCAATTTCAATTAAAGGCGAACGAACGTTTCAATCAAATCAACCGAAAATAGCAGCAAACAAAGTACGAGGAGTACGATGGACGATGGTGGTGGTGATGATGATGATGGCGATGGTGATCATCAAAAACACCATGAAATAGTATTTTCATATTTATGTATTTCGACATGTATGTGTGTCACATAATTTATTGCACCAACACATGTGATACATACATCGAAAGTAAAATAAAGATGTAGTACGAACATGTGAACACAAGAGTGGGTCAATAAATAATTTATTTAGAATCATGAAATTTTAATTATTTTCAACAGATATTCTCCTCTTTCATTTGATACCAATATCGCTATTTTATGACTCGGAAAAATACGAAAATAAATTATTAAAAAATGTATATCGTTTGGAAATTAAAAGTTCCGTCATTTTGGCCAAGAACGTTATTTCTGTTAAAATTAAACCAGCCAGTTCAAAAACTGATTCTTGGAGTAGTTTTTATTTATATTTTAGAGATACTCTTCATTTTGTCCGAAAAACGGTATGTTGATCCGATCGGATAACCCTAGGACATGTCCCAAATGCCTTTAAAAGCTCCAGAATATAATTCACAAACACCTTTTTGAAATATTATCACAGTGAAATATTTAAACAGACGAGTTAGAACGATTATTGGCGTTCGGTTTCTGAAATGTCGAAACATTTCTGACATACAAATAAAGATGACCCACCTTAGTGTACACATCAATAGGTACACCATATTCAAATACATAATCTCATTATTTAAAAATAACATTAAGGACAATTGTACGCAAATGCATTTCTCAAATGCTGGTGAAATGTTAATATCGCAACAAACGGGCAGCCAGCGAATGTCGATGTTTTGTGGGACAAACATACAAACAGGCAGACACCACCACAGACGGACAGACGGACAAATTCAATTCAATTCCATTAAATTTTCGATGACATTTATAAATACGCGCGAAGCCAACCGGAATGGGATGCGATGCTGTCAGACGTTGTGAATGGCAATAAAATGAAACGATTAAATGGCGTACTTTTGTTGGAAATTAACACCAACCAAACCCCCCACCCTGGTGTACATGCGAATATGAGCTCGACAAACTGTGCGAATCGCAGTGGCATTCCTAATGCACACATACGGCTACAAATGTTCATAAAAGGATAATGATCGCCGCGTTCAATTTATTCGTAATGGTTGCCATTTGAAGTGGTGCCTTGTTTCCATATTGGCTTGGTCTGACAGCAGTTAAGCATCCTTCAACACTCGTTGAGAGTAGGATTCGATTTGCAACCCCAACTATACACACGCATGTACAATGGCTGTCTTTGGATATTTAACTACATCTAATAAATTGAAATTTATTAAATGGCGATTAGCTTCATCCGGGCTATGCTCAATTAGTGAAATATACATATTGTTATATACTATATGCATTTGTATTTGCAGTTATTAGGAAATGATTATTGTTCAACTGTACAGGATATTTGAAATTTATGAAATGATTGATCATAGGTACACTAATACTGCAATATGTAAAACTAAGGAAAATTAAACTTTATATGTTAGCAATTCTATATATTTGAGGAACATTTTAGTTTCTCTCAAATACAAGATGTTGACGTCAATCAACTATGAAAAAAGGAGGATATATTTAAAAATCAAGAAAGAAAATTATATAAAAGTAAGAGACAAAAGTCGGGCGGGGCCGACTATATGATACACTCCACTTTCTATCCGAATACAATTCATTTCGGAAAAAAGTCTATCCGGGAGAGAAATTTGCATGGGAGCTATATGTAAATCTGAACTGATATGACCCATTTTCTCCACGGGTGTTCCTAGTCCAAATATAAGATATTTTGCAAGAGAAGATCTGTTAAAATATGTGGTTTATAGAGCGAAAAAAAAACAAATCGGAAGTGAAACTTGTGTCGGAGCTATATATAATGCTGAACCGATCTTACCCAAATTCACCGTGGGTATTTCTAGTTGAAATATAAGATGTTTTGCCAATTTTGAAGAAATCTTTTCAAATATGTGGTATCTAGAGTGAAAAGAGTCAAATCGGGAGTGAAATTCGTATGGGGGCTATATATACATCTGAACCGATTTTCTTCAAACTAAATAGCGTTCGTCCTTATCCCGAAAAACTTCGCTGTGCAAAATTTCATTTGGGTCTACCTCGTGGAGTGTATAAAAATAATTTCCCTGAATTTCAGTTAAATTCAACTTGAATTCCAGGATTGTTTTCCACTTTCAGGTGTTGAATTTACTTGAATTATTTTTTAAAATAGCAACTCTAAGACTCAAGTCGACATTAAACTATCCAATATTTCTTTAATTAATTACCCGTTATATAGTACATACATTATTATGTAACGTATAGCACAACAAATATATTTTGAAAATATTTCTTAGCCTTTTGACATTAATTCCTGAACAAAAATGGAATCGAAGTTTTAATTCAAATAATATTTAAAGCTCTTGAATTTTTGAAATGTTTGTGCTTACTAGTATCCTTCGAACGAAATAGAAATATTCGTTTTGTATCAGCAGTATCTATGGCTGTATATAAACAAATTAAAAAAAACAATTTTGTGTTAAAAATGTTGTACATAGCCTGGATAATTATTGGACAACGGAATATATGTAATTGCTTATTTTGATTGGTTGTATCGATATGATAATGCCACACAAATGTTTCTCAACAAAAAATTATTCGAAATATATGAACATATTTTTCCACATATTGTATATTTTATGCAAAGTGTGTATTTGCATAAATAGAACATATATTATATAATTATATTATATTAATAAGTGGCTATGAATTATTATCTCGAAAATTAGCCAAACTATTCTCAGATTTGGATGTCATCTGCCATATAAATTTGGAGAAGATTTTTTTTTCTAAATTTTTCTCATTTGGCTGTCCACTTACATGTTAGTTTGCCTTTGAAAATAGTTCAAAAATGGAGCAGCATATAACCGAAGGTTGTAATTCGCTACAACGTTATTGTTTACAAAATTTTTCTAGATTTAGGGCATATCGTACTATTTCGCCTTTAATAGCTTATTTGCTTCCCAAGTTATCAGACTAAAATAAGATAAATAGTGGCTGTAAAGTCAAAAATTGTGAAATGTAACATTAGAAAAACCAGAGTAACTTTTTTATCATATTGAGAATACCAATATATTTTGTTGGCATGTGATTACTGACTTCATGGGGAATAATTGTGCCGGAAAAGAGAAAGTTAGAATATAAGCGAATTTTGTATTTTTTCAAAAATTACAGCGATTTTCGCGACTGACTTCATATATGTTACAAGCGGCATTAGTTCATAACACACAAACAAAAAATTAGTCAGAGCCGTCGGCTAGATCGCGAGAAAATCATAAAACAAAAATGTTACGCATAAAAATCATTTTAGCCATATTTTAAACGAAAATTTTCCAAAAGTATCCAATATCCGCAATATCCACTTTTTGTGAAGCTTGAATCTTTAAATTCTCTGAGTACATCCCAGAAAATGCGTTTTCTACTCAACATTGCCAACATTTCATGAAAAACGTTATCGAGTTTACAATAAGTCTTATTTACATATTTGAGCATTAATGGCTGGTTATGTGCTTATTTCAACATTCATAGTGCTCAATTTTAAACGTGTAAATGTGGGTATGAACCATAAAACCGCGAATAATAAGAAATTTCGAAAACTTTTTATACCCTCCACCTCCAGGATGGGGGTATACTAACTTTGTCATTCCGTTTGTAACACCTTGAAATATTGACCTGAGACCCTATAAAGTATATATATTCTTGATCGTCATAAAATTCTAAGACGATCTAGCCATGTCCGTCCGTCCGTCCGTCCGTCCGTCCGTCCGTCCGTCCGTCCGTCCGTCTGTCCGTCTGTCCGTCTGTTGAAAGCACGCTAGCATCTAAACGAAAGGAGCTAGGACGTCCAAATTTTCCATAAATGCGTCTTATAGTCGTAGATCGGTTGGGATTGAAATGGGGCGAAATCTGCCCAAAGGGAAAAATTTTTCCCTCACACGGACTAAAAATACCCATAATAATCCCTACTATTTTAGCGTATTTAAGCATGTTTTTTGAATATGTCTGTTTATATTTGCTTGATATTTGGTATGCGTATTACCCTTATAGCAAAAAACTGCACCATAAAGTGATTCTTATTTGTAGGGGGTGAAATGGGACAAAAAAGGGATAAAAATGGTACACATTAAGCTAGAAACACGAAATTCGGCGTGTACATTCCTCTAATTTAGTAGATACATGATATAAAAGTATTTTTTTCAAATTCGTACTTTTAAGGGGTAAAATGGGAAAAGAGGGATAAAAATGGTACCAACATAACGGCTGTACCTATAATAATGAAATTCGGTGTATACATTCCTCTGATTGCATAGACAAGTAAAATACACGGATTTTTTAAAATTCGTACTTTTTGGGGTTAATATGAAAAAAGGGGATAAAAATAGTACCAATCAAATAACCGCAGCTAGAGTGATGAAATTCGGAATATACATTCCTCTGACTGTGTACACACGGAAAATAAGCCGATTTTTCGAAATTCGTATTTTTTGGGGACAAAATAGAAAAAGGGGATAAAAATAATACCAACCAAATGACCGCATCTAGAGTCATGAAATTCGAAGTATACATTCCTTTGACTACGTACACATCACTGTGTATACACGGAAAATAAACGGATTTTTCGAAATTCGTACTTTTTGGGGACAAAATAGAAAAAGGATATAAAAATAGTACCAACCAAATGACCGCAGCTAGAGTCATGAAATTCGGAGTATACATTCCTTTGACTACGTAGACATGAAAAATAAAAGGTTTTTTCCAAATTCGTACTTTCAAGGGATACAATGGGTACGGAGGGATAAAAATGGTACCAACCAAACGGCTACACCTGGAATAATGAAATTCGGTGTATGCATTCCTCTGATTGCGTAGACACTTAAAATAAACAGGTTTTTCGAAATTCGTACTTTTTGGGGTTAAAATGAAAAAAGGGGATAAAAATAGTACCAATTAAATGACCGCAGCTAGAGTCATGAAATTCTGAGTATCCATTCCTCTGACTGCGTAGACACTGAAAATAGACGAATTTTTCGAAATTCGTACATTTTGGGGTTAAAATTTAAAAAGGGGATACAAATAGTACCAACCAAATGACCGCAGCTAGAGTCATGCAATTCGGAGTATACATTCCTCTGATTGAGTAGGAATCTGCAAATAAACGAATTTTTCGAAATTCGTACTTTCAAGGGATACAAATAGTACCAACTAAATGACTACAACTAGAATGATGAAATTCTAATTGCGTAGAAACGTCGAGGGGGTAAAAATAGTACCAACCACATGGTCGCAGGTGGAATTATGGAATTCGGTGTATACATTCCTCTGCCTGCATAGACACGCAAAAAAAAAGTTTTTTTTCCAAATTTGTACCTTTTCTATTATGGCAAAAATTGGTTGAATCATGAAGTTAGGTTATTTTGCACTATGTTCGTCTGATAATGGATTTTTTGGTACTTTTGGATTTAAATTGAATGGAAATACAACCAACTGTAGCACCCACTATCTACCAATATTTATGGTATTTAAGCTTTTTGAAAATATAAATATAAGAATATTTATTTTTTGATTTGAAATAAATAATGGTTTGAAATAATTAAAATATTATATTTATTTATAAAATTATTTTTTTAATATTTGTATTTGTTTTGGTTTGCCTATATTAAAAAAATTATATTTTCTTGTAATATTACTGCACTTCTACGAAAACCGACAAAATCTGTGGAATGCAATCCATGGTGGAGGGTATATAAAGTTCGGCCCGGCCGAACTTAACGCCGTTTTTACTTGTTTATAGTAGAAATTAGTAATCCTCTTTAGATTAAACAGTGGAAGAATGATTAATAATTAATCAGATTTTTCGCTCTCCTGAAATGTTATGTTTTAAATATCTTATTTTAAATATATCGTTCATTCCATATCAAACCGAACGATTTTCGTAAAAAATGCGACCACGACTCCGATTTTAATGATTTTTCGCAGACATATTCTACTGTTAAAAATATTTTACACAAATTTTCGTTCAGAAAATACTTTTTTTTCGGGCGACTACATTTAGTAAATGTTTTTTTAAATACAACCCGTTATTTCTCTAAGCTGAAATTTTCAGGGTTTGTTTAGAATCGATCAGGGAATATGCCTATATTTTTTCTGAATTTTTAGGTTGGTGTTTTCATAGTGAAAAATACAAAAGAAGAAGAAAAATCAGAAATACACAAAATTGTTGTCAGTAGCTGTCAATAGACAAGAACGTCGGCGAAAAGTACTTGTAATTACCTTTAAAATAAGTCTTCATTCTTTGAATTGTGCCCACACGTTTTCTCACTACTCCATTTTCAATATTCATACCTCGGCACGTTTTTCTTAATTTTCCCAATTATAAATTGGTCATATATTTAAAAAAAAATTGTTTTGTTTTCGTCTTCTACGAATCAAATATTTTATAAAGTTTAGTTATCGTACAAAGTTTCAACGAAATAGGAAATGGTGATGTAAAAAATGTGTTCGGTTTGACATGGAATGATCGATATGCATAAATTTTAAATTTCTAAATCGTGGTATATTGTATATATTAAATAAGCGATATCTTCTATCGGGATCTAAATTCCAATTTTAATATTTTTTTTTCTTTTTGGATTAATACTGACACATACCTACATTTCTTCTTAAAAGGTCAAACGTACAAGGAATAATATAGAATTTAATATAGACTCGCGGTGCTTCATGTCAATTAAATGTGTATATTTACCAGTCAAACAGATACAAGACTGGTCAGCCAGATGTATTTCACAATATGAAATTTTTAAAGAGTAAAAGGCGTGAAATCGTTCACGATCATAAATGCTATGCCATACAACATTATGTGCATTTTATTTGCTCCAAAGTGGGAATTAAATTAGGAGTGGCATTTCCAACTTTTTAATCGAATTGCAAGGAATAAAAAAAATTGTGATTTTTATATCAGATACGATTGATATTTTTCCTTTATTTAATCTTGTTAACCCTTTTCTAAGCAATGTTAAGATTTGTTTGTACTAGAAACAATTATTTTTTTGCAATAGGTATACTAAATATTGGGTCTATATGTGGGTGAAAGAGATCTGAGAAATTCGTTACTTGTTACAGAAAATCATCATTTTAACACTCTATAATTAGACAAAGTTAAAAAATATTGCTGTCTATCCAACATTTAGTAAAGCACATTAAATTTTGAGATATTAAACACATATTATAAATGTATATTTTGCGTAAATGCAATACATTTTTTGCATATTCACTACAATGTTATTGCATATATTTTGCATAAAAGGTGCATATATGAGATATGCAGTCGGAAATCAAAATCACCAAAAATATGTCTATTTTTTCTCCTAAAGTAAATGAATATAGGTATTCGCGAATACTATCACTGTGCAAAATATCTTTGCATTCGCATTTCAAAATTTGAAATGACAGACTTTCCAATTTTGGAAAGCACCTCTACTCCAAAAGTTGCACTGTGCGACTGTTGCTAAATTTCTGTTTCTATGTGAAAGTGCTATTCGCAACATTTGCTGTCCTCATAATTCCCTTTAATTGAGACGTGGCGTGATCGAAAATCCAAAATGATATCGCAAAGCAACAAAATATTTGTTGTTTGTTAAAGTCAAAACTTTATCTAAAATCATGAATTATATTTTATTATATATATACAGAATAAACGTGATCTAGGACTTAAAAAGCAAATGGTCAAATGTATTAAACATGTTTAATGAAAGCACTAAAGTATATATATTTACATATATCCAATGGAATGGGATCGGCCATATACTGAGAAGACTTTGGTCTTCTCATTCGTTATCCAAGATGACTATCGAATGGGGCCCGCAAAGAAGCAGAAGGATCAACTAGTATCGTGTTTCTAGGATTATCATAAAAATTTCAAACAATTTATGAAAACTTCAAAAGTCATGTTTACTGCATACTTTCTGAATTTTCTTGATATTCATAACTCAAAATTAGTGTCGATATGCTTAAAAATCTTGCAAAGGGAATTTCTGAACGTGTGATATATCATTCTTACATTCATAATGTATTTTTCCAGGTTAACTATGTGCTCTGCCATATTTCTCTGTAGAGACAGAAAAGAGATAAAGATAATCAATTTCAACATACTTTTAGTAAGGAAATACGGTTCTTATTTCAAATCTGATACAAGTAATACATTTAATCAAATAATTTAAATTTATGTGTGGTCAGAATTAAATAGGTATGAATTAGTTTGTATTAGTTTAGCATTAACAGTCATTTCAAGTTTTCCCTCTTAAAAAGTAAAATATGAATAAACTAAATAAACTAAGTGTCAACATTTAACTAATTATAAATGATAAACTAATACAAATAGAATCATAATGTTTGAAGTAGTTTTGACGGATATTAACCTCTTTAATTTGACACTAATACAGTTAGCATAGGATGCGAATAAGTATTTAAAATAATTTTTGAAAAACAGGAAGTGGCAACAGGATGAGGAAGGGAACAACTAAAAACGTCATTAAACTCATTAAACGCCATTAGTTTCAGATATATATCAATCGGTTCAGTGTAACGACATTCATTAAAAATTGTGTTATATAAAATCATATACCGATAGGGTCAAATGTAAGATATTCTGAAAATTATTTGAAATATGTGACTTAATAGCAATCAGGTGCTATAATATGGAAAAGTTGATTTCATATTACCTGGCTCAAAAATCATGTATGCCAAATTACATTAATACTATAAAAGGGAACACTTAAAAATAAAAAAATATGAATTAAAGGTTTGAATTCACTGAGGATGAGGTTTTATAGCACTGCTTTAAGCAGACATAAAAAAATTTTCTTCAGATATTTTTCACTACTGATTACAATTATCGTCTGCAGTAAATATTCCGTTCAGCTGATCTGCATACTCGTATCCTAAAGTGAACGTAATCAGCACCTAATTATATCCTAATGACAGCATGCGATGCTGCTCGCCAGGAGTCCACAAAAAATATTTTCTAACTAACCCACAACCGTAAGAGTTTAGTTAATATAAACATCCTGTGAACTATTGTCGCCAAGGAATGTTTAAACGATTTGAAGATATGTTGCACAATAACAGACTGTCGTCCATTCAACCGTCCTTCCTTCATGTACTTGAGTTGGACGCCGTCCGTCGGCTGTGTTGTCTTGTTTGCTCTAAATACTTGTAATTGTTACAAGTGAATTGAATTCACTTCAAGTACGTGTCATAAATCATCATCTTATTGCAATAGAGAATAGGGCCAACTAATGTAATGGTGGTTTGATTCAAGTACCACGGCAGTGTTTGTCTCCTTAGTAAGTTTCGGTAATTGTGTCCTCTCATTAGACTTCGGATTGCGTCAACACCTACAAATTTTGTCAGTGTAGACGATGCAACTCATCATAATGATGGCGACAATGATCTGTTGAAGTCGCGTGTTGAAACACAGAGGACTCAGTTCTATGGCGTCTTTTTGATATGGAAATTTATCACTCCAACTATTTACAAATTGAATTGGGAAGTCCTTGGATGATGGTAGAACAACCTAGATGACAAACTCTCAACTCTCTGCCAATATTCTCCGATTTCAATGGTCTTATTGTTGTTGAGACTAATTTAAAAAATAAATAATATTTTAGAAATAATCTTTAAATTCATATTAAATTGTTCTTCCTATTTTTCCAATTCCAAAATATTTAGTTTCGCTTCATGAAATATTACAGTGCTCTAAAAAACCTCAGTCCTTGACCAAGTGCAAGGACTTTTTTCCATTTTCAATCAATTTAAACAAAGAAAGAATACAATTCTCATCCATAACAAACATGCGAATGTCCTGTGACTCCTCAATGTCTGCGAGGGCACATTTTCCTTGCCCCGAGAAAAAGGTGTTGCAAAAATTATCCTATAAAACGGTCAATGTCTTCTGATTGATCGTCCTGTGGCGTTTGCAATTATTTTCGAGTTTGTGTGCATTGTTCTCGTGGCTCAAACAAAAGACGTTCCAATAAATGTCCTGCGGTTAGAACATTTTGGTCATCTACTGTCAAACATTCGTCTCCGGCCCGGTGGGAATGTTGAAGCACAAGATGATCATCTTTGTGTCCGTCCTGTGTTTTTGCTTGAAGTACTTAAATACTTAGGAAAACAAACTGATATCCTTTCCATGTCCTGCATTGTTTGAGTTAACCATCATCTTAAGATAGTTTTTGTGTTGTTGTTCTCTGCAGCCGTGGTGACATCTGCTGCTCGTCGTGTGGATATGGATGGATGTATGTCCTGTGTTTAGCCGGCCAATCCAGCGGGCACTTATGCGCCTTTTTAAGTGCTGCAGCTCTGTGGGTGAGCCGTCTACAGCCAGGAGAGGGTTTAATCTCCTGGAAGTCATCCCAACAAGAGAGTGAGAGAGAGGTTTAAGTGGCCTAGAGAATGAACACATTCTAAAGTATTATCGTGAGCATTTCTTTCGTAACAATTGCAAAACTTCTTGTGTCGGCTGCACAAGAGTCAGGCGTCCGTCCGTACTTGAGTTGAGGACACCAGGCATGTCTAGGTCTCTCATGTTTTTCCTCTTAATAATTACCACAATATTTTGTGTTGATTTCCTTTGAAGTGAATTCAATTCAAGTACTTGTCATAAATCATCATCTTATTAAACTGGGAAATCTTTAGCCTTCCGCTGCCCGATTTTTATTTAATTCAAGTATCATGTCGGCGTCTGAGCCTGATTTACTTTAAGTTGGTCTTAATTGTGGGATTGTGTCAACACCTACCCATTTATCAGGCGATGTCGAGACTCATAATGACGACGATGATCAGGAGTATGAACTATTAAAGTGCTTGAGGGTAAAATATAATAATTTATTGTGATAATGGCATTTTGGTGTTTCACAATTTAGTGCGTTTTCCATAATTTTCACTTTTTTGTGTTAAACGTAAAAAGCATACTTGAGAATAATCATCGTTTCATATCATACTTAACATTTTGACAACATACATAGGATAATTTTATGTGAACGATCTAGACTTTAATCTAGGGATTAGACATATGCCCCGTCCGAAAGCCATAGAAATATTTGAGTTGGGTGACAACATTCGCTCTAGCATCTACAAATGCAGCGCAGAGTTTGCGTCATAAATGTAAATAGATCGGACACGATATCAGTCGAACAAATCTTGAGGTAGACCAGTTAATACTTATAAACGAAATTTGCTTTTTCGAATCTTCCTTAATTTAATTTCCTTCTTCAAGGCATGTTTGTTGAACCGTATGTTCTCATCATCAAAATGATAAATTTTGCTATTAATATCATGCCGATAGGTTGTAGCATCTTGAAACCCAGGGCTATGGAGTCGGAGTCTGGGAATTTTGCTGGAGTCGGAAAAAATGCTTGACTCCAACTCTTATCTCATATTTTAAGAGAATTTGCATTGCAAATTTTTTATTAGAAATTGTGGTGTCTTAGCTTTATTATGAAGTCAAAACTATGTTTGTGCCTAATATAGAAGGATTCCCCGTTTTTGCAGGGTAACTTTTGCCCGCCCGAAATTGTCACCAAAAAGTCTGATTTTTTAGTTCCAAAAAACAATTTAGTCATTTTGGTTTCATTAACTTCTGAATAATATGTACGCAGATAAAAAGAACCTTTCGACAGAGTCCAAAAAAATGAACAAATACGTAAAAATACGTTAAAAAACATAAAAACAAAAAATAAAAATTTTAATTTTACTATACCTGCATATACACATACTTACATATGCAACTCAATGAGATGCTTGTAAAATGGCTTGTGTGCTTTATTACTTGGTGCGATTTTTTTAAACGCAAATTCGGCAAGTGAGTTGTGCTTCTCGTTCGTTTGTGAGAATCATCTCCTTATAGAGGCCGGGTTTGATGTTGAAAAGTCGCTGCGAAGCTACTTGAAAAGACTTTTGACATGGTTGAAATCATGATCGTGGTAGTCTGCAGCCAAGTAATAAATGTCACGATGCCATTTGTAAATTAATTTGCATTCTATTAAATATAGAAGCAAAATGGTCTTTAGCCAGGACAATATTCCAGTTCAAATCAAAATTTTCTTTAAAATTGAAAAGTAGTCAATTTTGGGCCGATTTATAAAATATATCCTATTTCCCGATTTTTAATCTTAATATCTCAAAATAATCCTTGGATCCTTGTCTAATTTTGTTTTTTTTTTTACAAAAATGTCTACTAGAACATAAGTTATTGAATTTTGGCCGATGGATTTTGATTCTGAACCACTGTGCGCCGCAGTGCTCGATTTCGTTAAAAGAGTTTGCTTTCACAAAAATGGAGTCTGCGCCATCATTGTTCGTCAGATATTCATCATTAGAAAGCTATTGATTCCTTTTGTTTATTTTTCAAAAAATGTTGCCAAGAAATGTGAGTTTCCAGTTTTCACTTCTTACTTTAAAAATAACAAAAATTACCCTAAAAGTCCAATAGTTCGATCAATTTAATTTTTAAAGTTTTTTATACGAATCCACTATTTTGCGTGAAAATTGGTCAGATCTATGTAGATTGTGATGTTACCTGTATATAGAGCCCTTAGGGCTGAATTATCGTATTTCTCAAAAATTTATTGTTGCATTTAAAAATTTGCGGACTGATAGATATTATACAGTCATTTACTTGAACATAACTTCTATCCATAACTTTCTCCACGGATTTTCTTCAAATAGGCCTTGTTTTCTTCGTTAATATCTTAGCTATGTATACCACAATAGAACAAAATATCTAATAACTATTATCTAATTTTGAAAGGGCTTTTAGAGCTATTTCAATTACGATTTTTATACACTCCCCAAGAGTCTTATGTCTTTGTGCATTTGTTTTTAACACCAAAAAGGAAGGGAAATATGCCCATTGTTAAGTATACCGATCGAATTAGAATCACTTTTTGAATCGATTTGGCATTGTCCGTCCCTCAGTCTGTCTTTCCATCTATTCTTGTAATCAAAGTACAGGTGGCAATTGTATCCAGAACCAAGTGAAACTTTGCACAATGAAGTTTTTTGGGATACGGACGAACGCTACTAAATTTGAAGAAAATCGGTACAGATTTAGATATAGCTCCCATATGAATTTCACTCCTGAATTGACTGTTTTCACTCTAGATACAACATATTTTTATACCCTCCACCTAATGATGGGGTATATTCACTTTGTCATTCCGTTTGTAACATCTTAAAATATTCATCGGAGTCTCCATAAAGTATATATATTCTGGGTCGTGGTAAAGTTCTAAGACGATCTAGCAATTTCCGTCTGTCTGTTGAAAGCACGATAGCGCCGAACGAAATGAACTAGGAGGTTCAAATTTTCCCCAAAACGTATCTTATGGTTGAAGATCGGTTGGGATTGAAAGTGGACGAAATCGGCCCAGAGGGAATTTTTTTTCCTAACAAGGACTGAAAATACCCCTAATATTTAGAGTATTTCATCATGTTTGTTGAGCATGTCTGCTTATAGTTTTTGATATTTGGTATTTGGTGTATTCCCCTTAATGCAAAAACGTGCACAATAAAGTGGTTTTTGTTTGTAGGGGGGTGAAATGGAGCAAAAAGGGATAAAAATGGTACCTATCAAACGAAAACAACTTGAAACACGGTATTCGGTATGTAGATTCCTCTATTAAGTGGATACATAATATGAAAGTAGGAGGTTCAAAATTTCTCTTATGGTGGCAGATCGGTTGGGATTGAAAGTGGGCGAAATCGGACCAGAGAAAAAAAATTTCCTAACAAGGACCGAAAATACCCCCTAATATTTGGACTATTTAAGCATTTTTTTAAATGTCTGCTTTATATCCATTTGAAATTTGTTGCGTACAGTCCCCTTTTAGCGTAAAAGCACCAAAAAGTAAATAAAAGCGGGCGAAATGGGAAAAACATGAAATTTGGAATTTACATCTCTTTAATTGCGTAGATACGAATCGTACTTTTAAAGCATACAATTGGAAAAGAGGGATAAAAATACTGAATTTGAAATCGTGAAATGGGACGTATACACTCATCTGTCTGTAAAGACGCGAAACAAACAGGATTTTTTCGGAATTTGTACTTTTATGTGGAAAATGAGGTGAATGGTACCAATCAACCGGCTGCAGCCGCGATGCAAAAAATAAAGAGATCTTTCGATATTCGTGCCTTCGTGATCTAAGTGGGATCAAATTTGCCACCAATCAAATGGCTGTAGCAAAAATCATGATATTCACTCGTCTAACTGCGTATACGCGGAAAATACGAGGTACGAATTTTTCTAAATTGTTTCTTTTAGGGTCAACATGGAAAAGTGAGTGAAAGAGGTGTAGGTGTGTATTTTTCACTCTGAAACATATTGGAAATTCTATATTATAACGTTTTCTATCAAAATGGTACAGACATTTAGGCTTTAGCTGGAATCAAGAAGTTGCAAAAGGAGAGAATCGGGCTTAAGGGGAATTGTTTCTACCTAATAACGACAGACAATACACCAAATATTTAGGGCTATTATTGAAGATTGCTTCCATCATGTTCACTTCTTTATTACACTTGAAGTTTTATATTTATATATTGTAGGGGATTATTAATATTATAATAATGAAGCATGACAATTTTCCTAATATGGTAGTGCACTTCTTTGTAAAGTTGGCAGCCTCTAATCTGCCGGTAATACTGTGGAATGCACTCCGTGGTGGAGGGTATATAAGATTCGGCCCGGGCGAACTTAACGCCTACTTATTTTTTTGGAATATATGCAGGTATATACTTTCGAAATTCCCTTCTCAATTCTTTGGAGGCTGTTCCTCGTATGTTTTTCTAGGAGTGTATTCCCCCATATTACCAGAATATTATAGGACACAATACTAGAAATAATACAACATTGTGGATATTGTATACATCTATTCCAATTTTAAGTGTTGTTCTAAGAAAATTATTTTTCGTTTTGCTTTTTTTATACAAGATTTGGCCATTTCAGTTCACATCTCTCATTATTTTACGAAATGAAGTCCAATGAAAATACTTAAAATTCGTCAAAATGATATAAACGATGATAAAATTACTAGATTTTCCATATTTAAAAAAAATACCCGAATTCCCAAAGTGAGAAAAATGTGTTCCAAAATTGGGTATTTATTAAAATGGTCGCAATGCTTTCTATACCATTTGTGTCTGTTGATGAATTTTATGTATTTTTGATGGACTTCTGTTCGTAAATTAATGAGAGATGTGAGCTGGAATGCGCAAAACTTATTTTTTTGCAAATAGTTAGAATTAATAAAAACTTCAATTACTAACGAATTTTTAAAACCAATGTATTATTTAAAAAACAAGTAGTACGATTACAAAAAAAAAAACAAATAATGTGCGAAATTATAAGTTATATATCTATCGAAAGATCCAGGTTTATACTTTTTAAATCCGATGAGGAAATCGGTTGATGACCAACTAAGTTGCAGGCTTATAAGCGTGCAAAAGTACGAAACACAGTTTTTTTTACTCGTAACCCATGATTTTGGGGGTTATCGAAAATTTCAAATAATAAATGTATTCTACTCCACAATACCTTCCAGACAACTAATATCACTTCCCAGAGTTTTTGGACTGTCGCACAGTGTTATACTTCTCATTATCAGTTAGTCTATTATCAATCTAAATTTATATTTCTCAATACCATACAATTTAAATTTACATTTCTGAATTACAATTTTTATTTTAACAATTTCATTTTACATTTCCAACTTCAGTTACTACTTTTTCACATATTTGCATATTCACAATTTCAATTTATATTTTTTTCAATTTCAGATACTGTTCTACTTCAATTTTTTATTTCTCAATTTCAATTTGTATTGAATCAATTTAAATTTACATTTCTGAATTTTAATTTGTATTTTTTCATTTTCAATTTTTATTTTCACAATTTCGAAATACATTTCACAATTTCTATTTTCCCAGTTTAATTTATATTTTCTCAATTTCAATTGAAAATGGTGTAGTAATTCAAATGTTTACTTTTATCATTTTATTAATAAAATGTTTAAATTACAAATTTGTTAATTAAAATAGTTTTAAGAAAATAATTTGTTAAAAAATACTTTGAAAAAATATAAAAAATATTTTTTGGTCTAAATAAATATGCAAAATTTGGAGTTTTGAAGTGATATACTTATATCGTAAATATACATACGTGGTTTCACTTAACAGAACAGAAGTTACACTATCATGGCCGAAACAAATCGATCTCCAACCACTGTGTGCCGTATCACTTTTTTATTTTTTTTGGGCCAACCACTATCAAACAATATAGTATTTGTCATCACAACATTAACAGGCGGTAAACGATTCGAACCACTGTGTGTCATTGACACTGAGAAACGTACTCCAAACTGCAGATAATACAAAATTGATGTCACACAGTGAATTGATCTCATCTGATGCTAAACAGATAACCGCTCTTGGTGTTTTCTGCTCTTCGGGTGCAACACATTTCAAGTTCATCACTTCCAAAAAGCTACTTAGTCAGCTCTGTTTACATTGACTTTACATTAATTTTATTTTTTCAGTTTCAGTTCAAAATTTTGCATTCGTAACCAAAACAAGCAAAACAAAATCGGTTTCGGTTAAATATTGACATTTGTTATTGATATTTGTTTGTCGACTTCTTCAAGCGCTGGTGTAGTTCGTATTCTTTGTTTTTGTTTTGCGTAACCATGGCCACCAACTTGAAAACAATTATCGTCTTGGTGACTTCTGGGCAAAGCGTTGGGTGAACTTCCCCGCCCGGCCTGTTCAGTGCCATGGACCTGAACAAATGTGTGCAAATACCGCGAAGAGACAAAATCCGAAACATTTCTGTGTGTGACTTACAAAGTTGTTTGTTTTGACTTCATCCAACCCCATCCAGAAGATCAACACATCATCGCAAGACCAAGACGCTGTCAACTTTGTCATCACCTTCATCATGTCGGCGTTCGCGACGTCGTTGGAGTTGTTCTGCTTTTCGCATATGCTTGTCTCGTAAATATTTACATTTCAATTCAGTAATCAATTTTTGAATGTGTACCCACAACTTATTCACGAAACAATTATGGAAAAAAATTATTTCGCTCACTGTTGACAATTGGCGTCTAAATGTTAAATCTGCGGTGGGCAACTGTCGGCGCGTATATTGGGTATTTTCCTGATGAGCGCTGAACAAAGAAGGTTACACCAGGCAACAAAAATGTAAAAACGATTCCTTGACTGTAATGGGGACTATTTGTTATACCCTCCACCATTATTATTAGTTTGTATTTTTTGGTCTGTAACCAATATTTGATTTGAACTGGGATATTGTCCTGGCTCATGACCATTTTGCATCTATATTTAATAGAATGCAAATTTATTTACAAATAGCATGGTGACATTTATTACTTGGCTGCAGACTACCACTATCATGAATTCCACCCTAAAGGGTTCTAAAGGTTTCGTTCAGGTGGCTTCGCAGCGACTTCTCAACATCAAATCCCGGCCTCTTTACATTATTTGATTACATTATATTTAAGAAAAAGTGTTGATCTACAGATAAAAATGGACTCAATTGGATGCTAAGGCACAACATACATCATTTTGAGCTTTTTACATGATTATCGTCTAGAGATCTTAACCATGGTGTGTCTTCATACTAAATCCATCTATAATACGACGACCCCCTTAGCCGAGGTTATGAAGCTAATCTAAAACTTGTACTAAACTTTAGGTCGTAGCACCCGCTTAATAGGAAACTACACGTCAAGTCAAAACTTCGATATTGCTGGTAATACCAGGAGCCCTTGACCAGCCGTGGTACCTGATTACAAACACCAATCAGACCTTGTGCACGAAATTGCTTTCCAGTTTACGTGCCACACATTCTGTAGACTGGTAGAATATGGTTGACATCGACTTAAAACCCACGTTTTAAGACCCGACACTATTTCCATTGGACGAATATATAGAGTATACAGAGAGTGTGCTCTCAACTGTATTTCTATTACGATGACATTAACACAATAGAAGCAACGCGAAGTTTAGGAGAGAGGTGCCGAGAGAAAAGACAGAGGAGAAATGTAAACTCCGCGTCGCGTTCCGGAGGATTACAAAATCATCGGATCATACACCGCCTCCAATAAACCGTCCCAAAATAAACGGAGCTGTTTTTAGGACCATGCGAAGCATCTTGGCTATGCCGATCTCTATATAAGTCAAACATATGACAGTTTGAGCGCTACTTGGACTTCATTGTATTTGCCTTTGGGCCAACAGGTCGATAACAATCGCTCTGACATAGGGTGGACTACACCCGACCCGGCTAGGGATCACTGGATGGGTGGAATTCATGGTATCATATCCACGGACTTGGTGAGCCCTTAATTCAAGAACAGCCTAAGATTGTCGCTCTTCAAGAGATGGACAAGTAGTTCGATATTCACCTTATATGAGTGCCAGGACATCCCAGGGAACTGTACAGCTGACGAGCATGCCAAAATAGGACGGACCCTACAAGTTCCACTGAAAATTGCTTCTATAGTGTCTGTCGACATGTCCACTGAAAGAATTTTCCTTCATAATATTTATAAAACGATTTCATAAAAGGGTTTTCAAAAATATATAGTGCATTTTTTTACATAAAAGAAAAATTCAAAAATAAAATGAAATGTTTCATTCAATTTGTTCACAAACATTTCATATTTCATAAAACAGAATTGTTAAATTAGTAGAACTTAGTTTCATAAGATCAAAGAAAGTGAACAGAGGAGACGTTGCGGGGGGAAACTCTGCAATTATTGCTTGGTTCTAACCGCCTTTCCTTTTCTGTTGTTAAGGTGAGATCAGTTGCCAATAGAGAATAAATACTTCGAGAGATTGGAGACTTTAGGGAACTATAGAGCAAACAAAATTAAAAGTTTTTTGTCTTTCATGCAATTTCTCATTGAGTAGACAAATTGTCACAAAATAATGGTTAGAGAAATAAAACGAGAAAGATAAAAAACCAAAGACAATTAATTGTTAATTCTAGAGATAGGGTTTATTTCGTAGCTCACCTTCTGAGTGTTGATGGAAAATATATTCTTAGGAAACTTATCAAATTCGTATTTTGTAGTTTGTAGTTTATAATATTTAGTACAATATTCAAATCGATTTTCCTTATAATTCACAGTAAGGACGTACATCGATGTACTGTTCAAATATATCAATTCGTATGTTGTATTTTACGATGATTCACAATAAAAGTAATTATAATCTATTTTATTTGAACCTATAGTATTCAAAAACTAAAGAGCTACGTTATTGTAATATTGTCTAAAATACGATTTTAGACAGAAATATTTCATAGAATTAAAGAAACAATTCTTAAATGTTATACCAATTAAATATTGAAATATGAAATGACTTAATAGATATAATTATGGATTTCATAGTTTTTATGAAATGTCTCATAACATACAACTACTGTTAATGTGTCGGCTTTATTCGGTCGAATACTAGCAATTCTCATCTGTCCTCTGTTAACTCTGACACAAGTATTTGCCCCGATTTTGGTCAAAAACCTGACCCTATAAAGTATATATATTCGTCATAAAATTCTAAGACGATCTAGCCATGTCCGTCCGTCTGTTGAAAACACGCTAGCATCTAAAAGAAAGGAGCTAGAACGTTCAAATTTTCCATAAATGCGTCTTATTGTCGTAGATCGGCTGGGATTGAAACGGGGCGAAATTTGCCCAAAGTGAAAAAATTTTCCCTCACAAGGACTAAAAATACCCATAATAATCCTTAATATGTTAGCGTATTTAAGCATGTTTTTTGAATATGTCTGTTTATATTTGCTTGATATTTGGTATGCGAATTTCCCTTATAGCAAAAACGTGATTCTCATTTGTATGGGGTGAAATGGGGCAAAAAAAAAGGATAAAAATGGTACATATTAAACGACAACAGCTAGAAACACGAAATTCGGTGTGTACATTCCTCTAGTTGAGTAAATACATAATTTAAAAGTATTTTTTCCAAATTCGTGCTTCTAAGGGGTAAAATGGGAATAGAATGATAAAAATGGTACCAACCAAACGGCTGTACCTAGAATAATGAAATTCGGTGTATACATTCCTCAGATTGCATAGACAAGTAAAATACACGGATTTTGCAAAATTCGTACTTTTTGGGGTCAAAATGAAAAAAGGGGATACAAATAGTACCAACCAAATGACCGCAGCTAGAGTCATGAAATTCGGAGTATACATTCCTCTGACTGCGTAGACACGAAAATAGACGAATTTTTCGAAATTCGTACTTTTTGGGGTCAAAATAGAAAAAGGGGATAAAAATAGTACCAACCAAATGACCGCAGCTAGAGTCATGAAATTCGGAGTATACATTCCTTTGCCTACGTAGACACGGAAAATAAACGGATTTTTCGAAATTCGTACTTTCAAGGGATACAATGGTACTGAGGGATAAAAATAATACCAACTAAACGACTACAGCTAGAATGATGAAATTCTAATTGCGTAGAAACGTCAAGTGGGTAAAAGTGGTACCAATCAAATGGGCGCAGCTGGAATCATGAAATTCGGTGTATGCATTCCTCTGACTGCATAGACACGCAAAATAAAAAGTTTTTTCCAAATTCCTAATTTTTCTTTTACGGCAAAAATTTTGCACTATGTACGTCTGATAATGGATTTTCAAAATTTGTACTTTTGGAATTAAAATAGAATGGTAATACAACCAACTGTAGCACCCACTATCTACCGATATTTATGGTATTTAAGCTTTTTGAAAATATAAATATAAGAATATTTATTTTTAGATTTGAAATAATTAAAATATTACATTTATTTATAAACTTATTTTTTCAATATTTGTATTTGTTTTGGTTTGGCTATATTAAAAAATTTATATTTTCCTAATTCTCTTTTGTATTTGTTCAGCTTGAGGCCATAGAAAAACTGGTGTTGTTTGTTTTATTTTATTTTATTTTTCCCAATATTTCGGTTGCCTTCGTCAACCATCATCAGGGGTAAAAACACTAAACAAAAACATATTTAAATTATAACAAATGTAAACTATAAAAATCACGAAACAATTTTACAAATAATTACATTAAAAATAATTAGCGTCGTCCTGTTCGTCTGCACAAGTTATTGTCAACTAAAAGTCATGTTTTGTTTTCGTCTGTATTTTTGTACAATATGACGATAAGCTTTCGCACAGTTTTCTGTGTCCGTTTTGTAATTTATTCTCTTATCCGTGGGAACGTCAATAATATGTAATACTTCGAGAGTAAATCTTCGTTTATAGTTTCTCTCTTCTGCAAGTATTTTTACGTCTTTAAAATTCCTCAATTAATTCACCATCTTACGGACTCTGTAAATACATCGTCGACATTTTAAAGAACCTGACAAAGAATTCACCTTATAACGTAAAAGACGCAATAGACTTCAAATCAAAAATCAACAACACCTATATTGATGACGACGAAATCCTTATATCCTTTGACGTGGTGTCCTTATTCCCCAGCATTCCAGTTAACCTAGCTATAAAGACAATTGAAAGAAAATGGGAACAAATAACAAATTTTACAAAAATACCAAAGGACTTATTTCTAAAAATATTAACTTTCTGCATCAAGGACACCAGATATTTCAAATATAATGACTACATTTATGAACAAAGAAAAGGAATGCCAATGGGCTCTCCAGCTTCCCCTGTGATTGCTGATATAATCATGGAAGAACTATTAGACGCTTCAATAGGAAAATTAACAATAAAACCTAGAATTATCACAAAATATGTAGACGACTTGTTTGGGATTATAAAAAGAGAAGAAGTTGACAATACCCTAAAAACATTAAACGCATTTGATCGACAAGTACAATTTACCATGGAAAAAGAACAGGACAATAAACTCCCCTATCTGGACTCGATTGTTCATAGACAAGGCAACCTGCTGAAATTGGATTGGTATCAGAAGCCAACGTCATCTGGAAGGCTGATCAACTTCTATTCCAATCACCATAGACGAATAATTATCAATACAGCGACGAACTTTATAAATAGGGTATTTAATATAAGTGACCAGTCATTTCACACAGACAACGAGATGAAAATTAAGAAAATTCTAAGAGCTAATGACTTCCCAAAACAAACAATCAACGACCTTATAAAATACACTAAAAGGAAACCAATTAAACATAACAATGAAAAAGAGGGGAAGATATATAAATCACTGACATATATACAAGGATTCTCAGAAAGGTTCAAAAATGCTGACGTGTATAACAAGGACAAATTTCAATTAGCACTTAAGACAAATTGTTCAGTAAATAAGTTATTCAGTAGAACTAAGTGTAAGATAAAGAATGAGGACAAGTCTAATGTTGTTTATAAGATATCATGTAATGGAGACAAGTCCAACATATGCCAAAAGGTATATGTTGGCACTACCAAAACCAAACTTAAAACTAGACTTTCCTCACATAAATCTGACCAAAAAGCTACTGACAGGCCAATAGAGCAAAAAACTGCTCTTGCGGCCCACTGTACTTTGACAGGGCACACGCCGAATTTTAAAGACGTAAAAATACTTGCAGAAGAGAGAAACTATAAACGAAGATTTACTCTCGAAGTATTACATATTATTGACGTTCCCACGGATAAGAGAATAAATTACAAAACGGACACAGAAAACTGTGCGAAAGCTTATCGTCATATTGTACAAAAATACAGACGAAAACAAAACATGACTTTTAGTTGACAATAACTTGTGCAGACGAACAGGACGACGCTAATTATTTTTAATGTAATTATTTGTAAAATTGTTTCGTGATTTTTATAGTTTACATTTGTTATAATTTAAATATGTTTTTGTTTAGTGTTTTTACCCCTGATGATGGTTGACGAAGGCAACCGAAATATTGGGAAAAATAAAATAAAATAAAACAAACAACACCAGTTTTTCTATGGCCTCAAGCTGAACAAATACAAAAGAGAATTAATAAAACAAAAGGTCAACAATACACAACATCAATTATTTATATTTTCCTGTAATATTACTACACTTCTACGAAAACCGACAATCTCTGTGGAATGCAATCCACGGTGGAGGGTATATAAAGTTCGGCCCGGCCGAACATAAGACCGTTTTTGCTTGTTTATATATTTATATTTATATATATCCCCCTTATATTTATTTATATTCCCCTTGCCATTTCTAATATTTCTGTTGATATCAGCGGTTGTCACTCTTCGGGTCATATAGGGTCATATTTTTATTATCATTCGTGCAGGAAGAGAATTGTTACGAGTTGCCGGAGAAATATAGGGCAGGTAAGATCGGGTGCTGGTATACCATCTGTATGCTCTGAATGTCGTTCCCCATGTGTTTGAATCTGACTCACTAAATATTTCTGATTGCCAGATGAAGAGCCTTCCTCGCAAGCTTATGCTCCAATTGCCTGTCCATTAAGTCTCGTCCACCCCTCGCTCGCTGCCCACGACTTCTAGTTCTGAGACATATAGAGCAGAGTCAACTAATCTCCTCGGTCCACAAATAGTTCGGTTGTATGGTTTTAGACAATCTGCGTCTAGACATAGATCATCACAGGTACGAGTTATGTTTGTGCAATACTTTTAACCTTTTCAATCAGTGCCCCTTATGACAATAATGTCGTGATCAACCATATTCTCCGACAAGTAAGGAAAGGCTAAAGTCGGGCGGGGCCGACTATATGATACACTCCACTTTCTATCGGAATACAATTCAATTCAGTACAAAAGTGAAAACGGGAAACATTTTTGTATGTTTCCTAATCACTTATGACCTGGTCCACTTTGTTAAATCGAGAATAATATTTATTTCGGGCTATATCCAAACATGGAATGAAGTGACTAACTTTCACAATAAGTTCTTCCAGTTGAAGTATAACGTGTTATGCTCAATTTTAAGAAATTCTCTAAAAATACGCGGTTTCTGGGGGAACGAAATTTGTATGTGAGCTATATGTAACTCTGAACCGATTTGACTTATTTTCACCATAGGTGTTCCTAGTTTAAATATAAGATGTTTTGCCAATTTTGAAGAAAATCTGTTAAAATATGTGGATTCTAGAGCGGAAAAATTCAAATTGGGAACGGAATTTGTATGGGAGCTATATATAAATCTGAACCGATCTAACACATTTTTACCACAGGCGTTTCTAGATGAACTATAAGATGTTTTGCCAATTTTGAAGAAAATCTTTTGAAAAATGTGGTATCTAGAGTGAAAAGAGTCAAATCGGGAGTGAAATTCGTATGGGGGCTATATCTAAATCTGAATCGATTTTCTTCAAATTAAATAGCGTTCGTCCTTGATCCAAAAAACTTACTTGTGCAAATTTTTGTTAAGATCGGACTATAATTGCGACCTGTAATTTGATTACAACAATAGATGGACACACGGACAGACAGACGGACATTGCTAAATCGACTCAGAAAGTGATTCTAAGTCGATCGGTATTATTAACAATGGGTCTATCACCCTTCCTTTTGGGTGTTACAAACAAATAGACATAATACTCTCGTGGGGTGTATAAGAATGGGTTTGTGGAATGAGATCGTAACACAATCACTCTATATTTTCATATTCAAATTAAAAACCCATTTGAGCAATTTTCATCGATCTATTCTATTTATTGCATCCCAGGTTTATGGTAATCTCGCTCCTTAACTGGCAACTTTATGATTATTATTCCTGGCGCATTAAACTGTATCAAATCGCAGAATTTGAATTGATTTTCGAACAGAACAATAACCGCTTCCAACGATTTTTCGCAAAAAGGTGAAATACATAATTTTTCGTTCCTCTTTCTTTCTTCGCACTGGCGGGCACTAAATAGCCGATGTTCGGACGGACGCACGGACAGACGGCGACTGTCGTTTTATTTTGCTGTCACCGTGTCCGCAGTAGTCGTAAAATTGCAACGACGCGGTGATATGTTGTGGCATTGTATACAATGTCAATTAGCAGCTGCAAAACGACACTTAATGTGCGTCACCCCAAAGCCGGCTCGAACGCAAAGTACACAATCATAATAAGTAACAATCCCTACAGCTCCAAGTCCACAGCAGCGAAGATGCAGTGAATCTGGATGTGTGTGCGTGTGTGTTTGTTTTCCGGCAATCATCAGCCCGCAACAAACACTAAAAATCCGCAGCCCCATGAAAACCCATCCAAAAGGTGATGATAAAATGTTCCAAAATAAAGCAACAACAAAAACGAAAACTCGAACTGAAAAAAACTGCTCATTTTCTGTTAAAGAAAAGGCAGGACCAACAACGACAAACAAAACAAAGAACAATTGTCGCACACAATATAATTCACTTCACTTCGCTGCACTCACTCTCCCTGAGAAGCGGCTAAAGCCGCCACTGGCACTGCCACCGCAACTGCCGCCTCAGACAACAAAACTCAACGATTGTTGTTTCGGCTGCTGTTGGAGCTGTTGCTGCAAAGTGATCTTAAATAAACTTTTAGGCCATTTCAATATTAGCTTTGAGCGAGACAGGTAACACTCACTTGACGCGATGTTGCCAGGGATTACCTCGCACATTTGCAACGGTCAATGTTTGATGCCCAGGTTTTGGGAGTTTATTCGACTCACTTAGACCAGAGGAGCTTCATGGTAATTCCATGGACTTGTGCGCCCGCCCGCTAGCCTACTTTAACAGGTCTAGGAATTGGGAGATGAAGAGATTTAGACCAACTTAAATTCTCCCAAAGGGCAACTGGAGATCATATAGGTGCCAGGACAGTGTATGATCGAAGGAAATGAAAAGGCGAATAAACTGGTCAGAGGAGGATCAGCCACGTATATGTCAACGTGGAAGCCGATAGCCCTTCCAGGCAACGAGAATTGAACTAGGGAAATCTGCAGGTGCAGCCCATAGATTAACCTGGGACTTTTCAACGATGAGGTCAAAGTCTTGTGGGACGGTCCCAATGAAAGCGAAACCAGACCACTGATGAGGTTGAGGTGTGACTTTTCACATGTCACTTACCCCTAAGAACGCATCGATGCCGCATCGGGCGATCGGACTAGGAACGTTAGAACATTTTCTCTGTCACTGCTCCATCTTCTCAACGCTGAGAGCCCATCACCACTCGGTTTCAATATTATCTAACCTGAAGCACTTTAGGATCAGGGGGGATCAGACATCGAATCTGTCAACATGGAAGGTGTCAAGCCATTCCAGGCAACGAGAATTGAACTAGAGAAATTGGCAGCTGCAGCCTTTAGATTATCCTGACACTTTTCAACGATAGGCGGTAGAACCAAAGTCCCAATGAGAGCGAAACCAGACTACGGGTAAAGTTAAGTAAATTCGAACTCAGCAGCACGATGGGACTTCTCACAGATCATCGCGCGATCGGATTCTGATGAGTGCCGGGCATGCGGGGTGGACACTGCTCCGCATTCTCGAGGCTGAGAGTCCATTGGGTCGATATGACTACTGATGAGATTGAGTAAAATCGAATTCAGTAGCACGATGGGACTTCTCACAGGTTACTTACCCCTTAGAGCGCATCTATGTCGCATCTGGCGTTCGGACTCGAATGTGTGTCGGGCATGTCGGGTGGACACCGAAACGGTGGAAGACTTTCTCTGTCACTGCTCCGCCTTCTCGAGGCTGAGAGCCCATCACTTCTCGGGATCAATATTAACTACCCTGTAGCACCTTAAGGACACGGGAAGATCGAAATTAAGGAAGTTCATGGTCGACACGGAATTTCTAAAATAGGGGAATAGGTGATTGATTGTTTTCCACTTCCCCTTTCGGTTTTTTATTGAGAACGCAAAACGGACCGAAATACTTCACTCATTCTGATCTTCTCAATATCTATACCACTTACATCAGACCTTAGATGTAATACAACTCCCATATACGGTCGGGTCCCCCAAGATCATCCTTGGAGCTACTTACCGTGTTCCAAGGAGGTCAATGGTATTGATAGGTGACAGTAGGATATCCAATTATATTGTCTCCCTCGAACACCGCATTGGACTCGGATGCGTGCCGGGCATGAACACTTTCTCTGTCTCTGCCCCGCCTTCTCGAGGCTTAGAGCCCATCACCTCTTGGGGTCCATAATACCTAACCTGGCTCCTTAGGGGCACATGATCAGGAAGATCATGGTCGACACGGAATTCCTCAAATAGAAGAAATGATTGATTATTTTCCACTTCCCCCGTTTTGGATTTTTATAGAGAACGCAGAACAGGGCCTAGGTGTATACCCCTGAGTATGAGTCGCACTCAACCATCGTATTATCTATAATGATTGCTCGAAGAGTCGTTTCCTGGATTCAAGATGCAATTGTGATCGATTCCTCCGAAACAGCCGGAAAATATACGAAGTTGAGTCGGATGTTGAAGAGTATATGACCCGATGACACCGTTCGTCGCTCTTAATACAATGCCATCCAGGCCATTGGACCTGCTTTCGACTTGTTCTCAAGGCTGCCACCACATCCACAGGTGGAAGAAGCTCATGTTACCATCAACTATTGTCCTGTAAAGAAACAGGTTAGCCCAATATTTATTCTAGCCTGTCCCCCTCACGAAAACGTACTTTACTTAATCGGCTATTACAGAACATTGGTTCCAGTAGGAAAACGTAGAATAGATTTCCAAGCGCTACGATCTTCTGTGCTTCTTCCCGAATTGGTGACACCAAGTTTCGAGATGTCTTCCTCTACTTGATCTTTTCATCGGAGTTTTGGTCCTCCCCTTCTGTATGAGCCGTCCCTAGGTTCAATCATTCTCACGACATGACATATCCAACATAATCGCTGTAGTTTAATATGCCTAACTATATCGGTGTTAAGAAAATTAAATTAATTAACTGTTCAGCCAAAGAGAAAGTAATTCAGCTAGGAAATTAAACGATAGAAAACAAAAAAACAAGGCTAAATATTTAAGCAAATAAGCTAGTGCATTATTAAGCTTCTAAAAAAGTAATTCAGTCATGAAATTAAATAATAGGAATTAATAAACTATGCTAAATATTTGAACAAACAATACAAGTTCATTGTTCAGCTTATGAAAAAGTAATTCAGCTTCGAATTTTTTGTAAACTGTGGACAATGTTTTTTATTATTTATGTTAGAAACAAAGCTTATATCATTTCTGCGACTAAAATAATATAATTCAGCTAGGCTAAACTTAATGCAGCAAAGGAAATTCTTTTTATTTGCTTTCGAAATCAACGTTTTTCATGAATCTGCACGGAATAGTATAATTCAGCTAACCAAAAATCAATTCAGCAAAGGGAATTTTTATTATTAGCTTTGGAAACATAATTTATCCATGATTCTGCTCGGAATAGTATAATTTAGCTAGGCAAAACTCAATTCAGCAAAGGGAGTTTTTACTATTCGTCTTAGAAACAAACCTTTACTCATGTTTTTGTTAGGAATAGTATTATTCATCTAGTGAAAAATTAATTCAGCACAGGATTGTTTTTATTATTCGCCTCAGAAACAAAGATTAATTCATGATTCTGCTCGGAATAGTGCAATTCAGCTGGGGGGAAATCAATTCAGCAAAGGAAATTCGCATTATTTGCTTTCATAACCAACCTTTTTCCATGATTCTGCACCGAATAGTACAATTCAGCTGAGAATATGTTTAATTTTTATTAGATAAATCAATGCATTTTGTCATTGAAAACTCACAATAGGCCATTCAGCTAAAAAAATACACTACAAATTAATTAAAAAAAAATAAATTCATGACTTATCATAAAAAATTCAAATTCACCTGAGAGATATTGTTATGTCATTGTTTTTTAACTCAATTCTGAGGCTTTTAAGCTGCCACATTCATTAAAAGTCGTGGTTCATACGACAACGATATTCTCCGTCAACGCAGATTAGTACATAGATTTTACGAAGAATTTTTCTCTCGTATACTCCAAGCACTGTCTCATCTGCTTTCGAAAGTACCCATGTACAGGTTGAATTTTATCTGTCGAGAGGTCGCTTTGTTCTTAAACTGCGAAGTAGCATCTATTAGCCATTATTGTTCTTCATTTTCTAATGAAAACGTAGATGGTTGGTTTACGTGGCCGTTCTCACGGGAGCGTCAAGTAGTTCCTTGGAAAGGTCTGTTATATCCAGCCTGATAAATTGAGATTTTTGATAAAACATCTAATATTGATGTCCGATATCTAGTCCGTCCCCCTCAAGAAGGCGTAGATGGTTGGTTTACGTGGCCGTTTTCACAGAGCGATCCAGCCTGAAACATTGAGATTTTTTATTAGATCTCTAATATTAGTTTTCGATATCTCGTCAGTTGCGAGTAGTATGTGGTTCCCAAAGGTCCAGTGTTGTAGGCTTACTAGAGCTGGGCATTCGCATAACAAGTGCTCAAATTTAATGGCGACGCCGATAGCGTTCCTTGCACACAACCATCACGGTTAACGTGACTCCTCTTTTTCAACTTAACCTAACATAGCTTAAGCTAGAGCATCTCAAATATATAGATTTTCTCAAACGTATTTATTTCGTGAGATATTGAGTGTTGATTCTACAATATTTGGAATTTAGCAGCTCGTGTGTAGTAAATCCAAGGTTTTTGCTGAATCAGTTCTCTGATTCAATTTTCATCATGTTCGAGAATTTGTTGCCGCTTTGTGCGAGGCTTGCCTGTTCGACAACTGCAACATGGTTATAGTTAAGGTTGAGACAGGTTTTGACACTATCTGGTCCGATAAAGCCGAGAGCATTACAAATAGTAGGCGCTGTTTAGCTTTGCTTCGCTTGTTTGGTGTTAAAATTGCTTTTTTGTCGAAATCACTTTGACTGGGTGTTTTGTTTTTCGACTTGGACTTTGTTTCGCTACTAATGAACTCTTTAAAGGATGACTTCGACGTGGATGTTACCGATGTTGTTGTTGTTGTCGTTGCTGCTGTTGCTGTTATTTGCAAATTGACAAAATAAATAATGACTGTCGGCGGCGGCGGCGGCGGCGGTGACTACTGTTTTATTTGTTTGACTACGACTGCCTCTGACTCGGGCTGTGGCAGTGTAACGGCCGCAACAGGCGCAACTTGCAACTGCCAACTGACTGTTGCTAATTTCTGTTTGTCTATCAGTGAATTTCAATGTTAAAAGCTTCATTTGAAGGAGTAGTCACCATCATCATCACCACGGCGCATTATCGCAGTAGACGGCCACAATCCATTGGATTTGATGTTGTTGTTGCCGTTGCTGCTAAATAAATAGCCAAACAGCCAAGATGAACATGTACAAATAAATATTGTTGCTGCTGCTGTAGTCCATGTAGAAGACATCATCAACATTTCAACTTCTTGAGATGACACAAAAAGACATTGTAATTCCTTCCGAACACAAACACAAAGCATATCACTTATGCTCCACGGATGACTGGGTGACTAGTTCGAGTAGAGTGACCGAGGTTTAAGGAAATTCTCAAATTTGTTAAACAAACAGCTAAAGGATGGAGTCATTCGGTAAATAACTGACGGCGGCGGTGGCGGCGTTGGCACAATCATTAAATAATTAAACGAAACTGAATGTTGGCACAAAAAGTCAACAACAGCTCTGACATTGTCTGCCCCACACACACACACAACTGCTCCTTTGGCCGGAAAGGAAATGTTCTTTGACACCCAACCATCACCAAACACCGTGCGCAGTGATTTCTTGTCCACCCTCGTCGCCACGAGGGAGAATTTTGGCACTGTCACACAGTGGTGCTAAACAGAAATAGTATGTAAATAGTATGAAAATGGACAGACAGACGTCATATACCAAGAGCAACCCCTTTGGGGGCCGTTGCAGAATATCACTAAATGACAGCACCAAAAGAGAGCCCTGGAGAACTCCTCTCAAAATACCTTAGTGCAAGAGTAACTATCCATAATCTTAAAGGTTCGATTATTGAGGAACTTTTTCACCATTCTACAGGTACATATCAGAAAGGATCTTCCTATCGTCTAGAGTGAATCTTCGCTATATATAGAAGAAAGGTTGATACAAGAGATATCGGTCTATGTCTCAAATCACTGATGCGGTCTTCCCTGTATCGGCTCCTTCCAAACAGCCGGAAATATTCCAAGTTAAGGAGATTTGGATGAAGGCCATTGCAAAAGATCACCAACGAAAATGTTGCACATGACAGGGCCAAAAGAGAGCCTTGGGGTACTCCTGTCAAAACATCAGTAGTGCGAGAGAAACTATCCCCTACCTTCAATGTTCGATTGATGAGGAACTTTTTCACAATTCTACAGTTGTATACCAGAAAGTATCTCCCTATCGTCTAGAGTGAGTCTTACCCTATATAGAAGAAAGTATTCCAATATCTTATCAAAGTCCGATACAAGAGATATCGGTTTGTCTCCAAATTATAGAAGCGTCTTTCGCTGGATCGATTCCGGAATTATTCCAAGTTGAGGCAGTTGCTGAGGAGTATTGTCAAAAATGACCACATGACGCCATTCGTCGCCCTTAATGCAATGTCAGACGTTCCATCCGGGTTACTGGACCACCTTGTTCCCACATCCACAGATGTAAATCCATATTATCTCCACCTACTGTGCTAAAAGTCAATAGATTCGTCAGCAGTAAAGTTTGTCAAAACCTATGATGAATTCTCGAAGGTTCTTTCTCTGGCTTTAAGATCGGAATCGTGATCGATTCCTTCGAAACAGCCGGAAAGTAATTAAAGCGTCTCTTGTATCAAAGATCGATATAAGAGATATCGGTCTATGTCTCCAAATTATCGAAGGGTTTCTCCCTGGATCGATTCCTTCCAAGACAACCGGAAGTATTCCAAGTTGAGTCAGTTGTTGAGGAGTATAGTTTCGTCAGCTGAAAAGTTTGTCAAAACCTAGACCCAGAGGTCCTTTTATCTCGGAATCGTGATCGATTCCGAAGACCGAAGAGTATCCGATGTTGAGGCGGTCTATGTCTCCAAATTATAGAAGCGTTTCTCCCTGGATCGATTCCTTCAAAACAACCGGAAGTATTCCAAGTTGAGTCAGTTGTTGAGGAGTATAGTTTCGTCAGCTGAAAAGTTTGTCAAAACCTAGACCCTTTTATCTCGGAATCGTGATCGATTCCGAATAGTATCCGATGTTGAGGCGGTTGATATCGGTCTATGTCTCCAAATTATCGAAGGGTTTCTCCCTGGATCGATTCCTTCAAAACAACCGGATGTATTCCAAGTTGAGTCAGTTGTTGAGGAGTATAGTTTCGTCAGCTGAAAAGTTTGTCAAAACCTAGACCCAGAGGTCCTTTTAACTCGGAATCGTGATCGAAGACCGAAGAGTATCCGATGTTGAGGCGGTTGATATTGGTCTATGTCTCCAAATTATCGAAGGGTTTCTCCCTGGATCGATTCCTTCAAAACAATCGGAAGTATTCCAAGTTAAGTCAGTTCTTGAGGAGTATAGTTTCGTCAGCTGAAAAGTTTGTCAAAACTAGTCCCAGATGTCCTTTTATCTCGGTATCGTGATCGGTTCCGAAGACCGAAGAGTATCAAGTTGAGTTAGTTGTTTCGTCAGCTGAAAAGTTTGTCAAAACCTAGACCCAGAGGTCCTTTTATCTCGGAATCGTGATCGATTTCTTCGCAACTGCCGAAGAGTATCCGATGTTGACGCGGTTGTTGAGGCGGTTGTTGAAGAGCATTGCCAAAAATGACCAGATGGTACCATTCTCGGACTTAATACAGGGCCACAGGACCTACTTTCGTCTTGTTGTCAAGGCTGTCACCACAGCCATAGGTGGAAGAAACCCAGAATACCACCACCTAGTATCCTGGAAACCAATAGTTTGCAAAAACTTCCACCGGCGGAGTCCTGTTTTCTAGGATGGACGAAGTTGGAGACAGTTGTTGAAGAGCATTCACAAAAATTAACAGATGGCATCGTTCGGCACTTAATACAATGTCTGGTACATCGTCTGGGCCACTGAACCTACTTTTGTCTTGATCTCAAGGCTGTCCTGTAAACCAATAGTTTGCAGAGACTTCTATCGCCGATATACTGTTGTCTAGGATGGACGATCCCCTCATGACGATGCCGGCAGCCTCCTCAGCTTTCCTTGAACACAATCAGCCAGATGTCCACCCTAACTTGGACTCCGACGTCATCGCCAAGGTCATCTAACGGATTTGTAAATGTAATTCCAGCCGCAGCTTTCAGTGTCCCAAAAGTTCTTCAGCTCAAATGAGTACTAGGTAGGTAGTTAGCCCATGTATCACTTTCGAACTTCCTAATCGCCCACTGAATAATTCTGTCCAGGTTCGCCCTAAGCATGTCAAGCCGTTTGGATGGACATCCCCCTCAGACGACACAGACCCCGCCGTCTCCAACAAAGTCACCCAACGTATTCCTAGATGTAATTCTAGCCGCAGCTTTCACTTTCCTAAAAGTTCTTTAGTTCAAACAATTGTTACGTAGGTAGTTAGTTCATTGATCACTTTGGGGCACTCTAATCGTTCACCGAATAATTCTATCCAGGTTGCAAAGGTCAGACCTGATCATTTCAAGCCATCTGGTATTACCCGTCCTGTGATGCGTTCTACGCAATCACATCTTCTTTTGCATGAATGTGAGAATCTCCGGTTGCGGAGTCCTCTAATCCCAGAGGTAACCCTGTCACATCAAATGACATGCTCATTCCTATTCTGACTTTTTATGTCTATTCAGTCATATTCGAATAACATAGTCCGTTCCCTTAGAACTAGTCCACTTCCGACGACCATCATTTCTACTGTCCAGTGATCAGAAGCTCACTCTTCAGTCTACAAGAGCTCACGCTCTTTTAGTGTCGACAACTACTTTAGAATATAGGTTCCAAGCAGGAGAGCAACTCTCTCACTGGACTTAGGACACAGATCGCATGAGGGTTTTATCAATCGCTGGTCTAAAAGAGCAAGAGCTGAGTTTGCTGAACGTGGTGGATCTCAGATCGGCATTCTAAGGTAGTGGTCGGCACAATGGGAACGAACCAAAAAAGGTGGATATGTTTGCATCACGATAGTGTTGTGTACGTTTCGTGTTCGGCCCCTGATTACAATGCGTGCCGCCAATTGTTCTCAGGTGATGAGAGAGTTTATTAAACCTCCATCTTCTGGTGGATGATAAAAAAAATATTTCCAGTCAGAACCATTTCTACCCTTCTTTTATTAGTTTCCAAGCACTGTGTGTCATGTGATACGTTTGAAAAACAATCAAAATTCATTACAGCCATTAATTTGAAACAGTCAACAGCAATCAGCAAGGAATCCCAATGCCACCCTCCGCCAACACTCGAATGGGCATCCCCCACTACCCGTAGACCATAGAAAATGGCAAACATACGTTTTCTGAGGACGATGTGTTAAATGCCTTTATAAAATATTTCCTTTGGCACGGCGTGGGCAGAAACATCCCCCTTTTTTCCCGCCAAACAACAATTTAACAAATATTTGTTTTGCCACCCCCCTCACCGAACCAAAAACTCCACAAAGGCCTCATCTTTATGTTCTTCCCCCCCTCCTCCCCACACATACACAATTGTGGAGTGAATAAAAATTGCAAATTGAATTAATCTAAAGTTAACATGCTAAACAGTTTACTGAGCGGGCGGTGGGATGGGGGCGAGAATAACTTTTGGCCTAACACAGTGGTTTCATGGTTATTTAAAAGACCTGCTCCCACACCGGAGACCTATCAGCCACACACACCGCCCCCCTCGAAAACATTCTCAACACCGTTTACATAAATATTACCCTGCCAGGCTGGCGGTGTGTGTGTCCTGTCTCTCTCTCTATCAGTGCCTGCTCGTCCTTTTGGGCTCAAGTGCTGTTAAGCAAACAAAAATTATTTAACGTTTATTATAATCGTGGAAATGGGATATTTGCTGTTCGGTTTGTTCAGCCAGGATGTGGATGTGATGAGGAAGAGGGCCAGGGCGATTGTGTGTGTTCTGCCTGTCTGTCTGTTCGTCCTGCCATCCCCCAAAAAGACTGGTAATTTGATATTAGCTCGAAAATTATTCATTCTCATTGTGCTCGTCTCTATTAAGTCTGTGATTTTTTTGTTCGTTTTTCGGGGGATGATTTCTTGATTTGGCTTCCTATGAATATTGTTTAACGACCAGGAGGAGGACGACAACGACGTCGTCGTCGCTTATCGCAAAGCTTACTGATATTTACTTTTTTTCTTAATGGGATTATGTCTATATTCTTTATGAGTTTTTGTTAGCGTAGATTGCCTTGATTTACATGTAAATGGCAATGATTCCAAGATCTATGATATGCAATTATTGCAGGAAAACTTTAATTGCGGCACTTGCGGCAATTCCCTGATTTCTGGTTAGGCTGTATCTGCACATAAATATTAATTGAAGACTTCACGTATGAAATCATTATGGGAAGGTTCATATCTAAACCTGAGATGTGCCAAATTTGTCAATATTCGGTTATACTATGTGGCTCTCAGAGAAAATCAGTTGCTTACCTGTTTATCTCGGTGTCATATATAAATCGGAACAAAAATAAAAGAAATGAAAAGACTTTTGACATGGTCGAAATCATGATCGTGGTAGTCTGCAGCCAAGTAATAAATGTCACCATGCCATTTGTAAATAAATTTGCATTCTATTAAATATAGAAGCAAAATGGTCTTGAGCCAGGACAATATCCCAGTTCAAATCAAATAAAAGAAATTTTATGATTTGACCGTGAGACAGTATACATACGACCGTACGTACATAGTATAAGTATTAGTTACATAGTTCTTGAAATGTATTAGTATATACGCTAGAAATTAAGTACAAATGTTAGTCGTAAGATTATACGAATTAAATAAAATCTAAATCTGAATCTGAGTTCATATGTAGAAATACTATGTACTCAGATTTTCATTTGGCGATTTTTTTCTCCTATTTACAGGAATTTTAATTTCCAAAGGATATAGTTGACTTAATAATTTATGTTCATACTGGATATCAAATGAAAGAGAAGAATATATGTTAAAAATTAATTTAAAAAGTCCGTAAATGGGCAATATTGTTAGTGAAACATCTCTATACAACGATAATGTGGGAAACTGCAATGGTGGGTGAAAAACAGTTTTTATTGCTTTATTCTGGGTTCTTTGTAAGGATTTTTGCTCATTAATTTTTCTACTAGCATAAATAATGGGCAAGTAGTTTAAATGATTATGTATCAAAGACTGGTATAACGTTAGTCTTCTCCTTACATTACATTTATTCTTAAATTTGTAAAGCAATCCTAAAGCAGAAGCTACTTTTTTCTTCAGGTTTTGAACGTGAAGACTCCGAGATAAATTATTTTGAAGATTAATTCCTACGTATGTTATTGATTCACTCTCATAAATCTCCCTACCATCCACAAAAATACTAAAATGTCTATTGTTTAACAAATATGGTCGAAATCTCAACAATTTGGTTTTATCGGCATTCAAAACAAGCTTATTCAGTCTTACAAATTCACATAATAAAAGCGGCGTCTCTTTCCATATACGCCTTCGAAACCACCTCACTTGTAAATGGATAGAACAGAGCTATATATCATCCACGTACATATATAGTTTCCCAGACTAGTCAAGATTCTGGGTATCATTGAGGTATATAGTGAAGAGCAATGGCCCTAAAACACTACCCTGAGGCTCTCCGTATTCAACCTTAGCAATACAACTTTTAGCAATACTATTTCAACATATTGACTACGATTTGTCAGATAATTCTCTATCAATCTTAATCCGGTTTCACCAATACCATACACATTTAACTACTGAATGAGGATTTTGTGGTCTACTAAATCAAAGGCTTTAGAAAGAGCATAAAAAATACCAGCTACACCATTAGAACCACAATCCAAACCTAGGCAAATATTGTTAATTACATTCACAACTGCTTCTTCTGTTCCACACCCTTTTCTGAATCCATACTGAAAATTACTTAACAAATCGTGACTTTCAAAGTAGGACGATAACTGTCTATGTAAAATTATTTCTACATATAATCTCCAGTTTCATATGTATATGGTCTTCTTCAGGTTCAATAAAATAAATGTAAAATTGGCGCACTGTGTTAGAATTACCTTTATCACACTTTTGTTTTGAAAATTAAAATAATATAAATAACCAATTAAATTAAGTATATAAATATAAGTAATTATTCTGTATTCCAGTTTGCAAATATCAGTCCAAAGTATTTGGTTTTACCCGTCTGGTGATGCGTTGTACGCAATTCATTCTTCTGAATGAATGAATGTGAGGATCTCTGGTTGCGGAGTCCTCTCATACCAGAGGTAACTCTGACTCATCAAATGACATGTTCATGAAACGAGGAACACCACACCTCCATCTAAATTCCTATTCTGTCTAATCTGCTATAGTCGAATAACAGTCCGTTCCCTCAGGACCAGTCCACTCCCGAATACCATAATTTCTACTGTCCAGTGATCTGTAATTATGCTCCATATGATTCCATCCGTTATATCCATCACTTAGAATTTCAACTATTAGTTCTACTGGTAAATATACATCTTCAAACCAATTATTCCTTAATTCACTCATTGCTGGACGACTGCCTATGTAAATTGGATTGTTTTCTACTTCTTTTAACTTACATAAGGAAAATATTTTTGAATTGATGAAAATCGAGTGCCATTTAGTTCAATTAAATCCCCTTGTTGCTTTCAAGAAACACATTATGTTCCTTTGATTGGTGTCATCGTGAATGTACTGGTCTTTAGATAATATAAGCTCTTGTAGATTATGTTGGTATCCATTGCATTTTGAATAAAATACTTTTTTTCGGGCGACTACATTTAGTAAATGTTTTTTTTTAATACAATCCGTTATTTCTCCAAGCTGAAATTTTCAGGGTTTGTTTGGAATCGATCAGGGAATATGCCTATATTTTTTCTGAATTTTTAGGTTGGTGTTTTCATAGTGAAAAATACAAAAGAAGAAGAAAAATCAGAAATACACAAAATTGTTGTCAGTAGTTGTCAATAGACAAGAACGTCGGCGAAAAGTACTTGTAATTACCTTTAAAATAAGCCACAATTCTTTGAATTGTGCCCACGCGTTTTCTCACTACACCATTTTCAATGTTCATACCTCGGCACGTTTTTCTTGATTTTTCTAATTTTCAAATGGTCCTATCTTTTGAAAACAAATTTCGATTTTTTTACAAAAATACGTGTAAAATATTTTTAACAGTAGAATATGTCTGCGAAAAATCGTAAAGTCGGAGTCGTGGTCGTATTTTTTCGTTCGGTTTGATATGGAATGAACGATATACCTCCTACATGAGTAAATCAAGTTTGTAAAGGTTACCATCTTTCATACTACTGTCTAGCATTTATATATGCGACACACATTGTATGGTTTTCAAAATTGTTGTGAAAAGAGTCCATATCTTCTCAGCCAATTGCTACTTTGGATATGGGTGAAGGAAGACGAACCGCGCATATAACAATTGTTGGAGATAGAAAAAAAAACAGGAATTTTCGACGATTTCCGATTTTTATGAAAATTGAAGAGTGTAAAATGTAAAAAAGTGTAAAATTGTAGAGTGCAGTACCTTATGTTTTTTTAAACAAATTTGATAACTGCAGTAAACCCAGTCAAATATTTTGATGTGTGAAAGATATTGTGATTTTTATACAGGAGATATTTTCAACCCAAATAATAATAATTGAAATATATTTTTTTATATTGGTCAATTTTTTAATTTCCATTGCAAACGTCTACATTTGTAATGTACATACTTACAATGGGACCTACAGTAGTTTCTGAGATATCAGCAAATAAGTGATATACTTACAGCTGCAGTCAAAAAAAATAGCAGCGACGAGATAAAAAATCTGTCGACAAAGAAAAATATCAGTTTTACTTCGAAAATCCTAAAAGTTTTTAAGGCGATTGAAAGGTGGTATTGTGCCATTCTTAATATGGCTTTAAAAAAAATAAGTTTTTGTAATTTTGAGATTATGTTCATTTTTGACAAGTCAAAAAGGTGAGTTTTTGCGAATTGCAATTTTTGTGACATGTATTTTATTTTTAAGTGGGAATTTTCTCGGACTTCTCGGGCTTACAGATTATGTTTTCTTAGTATTCTACGAACAGTTTAAACTCTCAAAGATGGACAGACATTGTTTTTTATTTCGGAGGCGGGCGTAAGTGTGTTTTTTGTAGTAGACATTATTATTCGGCGAATGGTTGTAGGTGATATAAACTGATTTTGTTGACGTGTTTTTGTTTTTTCTTCTTATAATATAGAATTTCTGATCATTTTAATGGAACACTGGAAAAAATTAAACTTCACTATATGATATACCCTCAGATTTTATATGAACTCGATTTTGTTCTCCACAATTCTCTCCTCGCCCTACTTGTGAAGAAAAATAAAACAATAACATTTCAGAAATAGTGTACATTTCATAATATCTTATGTATAACTAGGGTTTGGGGTTTCCCGAACTTTTTCATTTCCCGGGAAAACGGGAATGAAAAGATTCATTCCCGGGAATCCCGGGAATTCCCGGGAAAAAAGTAATTTATTTTAGGTATGTCCAATATGGCTTAAAATAACAATATTTAGTAACGGATGTGCTTTTTAAAAATACTGTCATATTACAAATTAAAAGCGAATGTTTTTGTCAAAATATTTTACATTTTACAAATATTTTATTCTAGACTAATTGTCGTCATAAAATTGGACATTTAAATAATAGGCACATGTGCCTGACAACAATAACTAATAATAATAATTCAGAAGATTCATTCGTCTAGAGACGAAAATATTTAACAGCAACGGGGGGAAATATTCTAAACTGTAAAAGCAATTAAAACATTATAAAAAATTAATATTAATTAAATAAATTCATAAAAAATTAAAACATTGAAATAGTCTAGTCATTAGTTCTTACAGAAGGTCATTTAAATATTCCGTAGGATATACATATTTCTATTCCTATTAGATTTCTCTCGAAAGTTTCCAGGTGAACAATTTTAATGTTTTCCTTATTTTTATAACATTTCTTACTGGCTTCATATGTAAAATAAATTCTTCATTAAGAATATTTTCACCTTTTATCTCGTAGATTCTTCTGGTAAAACAAGAAATTTAAAGTTAAACTAGATAGCACGAGGGGTTAAGTATAGACACTATGTCAGCCATAGTATTGTCAGTATGATATTTTCGATTTATAAAGGGTGATTTTTTAGCTATTATCTTTTTGGCAACACTGCTTTAAACAGTTGACGCACGTTTCGTGTTTTGTTTCACTGTCAAACATCTCCAGTTTGGTCTATAATTTAACCATGAATCGTCTTACAAACGAACAACGCTTGCAAATTATTGAATTTTATTATCAAAATGCGTGCTTTGTTAAGAAAGTTCATCGCGCGCTTCCATTTTATGGTCAGTTTAATCGACCCACTGAAGCGGCTATTCGGGCTATTGTGACTAAATTTCGCACCAAATTTACATTGTTGGACATTAAACCACCAACACGCTTACGTAGAGTGCGAACTGAAGAATATCGCAGCTGCATCGGCCAGTGTTAATGATGACCATCAATTATCAATTCGTCGCCGTTCGCAGCAATTGGGCCTCTGTTACTCAAAAACGTGGAAATGCCAAAATTGGACTAAGCGGGTGGACCATTTGAGGCGCAGTCAAGGTCAACATTTGCATGAAATAATCTTCAAACATAAATTATATGGACAGTACTATCGATTCAAATAAAGATTTCATGCATTTTTCTGAATTTTATGTGTTTTTTTAAACTTTCCTATAGCTTTTAAAAAATCACCCTTTATTAAATATCCTGCAAATATAATAATAAAAAGTGTGTATTCCCCTAGCTAGCAAAAAATAGCGACTTAGCGAATTTAAAAAGTTTTTTTGCAGTGATATGATGTAAAGAAATGTTCATTACTATTGTCAATAATGTAAATATATGAATTAAATATATAAAATATAATTAAATATATAAAAAATAATTTTCCAATTGTACAATTTAGTTTTAAATTAGTGCTCAAAATAATCAATAAAATATTTTTAATATTTCCCGTATTCCCGGGAAATTTAAAATTTTTTCCCGGGAATTCCCGTCCAATTTTTTCCGGGAATTCCCGGGAAAAACGATTCGGGAATTCCCGGACCCCAAACCCTATGTATAACATCAAATCGAATTGAAATAATGAGATAAAATTGTTTTTTCTTGAGATTTTTTTAAAATGCCGCTATTATTTTGACCGGTCCAAAATGTCGAATAGTCCAAAAAATGTGAAATTTCTAACACAATTAAAATCATATCGCCAAATAAACAATTACTTTGTGTTTGTAACCTCATTACACAGCATATAATGCAGTAGTAGCAATAAAAAATTATCACACAAATAAATATATGAAAATGTATGCTAAGCTGTGGAGCGCTGCTATTATTTTGACCGCAACTGTATGTATATTTACTTCTTTGAATAATTTTCTTTCTTTTATCATGTACATTATTGAGTTATTTTCAAAATACGTTAAAATTTATTAAAAAATATTTTTTAATTTTATTTTTTTCGGGAGTAAATAGTTATATTTATGCGGAAAAATTAATATTATGGGTGTTTGGCTTTTCTAATCTTTAACAACAATCGACAAATATTTCTGCTGGTCTATCACCCATTGAATCAGTGCGATTTTTGGAAATAACTAATGATGAGAAGTCAATGTTTTGTGTAGACCAATCAACATTTCGATGCAAAACCCTCCATATGCTCCACTTTTCAGTCAAATAATCTTCCTTCCTTTCTTTTAATTTTCGGAATTTCGAACAAATATTTCCTAGAAATTAAAACCACAACATTTTCATATCTTTTATTTTGGACAGATGGCAACCATAAATCGATCGAGATCCCTGGAATATAATGTGATCATCTAGTTCTAAATCACGATATTGTTTTTCACGATGTTATTTTTCACATTCATTTACACATCGGACAATGATTACTACCTGTATCGTGATTACAAGAATAGACAGTCTATCTGTCATGGTCATGGACATGGCTAAATCGATTCAAAAAGTGATTCTATGTCGTCCGGTATAATAAACGATGGGTTATCTCGCTTCCTTTTATTAGATATTAAATATTAGATAAAACCATACACACATGTATATTTAGAGAATGAAGTTGCTCTCTCTTGCAACTGTTTTGCTTCTTTAGTGTGTCAAAGTAGGTAATGCTTTACCATTCTTTGGAATGATTATGATATTCCAGATGTCTGGTCAAATATGCCTCACATGAAATTGCTGTAATTGCAAAAAAAAATATTAAATTCATCCACATTATAAAAATTTTGGGTATAGATTCCCATTCCCAAAAAATAATTGGCTGGGATAATAATATGAAATTATGGGAACATTGGCTAATATCATCGAAATATTTAACTACTTGCCAAAAAATAAAAGAAAAAGTATTAAAAATCAATACAAATAGTTCCTTACCTTTTACCAAAATTGGCAAATAAATTTCGTAATATGTGTGATCGAATGCGGTAAATTAAGCGAAAGCCGCCGCCGACCCATTTTGGGTAACGTCGCCACGGCAGATAATTCTGACTCGACTTGTATCTCTGGTCCTTTTCAGCCGCGTGAGGACACAGTTTCTCCAATTCCATTGTGACATTCTTGTACGATACCTTCAAGCTAAGCATTTGCATCATTTGATGCGAACCTCATTCCACTACACCACAGAAGACTAGATCTGGATAATGTAGCGGATACGGAAGCAATTTGCACATATTCGTGAGATGTGTTTTCATAGGACTAAATCATAATGTTGCAACATTAGGCATGCAAGATTAAATATAAAAGTATTCCTCATTTCAATGAGTCAAAAGTTCAAGTGTTAAATATTTTAAAAGGCATATGTTTCTCCTATACTCAGTTTAACTTTTGTCAACACCCTGAACAAAAGAATCTACAAATTCAAATTCATAAATAAATGTCAAATTAAAAGCAAAAACATGTTATTACCACTTTTCCAAAAGCAGAACAAGAGAAAACACATTATAAAACAATTACATTTCATGTACAAAAGAACCTCCCCGTTTTATTTGCTACAACAAAATCTCAAACACCAAATCCAATCAACGATATCCAGCCTCACTCTTTCTTTCTCTCTCTCTCCCAGAATCTCAGCTACCCCGTGGCCATTTAGTCTATGCAAACTTCAAAAAACTCAAATATTTTATCTTTCACCAAAGACAATAAAAGATGGAAACAACGAGGAGGAGGAGGATGAGGAGAATGGGAAAAAATAAAACTTCACACGCATTATCGCCCCGAATAAACAAGAAAAAGCCAATTTAGGCAAACAAAGTGCTTTGGTGGAAAAGTTTTTTCTTTATTATCGCAAAATAATCATCGTTCGTTCACAGCTTCAGTCGCGGCCGCAGCCACAGCCTCATCCTTGGCTGCCTCAGTCGGCAGTTAGCATTTATAGCATTTCCATGCAACACCATCATCCCTCTAAATAAATATTGGTGCGAATGGGATTTCTCTGAATGGGAATGAAACTGGGAAAACTGAAAATTATATGTATTTTATTGTTTGCCAAACAGCATTGAAGCCATAAAGCCACAAAATGATGATGCCGCTGCCACGGCCACTATTGCCGCATATAATGTGGCACGGTGGGTTAGAATAGAATAATCTTTAAGAAATTTAATTTGCACCGGGATATTATCATGGCCGAAGGCATATATTTAGAACTACCTTTAGTCCTTCATCTGACAATGCTGTTGGTTTGGGTTAATTGATTTTTGATTAATTGAAATTTGTGAAATTTTTAAATAAAAATTCATTCATGTATAGAATTTGCTTATTTTTGTAATTCTTTATTCATTTATGATTAGTCCATTAACAAAATTGTATATTTTCGATTCTATTACATATTGTATATGGTTATTCCTCATAGATTTTTTCTTATGTATTTACATGTGGGAAATAAATTCAATTGCTATTATTTATTGTGCAAAAAGGTCTCATTTGAAGATTTTTTCAAAAGTTAAAATATTTTTTCAAAAATAAAAAAAAATTAATATTTGCTGCAAACATAGTTTTGTTACCATAATAAAGCCAAGAACCCACAATTTCTAATAAAACAAATATGAGTAAAAAATATCTTTAAATGTGACAGAAACAGTTCGACAAATTCGAAAAAAAAAAAACTTTTTTCAATTTTCAAAATTTGAAAAAGGTGAAAATCTGTAATACGAAAAATATTAAAAAAATGTCTGCGTATTATAAATATACAAATACGTAAAATAATGTTTCAAAAGAACATAAAAACAAATAAATAACAATTTTACTTTTCTTTAACATCGAAAAACCAATTTTAGAAATTAATATATCCGAATGCCCGATTTTAAGTGTTAAAATCTCAAAATCCTTGGGTCCTTGGCTAATTTATTTTTTTTAGAGAAGTCAAAAATGTTTACAAGAACAAAAATTATTGATTTTGATACTTAACCTCAGTGCTTCGGGTTCTTAACATGGGATGGAAATTAATTTATATTTTTCGTGGAAAAAAGTAAAAAAATTCCAACAACAATAATTAGGATGTTGTGATAAAGTAATTTCGTTTGATTTTTGAATATTTTTTGTTAACATTTATGACCTTCTTACAACCAATAAGAACACTTTGGGTAGTAACTCGATTTGAATGCCGTGATTTATTCCCGGTCTATAGAAAGAATCGTGAAGATCTTCACGAAGCCATCAACGGAAGACTATTATAACACTGAAAAGTTGCTCAATTCGATACATTATATAGTTGGAGAATTTGCCAAGTCTTATTATCGGGATGCCATACCGAATTTCAAAGATTGTTAGTATCGTTTTCAAAGTGTAAACTTCCACCTTAAGTCTTAATGAACACAAGAGATTAACTTTTGGGAATTATATAAAATGACAAAATAATTTTCAAAGTCTTGTTAATCAATAATACTACCTATTTATGAAAATTGTCGTAAATTCGATGTCAAGCATAAGATTTTAATATGTGGTCTCTGGATTCACACCAACAGTTGACCTGATTTTGAGACAGACATCGTGGGAGTAAGACTGGGTACGACATGGAGTGAGTAGCCGTCACCGAAGCGGAAGAGCGATGGAAAATTTAATGGTGATATTAGTACTGGCACATCGTCCTCTTGGGATACAATTGATACTACGGATATGCGGAAGATTTGTAGACAACACTACACCAACCCGATAACAGCGACAGGACAAAGAAAAGACAACTTAAACATTTTATTTAATGCTCTACTGACTACATATGTTGAATGTGAACGATCGTTCTCCGTCGTGTGAACATTTTCCAATAAATAAGAAATATACACAATATATATAAAGGGTGATTTTTTAAGAGCTTGATAACTTTTTTTTTAAAAAAACGCATAAAATTTGCAAAATCTCATCGGTTCTTTATTTGAAACGTTAGATTGGTCCATGACATTTACTTTTTGAAGATAATTTCATTTAAATGTTGACCGCGGCTGCGTCTTAGGTGGTCCATCCGCTTAGTCCAATTTTGGCATTTCCACGTTTTTGAGTAACAGAGACCCAATTGGTGCGAACGGCGACGAATCGAAAATTGGTGGTCATCATTAACACTGGCCGATACAGCTGCGATATTTTCTTCAGTTCGCACTCTACGTAAGCGTGTTGGTGGTTTAATGTCCAACAATGTAAATTTGGTGCGAAATTTAGTCACAATAGCCCGAATAGCCGCTTCAGTGGGTCGATTAAACTGACCATAAAATGGAAGCGCGCAATGAACTTTCTTAACAGAGCACGCATTTTGATAATAAAATTCAATAATTTGCAAGCGTTGTTCGTTTGTAAGACGATTCATGATGAAATGTCAAAGCATACTGAGCATCTTTCTCTTTGACACCATGTCTGAAATCCCACGTGATCTGTCAAATACTAATGCATGAAAATCCTAACCTCAAAAAAATCACTCTTTATATACAAATATATACAATATATATATATATACAAATATATACAAATATATACAAATATACACTTTCAAATTTTGACTGCAAACATTTAATTAATTTTGAAACTTGAAAATATGTTTGAGTTGAATTCTGTAACAGGTTCGTTGTGAAATACATTTTTATTTTACTGTACTGGGAAACTCTCCTGGCTCAAGACCATCTATATTTAAAATTTATTTACAAATGGCATGGTGATATTTATTACTTGCCTGCAGACTACCGCTATCATGATTTCCACCTTGTGAAAGGTTTCATCAGATGGCTTCGCAGCGACTTTTCAACAACATACCCGACCTCTTTAAGTAAATGATTCTCACAAACGAATGAGAAGCACAGCTCACTTGCCGAATATCCGTTCACAAATCGCTCACATCCCACCTTAATAAAATGTGAATGTTTCATTGGAAAAAATAAGCTTAACTCATGGTAAACGGTATATTGACGATATCCAGTGCTGTCCCGGGATCCCGGGAAATTGAAAAAATAATTCCCGTTTCCCGGGAAATAAAAAGTAAAAGTAAAATGCAAACCCTAGTGGCATGGTGACATTTATTACTTGGCTGCAGACTACCACGATCATGATTTCGACCATGTCTAAAGTCTTTTCAAGTGGCTTCGCAGCGACTTTTCAACATCAAACCCGGCCTTACAAACCCTTCAATACAAAGGACATGGACACTATTCATTAATGAATTTATAATGAATAGTGCAATTTGCTCAACTTCAAAATCACAAGATTAGCATCTGTTCACTTATTAAAAGGAAGCGTTTTTCAAGGATTCATGAATTAAAATCAAGGATATTTTCATAAAGGATATTTGCCAGTTGACATTTAAATTTTATTTTTTTTTTTAATTTTCCGACCGAAAAACATCTGTTTATATATATTTTCGGAATTAATGTTGAGAACTATAATCGAATCAATTGGTAAATTTCGTGTATTTATTGTTATCAAACCTCATTGTTCCCATTATGCTTCCCAAGATATCATCAGATTTTTTAGCTTAATAGACCAACAAATAGTAGCTTTAAATTGATTAGTATTCCAAACTTTTAGGATAAATCTAATAAATGGTTTCAACTAACGAAAAATATAGTTTTGGGCCACTGTGCATGCTGGCTGTAGCTATTGCTGTTGCTCGCTCTATTGCCAACTTAAAGTGAAATCGTCGTATTCGCCAGAATATGACTGTGGCACGGACAGAATGTTGTACGCATTTCATGCTCCTCTCGTACTCCTCGAATGTTCAGTCATGCAGCGATTTATTAAAATGAACGATGCTATAGCAACAACAACAACAAACTCAACACCAACAAAGACGGAGACAGCAGCATAATTGAATAAACGCGCCATAACCAGGCTCTTGGTTCGTTCGTTCGCCGGTACATCTTCTTCTGCAGCTTTTTTATCGTCATCTTCATTATCATCATCATCATCATCATCGTCGTCACTATTATTATTGTTGTTGTTGCTGCTGCTGTTTGTTATTATTATTATTATTATTATTGTCATCATCATTGTGCCAGCCAGAGTGTGAGCTGCTAACAAAGTTATTATTATCATCGTTTGAAGGAAGCTTTGTTTGTTGTTGGCTTCCACTCACTCACTCACCCAGCAGCCAGTACCACAACCACCACCACCATCATGAGAGCTCAGCGCTGCTAAACGCCATCACCAATCTTCTCATCATTATCCATGCCAGTCAACCACCTTGTTTATCTTTGCTGTTTGGTAACAAGCAGTAGTAGAAGAAGAAGATGAATGTGAAACGAAGAAGAAGCACAACACCAACAAGGGGTGTTTTATTTACTTTAGTGGTGTTGTTGTTGTGTGCAAAACACATCAACAGTTTGGCAACCCCTTAGAACAGGCTGGCAGTTAACAATAAACGTCCCCCTTTTCAACCCACTGTGTAACCATCGTACATGTACGTGTTTTAGTATCTGAATGTGCGAATGTGTGTGGGCTCTCATTCGCTCTCTTTTTGAATGTGTGTGCAATTATCCAAGACACAGTGTTTGACAAACAACAAATTTCTGGAGAAAATGATCCACAAACTACTAAAGCTTTTGCAAACTGAAATCACTAGAATGAAGGTTAGGTTATATTATATGAAAACTCTATGATGACCTAAAGCGGATTACGATCAAATGCAAGCAAATTCGAAGAAATTCTGGAATGAAATGAATTTAAAGTATTAGCATGCAATAAATTTGAATGGAATATATAGGGTAGTTAAATTTTAAGGGCCGATGTTGATTTTGAATAAAACACAATTTTTTTAGGAAATTATTGTCATTTATTTTTATAATGATAATATTGGTAAGGCTCAATTATGTATGGAACAAAATATCGGCCAAATGGCCTCCGCGATCTCGACGGCACACCTCAATTCGATGGTCCAAATTTTCGATGACCCTGAGGCATAATTGAGGTTCTATGCCGAATTATCTCATCCCTAAACCTTTTCTTTCAAATAACCCCAAAGAAAGAAGCCCATCGGTGTCAAATCACATGATCTTGGCGGCCAATTGACGTCGCCTCCACGTGAGATAACACGGCCATTAAATTTGTCGCGCAAAAGAGCCATTGTTTCGTTATCTGTGTGGCAAGTGGCACCGTCCTGTTGAAACCACATATCGTCCACATCCATATCTTCCAATTCGGGCCATAAATAGTTCGTTATCATCTCACGATAGCGAAGTCCATTCACAGTAACTGCCTGACCGCCCTCATTTTAGAAAAAGCACGTCCCGATGATGCCACCAGCCCATAAACCGCACCAAACAGTCACTCTTTGCGGGTGCATTGGTTTTCCGACAATCACTTGGCAATATTGCCACATTTGGCCGAAAGATAATCCAAGAGTGATTGTCGAAAAACCAATGCACCCACAAAGAGTGACTGTTTGGTGCGGTTTATGGGCTGGCGGCATCATCGGGCCGTGCTTTTTCTAAAATGACGAATCCACTGAGGTGAAAATGTGCCTCATCACTGAAGATGATTTTCTTCGAAGCGCACGATATGCATTTTGATTTGAACGCCCATTTGCATACGTCTGAATAACTTTAACGCGTTGCTCGATTGTGTATCTTTCCATGGTTCAAATTGAGTTAGTCTGAAATTGAGAAATGTCAAATGAAATGCAGAAAAAAACTTGACGTTTAGGTGTGGTTCAAATTCAACATAGGCCCTTACAATTTATTTGTCATTGTGACCTTTCATTGAAAAGATTAAAAATGTACCTGCCGGAAGTCGAAGTTCGTTTTGTGACACGGATAAAGGTTTGTCAAAATAAATAACGGGAATAAACGGCCTGTCCATTGAGCTCCTACTCAGTGCACCTAGTTGTCTCAACACAAGCACAAAAAAATAGAAGTACTTTTGTAGGAAGCACATTTTATATTATAAATCCAAATGTGCATTTTTAACGCTTTTGAGGAAGTTCTTTTAAACAACTTGCAAAAAAGTCAATATTATGTTAATATCCCATAGGGATGTCGATTTTTCGACTTTTGGAAATATATGAAAAGTCGACTTTTCGACTTTGAAAAATCGATTTTTCTCCTTTTGATAATTCGACTGTTGTAAATAAATAAAAAGACGGCATTGTAAATAAATGAAAAGACGAATAGACCAAATCAAAACCCAACCGAGAGACATTTATATTGGATATATAAATCTGAACCGATCTTACCCACTTTTTCTACATATTTCTAGTTGTTGTGCCAAATTTGAAGAAAATCGGATAAAGGGTGTGTTTTCTAGAGCGAAAAAAGTAAAATCGGTATTCAATAACATTAATTCATCGATGCTCAAAGTCGACTTTTCGACTTTTGTAAAGTCGACTTTTGGCAATGGTAAAGTCGATTTCGACTTTTGGACTTTTTCCTCCCAAAAGTCGATTAGTCGAAAGTCGATTTATAGATCCCTAATATCCCATAACATTTTCACAACCGGATGGGAACGAATTTTTAGTATAGGTAATGTGTATGCTTTGCACCCAGAAGGTCTCGAGATCGAATAATACTTCGGGGAAAAACTGTTTTTTATTTCTTTTATAAATATGCAATGCTTAATTTTGTATAATTTTAACAATTTAAATGTATTTTTGGTATGATATATTTGATTTAACGTGTTTGATAGCTGAGATGGTTAGAGTGCCGTAGTAGCAACCAGAAGGTTCTACCCCCATTAGCGTCGGATTTTTTTTTAAACAGAAATGGAATCTAGTGAAAAAGTGGTTACTTTGCAACACTTTAAAATAATTTGTTAGTCTTTCAAAATAAAGGACATCCCTCCTATGACAACTCCATGTAGCATTTTTTGGTGAAGATCCCAATTTTCACTACTTCCGAATCACAAACAACTTTTTCACTTCTTCAGGTGCTCTCTTTTTGCTGGGTTTCTATGAACGGTGTTGTTATGGAGCAATCAGACCCTCTTGATGTTCTGAGTATGAAGGTATAATCTCTTGCACTCTAATTGTTCCCTCTTTCTTCTTTCAAATTTCTTGTCTTCCTCCGGCCAGCATTAAATCTGACATTCCTCACTTAACATCATCTTTAGAACATCCTGCAGAATATATCTCAGTAATATATGTATCTCTCTAAAAATATCTCTCAATAATACCATTTTGAAATCAAGTAAGTAAGTCAATCGAAAAACGAATCCATTAAAAAAATACAAATATTCAATTCAAGTTTCGAATTTCATAGTTTTACTACTATTAATCATAATTTTTATTTATTAGAACTAGGATATTCTCCTGGCTCCTGACCATTTTGCATCTATATTTTATAGAAAACAAATTCAGTGAACCAGTCTTTAACAATATCTGTACAAATATACCCCAAAGGATGTTCAAATATTATAATAATCCACAAATTCTCTAAAATTCTCCAAAACCTCAACTATTTACTAACTCCACCATTAGATACGTTGAACTCCCTAGCTCATTACCAACAGAGCTAGGCTGTCTACCAACGGGCAGATGGACGTGGCTAGAAAGTTTTACAATTTTAGTAGCCTAGAATATAAAGGGAGTTTTTTAGTCGTGTAAAGGGTGATTTTTTAAGAGCTTGATAACTTTTTTTTTAAAAAAAAACGCATAAAATTTGCAAAATCTCATCGGTTCTTTATTTGAAACGTTAGATTGGTCCATGACATTTACTTTTTGAAGATAATTTCATTTAAATGTTGACCGCGGCTGCGTCTTAGGTGGTCCATCCGCTTAGTCCAATTTTGGCATTTCCACGTTTTTGAGTAACAGATACCCAATTGGTGCGAACGGCGACGAATCGAAAATTGGTGGTCATCATTAACACTGGCCGATACAGCTGCGATATTTTCTTCAGTTCGCACTCTACGTAAGCGTGTTGGTGGTTTAATGTCCAACAATGTAAATTTGGTGCGAAATTTAATCACAATAGCCCGAATAGCCGCTTCAGTGGGTCGATTAAACTGACCATAAAATGGAAGCGCGCAATGAACTTTCTTAACAGAGCACGCATTTTGATAATAAAATTCAATAATTTGCAAGCGTTGTTCGTTTGTAAGACGATTCATGATGAAATGTCAAAGCATACTGAGCATCTTTCTCTTTGACACCATGTCTGAAATCCCACGTGATCTGTCAAATACTAATGCATGAAAATCCTAACCTCAAAAAAATCACTCTTTAGAACTTAAAATTGAAATAAAATACTGAGGTTAGATAAGATCGCATAAATAAAAGACTTGAGGTTACACCAGAGATAGAGGCGATAAATCGCACGTTTTCGGTGGCCATTGACTGTGTGGCGCTGTTCTGTTGGAAATCCATATCTTTAGTCAACATTTCGTCCAACTAGGACACGAAATAGTCGACAGTCTCGGATTTCAGTAAGGACCTATGATTTTATAAATCTATAAAGGAGCCAAACATTGAGTTTCGGTGGATACAACGGTACCTTAGGAATCTCTAGTGGATTCTCTTCACTAGTTGTTAAGAACTTAGTCATACAGCCGATGTATGTTTTATATATTCATCGAATATCCGATGAATATTTCAAGGTGTGACAAAATTAATACCAATCCGTCTGTGGAATCCAATAGTTAAGGATTCCAAACACTGTGCCAAGAGAGTAGAATGGTGCTCGCCAGTAGTTGTTGTTGTGCAAAATTTTTGGGGAGGTCTAATTCCCAATATTTACCCGCTGCTAACAAGTACACAAATACATACACACTTACATACAAAAACAGCTTAGACAGTCTATTATCTACATTTTTATATAGCGCTTATTATGTATGTAGGTGTGTGTGTATTCCAAGCACACATATACAGGACGAACGTGTAGAGGAGCTTGGCTGACAAAAACAAAAACTGTCAACACGTCTGACATCAGTTAATGCTAAATTGCTTAACGCGGCGCATTTCGCATTTAAGCGATTTAACGCATCATGGGGATGTTGTAACGGGCGCTGCTGCTGTGGCATGCAGCACGTACTACGTACATTACACACACAGAGACAGAGCAATAATGCTGCTTTGGTTGGTTGCTCCGCCGGATTTGGTAGAGGTTGTTAGAGAGAGAGAACAGGAAAATGACAAAATTATAGAGAAATTTGTACAATCGTATCTCTGGCAACTGATTATCGTTATTAATTTCGGTTGTCTTTCGTTTTTTAATTAATTTTTGTTTTACATCCATCCACTTGAGGAGAGATACGACGCGATACCAGCAACGACTGCCAGTCAGACAGTAGGCGACTGCTTCCCTCCTCCCCTTCGAGTGTACTTCATGTTGCCGTAGTCTTCCTTTTTTCTCTTTTAATTTGATTGACATTAACGAACGAACGAACGTTCATTTAGATTTTGTAATTTCGCTGTCGTTTACTTTATTTTCTCTGTGTGTAAATGGTTAATTACTCCGTCTTTTACTTTTCGGGGTTAAATGGCAGTATGCTTTGCTTTGAGATTCGCTTTCGTTGTTTTACGAGTATTTTATGAATCGTGTGAATCCTTTTTTCTGTTGTTGGTTGGTTGGTTGGTTGGTTAATGATTCATTAGCGCCTTTTGAGACAGAGCCAATTGTCAAAAAGGGTGGTGGTGCTGGGATTAATTTTGTTTCTTTAGCTGTAATTCCTCTGGATCTGTTGTTGAACAGAGCTAATTTGTAAAATAAATTGTATTCATAATTATTTATTTGCTTCTTATCTAAGATATGTGATGGTAATTAAGGCTATGCCAGGAAAAAAGGACATTGAAGAGAGTTTTGTGAATATTTTCTTTATAAGTAGAATGGTTTTTTGTGAATTATACCGCATCATAGGAGCCTGAAAACATTAGGGTGTAAATTAAATATTAAATTAGTTTGGTATTACATTTGGTTTCGATTCTAGTTATGAGGGCCGTCTACGGGGAGTTTTCAGGAAAAATATGATCAAATGATGATTTTTCTATTTAAATCATTGGGAGTCCCGAGGTGTCTTTTAAAGTGGAGGTCGACGTCATCAATTTGCTTAAAAATGATTTCTCGTTGAAATGAAATATTGTTTTCTGAAAGTTTTAACTGAAGGCATTTTGGAATTTCTGGCACAGAATTCGGCCACAAATCGGATACAAATTGCAAACGTTCAGAATCAGAATCCCGTTGGATTGATGGTTGGTATCGTACTCATGCCGAGAGATTTTTTGCACTTTAAATCTTAAAAAGCTTAACAACAAACATTTTATGATGTTGAAGATTTTTTTAATATTTAATATATAAGAGCATAGGAGTCAAACAAATTACCAACAACAAATGCGGTTATCTAAAGTGCACTAATACATTTTTCCCACAGGTTTGCATTTTTTAATTTGTTACTGAAATTATCAGACCAAAATAAAACAAACTATAAAAATAAAACAAATGATCGTTGGCACGGCAGAATTATTGCTGGGTAACTATACCTGCATATACACATACTTATACATGCAACTTAATGAGATGCTTGTAAGGTGCCATGTGTGCTTTGTTACTTGGTGCGATTTTTAAAAACGAATATTCGGTAAGTGAAACGAGAAGCACAACGTTTCGTTTGTGAGAATCATTTACTTAATGAGGCCGGGTATGTTGTTGAAAAGTCGCTGCGAAACCACCTGAGGAAACCTTTCACTGGTCGAAAATCAAGATAGTGGTAGTCTGCAGCCAAGTAATAAATGTCACCATGCCATTTGTAAAAAAATTTGCATTCTATAAAATATAGATGCAAAATGGTCTTAAGCCAGGATAATATCCCAGTTCAAATCAACCCAATAAAGTAAAAATACTCAAAATATACAAAATGAAAACATATGAATAAAAAAATATTTTATGGAGTACAGCTTTAATAGTTTACAACACATAGTATGTGTGAATCAAGCACAGATCTATTGCGCAGGCTACCAACTGTGACAAAGAGAAGAACATTGAATTCGGAACATTGATCACGATAATTCTTTTCTAATAATATAAATGTAAATTATTTTGTATTTATATTAAAAGGAAGAAATCAAATATATATGAAAAAATCTGTGCATGAAACATATCGCACCTGTTCTTTTATTTTTTGTAAAAAACCAACAACAAAGGAGAGCATCCAAAGATGTGAAAAAGATGTTCATCTTTTGATTCGGAAGTAGTGAAGATTGGGTACTTCACCAATGAATTTAACATGGAGTTGTCACAGGAGGGATGTGCTTTATTTTTTAGTAGTGTCACCGATCCGTCGCTACCAGGGATAGAACAGCCAACCTACTGGTTGCTACCTCATCTATCCTCTACTGTGAGTGGTGAGTAACTAAAGGGTGATTTTTTAAAGCTATAGGAAAGTTTTTCAAAAAAAAACACATAAAATTCAGAAACATGCATGAAATCTTTATTTGAATCGATAGTACGGTCCATATAATTTAATGCTTGAAGATTATTTCATGCAAATGTCATCATGAACACTGGCCGATACATCTGCGATATTTTCTTTCGTTCGCACTCTACGTAAGCGTGTTGGTGGTCTAATGTCCAACAATGTAAATTTGGTGCGAAATTTAGTCACAATAGCCCGAATAGCCGTTTCAGTGGGTCGATTAAAATGACCATAAAATGGAAGCGCGCGATGAACTTTCTTAACAGAGCACGCATTTTGATAATAAAATTCAATAATTTGCAAGCGTTGTTCGTTTATAAGACGATTCATGGTTAAATTATAGACCAAACTGAAGATGTTTGACAGTGAAACAAAACACGAAACGTGCGTCAGCTGTTTAAACCAGTGTTGCCAAAAAGATAATAGCTAAAAAATCACCCTTTATACATCGAAAATATCATACTGCTTTAACTTTAAATTTCTTGTTTTACCAGAAGAATCTACGAGATAAAAGATGAAAATATTCTTAATGAAGAATTTATTTTACATATGAAGCCAGTAAGAAATGGTATAAAAATAGGGAAAACATTAAAATTGTTCACCTGGCAACTTTCGAGAGAAATCTAATAGGAATAGAAATATGTATATCCTACGGTATATTTAAATGACCTTCTGTAAGAACTAGTGACTGGACTATTTCAATGTTTTATTTTTTTATGAATTTATTTAATTAATATTAATTTATTATAATGTTTCTATTGCTTTTACAGCTTAGAATATTTCCCCCCGTTGCTGTTAAAAATTTTCGTCTCTAGACGAATGAATCTTTTAAATTAAAGAAGTTCTCAGCCATACGAGTTATTGTTGTCAGGCACTTGTGCCTATGATTTAAATGTCAAATTTTATGACGACAATTAGTCAAGAATAAAATATTTGTAAAATGTAAAATATTTTGACAAATACATTCGCCTTTAATTTGTAATATGACAGTATTTTTAAAAAGCACATCCGTTACTAAATATTGTTATTTTAAACCATATTGGACATACCTAAAATAAATTACTTTTTCCCGGGAATGAAACTTTTCATTCCCTTTTTCCCGGGAAATGAAAAAAGTCCGGGAATCCCCCCAAACCCTTTTAGAGATAAAACTGGCTGGCTGAAGATCGTAATAATTATACTTTTGACATTCATTTCACAATTTGACATGTCCAAGGTCACCAACTTTGGAGGGTCAACCAGTATACCCGCAAAGGACAAGAATCATCCTCTACTTTATCTATATATGTGATCCTACCATTCAAAACTTACAGAATTATTTTCAAAAAATGCTTTGGAACCGTTGTGCATTGACATATTTGCCGAAAGTAGATTTATTGACCTCTAAACTCCGGGTAGCAGCATTGGAACGATCTTTCTGACTTGTGATCGAAAATACATCGGCAGGATTTATGTGAAGTTTAATTAAAATCGGCAAGGCTAATGAAAAACATACGGACGCTATGCAACGCTTGCAAGACATTATTTCATTTTCATAGTTGTTATTCCTCTCATTTTATTTTCTAAAACATTTGGTTAGTTCGAATCTTTAATGGACTAAAGAGTTCTGGAGAACATCTTGCCTAGTGTTTGGCCAGTTTTATTGGCAATTCTCATAAAGTGAATAACAATAACAATATTCAACACCTTAAATATCTGTCAGAGCTACGACATTTCCCATCAGGGGCTTATTTTCGAGGCAAACATTAACATTTTTCTTCTGGCTTCTCTGAGTATAGTATGGGTACAGTTAAACTTAAAAAGGACTCTCGGGACTTGTAATCTAGATTTTTCGTATTTTCATTGTTCTAGTTCTAGCATGCAAGTAATTGAACTTTTGATTTTGAATATATTGACAATTATTTCTATAGAAAAATTATATGGTTTTACTGGTTTTACTCAACAGAACTTGAAATAGATAAAAATAGATACTTATATTTCGAGATCGAGATTTGGATATCATATAGAATATCATCCATACATAATGACACTTTTGTTTAGTTTCCATCACTCCCCTGTAGAACGACCCTTCACATAATTAACAAGTATTTCCCCCTCATTCGAAAGTTGTAAATAAATCCTTTCTCCTCCCATCGCTGTTGTTATTATAATTCTTTTTTTTGCCCATTTCATAATTTGTTGTCTCTGCTGCTTCCACTCAAATGAATGAAATTTTAATTTCCACTTTCTTTTTCTTTCGGCTTTTTCACTTTTCCACTCTTTTTGTGGGCTGTGTCTGAGTAAAAGGAGGAGTTCATATTGTCAATCGTGGATACACAAACAATGTTTGTGCAAAAAGGTAAAAATTGCACACACACACACCGCCAGCGACAGCAACGTCAAAAAACATAATTTCCGTTTTGTGTAAGCGCGTCCTTTTTGCGTTCCTGGCTGGTTTGTATTTCGTGGGTAATAAAAAGAGATCTGAAATCAGTGATAAGCGGTTGGCGACGTTCAGAGTGTGTTCACATTTTAAGGAGGACGATGAGTCGTCGACGATGCTGAAGATGATGAACTTTAGTGGTGGTGGTTGGTTGGTCGTTTTTTTTTCGTTTGCCAAAAAGGATAAGAGATGAGATTTGGGTTTTTTGGAAAGATCGATTATAATAATAATAGTGTGATTATTTATCGTTTATTATTATTTTATACGCATTGTTAGACATGGTCTTTTGATGCGATTGAATGGCGGGGATACTTTGATTGATTTCAAACGCTGATTTTTTTAGAGATAGCATTCACAAAAAGCTGACTGTAATTCAGGGATAATATATATTTATAAAATATAAGATCGACGATAATATTAAATTATTGTATGGGCATGGGTTATAGAAACGGAATTCAATTTATTTGAATTTTATTTTAATTAATTCAACAATCACATGAATAAATATCAACACAAGTTTGTTTAATCCAACCAAACAACAAATTGAATTACAATTTAAGTAAATTCAATGATTTGTAAATGTCTGCCTTGATTATTTTATTAATTGCAAACAATTGAATTATATAAATTTACTATTTACTTAAAACACACAGAAGCCACAAAATCAATAAACGAAAAAAAAATATTTATTATCTTTTGTTAATTAAAGATAAACATTCTCCAATTCTGTGTAAAGCTAAGGATTATCAATTGATCCTTTATTATCGTATTTATTATTTCTGCTAAAAATTGAACCGCAGCTTTAAATGATTTGTTAATGAGTTCACGGAAGAAAGATTGTAGAAAAAAAATGCAAAAGTAAAAAAAAACATTCCAATAATTATTGGAATTATTGATATAGAATATTTTTTTCATTCACACCACCACCCTTAAATTCAGTTTTTTGGGACAATTCGGAAACGAAATTAACCATAAAATAAATTCTAAGTTTTGACTTATTTCTGGCATTTAAGTTCAGAGACTTATAGCAGAATTTTATGGCAAATATGTTTGTAGAACACTTTGACTCGTTAAGCCCCTGTTTTATAGGTGTTTTACCATTTTTGAACAGAATACACCAAAAATATCCATTTATTGAAGAGCTAGTAGATTAAAATGATCAACAAAAAATTTCCTCGTAGAGTTTTATTTCGGAACACATCCCATACTTGAAATTTAAGGATCATAAGGTTTTCTATATCCTTCGTCCATAGGTCAAATCAATTTCGAAAAATTTTCTTATCTTATTTGTCCTGGTCAGACATAAAATCCAAATTTGTATTCGAAAACACTATCCATATAATTTTGTCTGATGTATTTTGGCTTTCTAAACTCAAGAAAGATATTTTTGGCGGATAATATTTTGAATTGCTTTGAGACATACTCATTCATGAAATCAAAGCACAATTGTTATGGGTTGATTCCACGTAAAGTGGTCCTTTTTCGACCAAATTTTCAAAATCAATTTATAATTTAAGAAAACACCGTTTATCGGTACGTAATGTTTATAGTTCTCATAATACACATTTTTGGTTATATTTCAAAAAAAAAGATGACAACAATAGGTCAGATCATTTCCTTTTCCAGATATAACCCGTTATAATTTAAATATCCTATATTTCCTATATTCATGAAGAGATGTCGGTTGCGTGTACTTTAGAAGAATGTGAATGAACTACTCTTTTGATTACCAAAAATGAATAAAGTCGTGTACACTCAGAAAAAAGTATGCCACGGATTAAGTAAATATGTACTAAAACTGAGGAAAATTGAACTTCGTATAGCGCTAAGGCAATAATTTCTCACATCAAGTACAAACTTTTCCTTGAAAATAGGACATGCTTTGAAATTGATTTCAGTTCAACTTTTCCTCAAAGCAAGTAAAATTTATCAAACTGAGGAAAATGTTTCTTCAGATGAAGTAAATCTTTACTTAATCTGAGGAAAATTTTTAAAAAATGTTTACTCAAATCAAGTCAATTTATACTCAAACTGAGGAAAATGTTACTTCAAATCAAGTAAATCTTTACTTAATCTGAGGAAAAATTTTAATTACAGATGGCATGGTGACATTTATTATTCGGTTACATACTGATCATAATTTCCGACATGTTTAGATCTTTTATTATACCTAACACTCCAATGAATAAAGCAAAGTCTATATGTAAAAGATCTACTGAAAAATGTAAAAGTTATGACACTCTTTGTAGATTCTTATAAATAGCAAAAAACCCCTTTTATAAACTAGATAACAGTATATTACATTTCTTCTTTGATAGCTGGCATCTTTACGAAGAAAACATGTCCGATTTGAAGAAAATCTATAGAAGTTATAACCCATCTTCACGAACGACTAAATCAATTAAAGCAAAAATTGGTAAACAATTTTTTTGAAATTCCCACTTCTACAAGAAGGATCATAAATTATTTTTTAATGGCTGCACTCAAAGGAATTTGTCAGTAAAAGAAAGAAGAAAGTCTGCTGAAAGAGCAGATTTTCTGCTGAAAAAGAGATAGCAGATTTGTATCTGCTGAAATAGCAACATACTTTTCTCTGTAAATATGGCATATTTACCTATTTGAAAATTGTAATGGATAAATGTATGACCCATCTTTACGTATAACTAAATCAATTTAAACAGAATTTGGTAAAAATTGACTCGACAAAAATACATTTCTTTGGAACTGAAACTGTTTCTATACCATGAAAAGCAACATTTGCAGCCATCGTAATTGCCTCTAATTTAAATTATAAGCAGATGCAATATTTCCAAAATGAGAGTGTGAAATTGGAATTTACCAAAAAAAAACGTTCTACCCCATCATAATTGAATTCGGGGAAAACGATATCGCGAACGATTTTAGCATGTGGTCTCTATAGCGGAACGGCAAATCGAGAACGCAATTTGTACGGGAGATATATCTAAATCTGAACCGATCTAACCCATTTTCATCATATATGTTTCTAGTTGAATCGATTAAAACATGTGATTTCTAAAGCGGGTAAAAGCAATTCGGAAGCGACATTTGTAAGGGGACAATATCTAAATCTGAACTGATTTTAAGTACCAGGAAAACTTACTTGTGCCAATTTTTGGACAATAAGTGCGACCTGTACTTTGTTTACAAGAATAAATGGAAGGACAGATAGAAACATTGCCGAATCGACTCACAATTTGATTCTAAGCTGATCTGTGTAATAAACAATGGATCTATCTCGTTGCCTTTTGTGTGGTATAAGTAGAGGGTATAATTAAAACAAGTAAAAACGGAGTTAAGTTCGGCCGGGTCGAACTATATATATACCCTCAACCATGGATTGCATTACACAGAGGATGTCGATTTTCGTATAAGTGGAGTAATAATACAGGAAAATGTTAAATTTGTTAATGAGTCTGTTTTTCTTTAAGCCGGGATAACAAGCTGCGATAACAAAAATTGTAATAAAAATTGATTTTTTTGCTCAAAATAAAAAAAAATATTTTTTCACATTATCGGCAACTACAATATAAATATTTGTATAAAAACAAATTTTCAAAAAAATTGTTTTGTGTTGACTTTTTTGGACTAAGCCTCGATAACCATAAATTTGACTTATACTGGATAATTATCCAGGCTAAGTCCAATATTTTTAATATAAAATATTTTTTTTTTCTAAAATTGTTTTCATACACACATTTATATTGCTGTTGGCGATAATTTAAAAAAAATAGGATTTTATTTTGAGTGAAGTTTTAACTTTTTATTAAGATTTTTCTTATCGCAGCTTAGTTATCCAATCAAAAAAGAAAAACAACCTTAATGTAGTCAAAACAAATAAAAATATTGAAAAAGTAGTTTTATAAAAAGTATAAAATTGTAATAAATCGAAATAATACTTCAAGACAATTAAAAAAGTAACGATAAAGCAGCAACTATTTTCATGAGGAATTTACGCAAATTTAACAAATTTCAAGTGATCGTTCATTTTGTCTATATGCTCCGAAGGATATCAAACAAATAAAGTGTGAAATTAAGCTTATATACCATAAATGTTGGTAGATAGTGGGTGCTACAGTTGGGTGTATTTCCGTTCTATTTTAATTCCAAAAGTACAAATTTTGAAAATCCATTATCTCACGTACTTCAACCAATTTTTGTCGTAAAAGTAAAAAGTACGAATTTGGAAATTTTTTATTTTGCGTGTCTATGCTGTCAGTGGAATGTATACACCGAATTCTATGATTCTATCTGCGGCCGTTTGGTTGGTACCATTTTTATCCCTATTTTTTCCTAGTTTACCCCCTTAAGAGTACGACTTTATGACTACGTCACTAAGCAATGGGATGTACACACCGAATTTCATCATTCTAGTACGTCGTTTAGTTGGTACTATTTGTATCCCTTGAAAGTACGAATTTGGAAGAAACCTTTTATTTTTCGTATCTACGCAGTCAGAGGAATCAATATTCCGAATTTCATGACTCTGCGGTCATTTAGTTGGTACTATTTTTATCCCCTTTTTCCATTTAACCCCAGAAAGTAAGAATTTCGAAAAATCCGTTCACCGTGACTACCCAATCAGGGGAATGTATACACCGAATTTCATTATTCTAGGTGCAGCCGATTAGTTGGTACCATTTTTATCCCTTTATTTCCATTTTATCCCTTAAAAGTACGAAATTGGAAAAAATACTTTTATATTATGTATCTACTCAATTAGAGGAATGTACACATTAAATTTCGTGTTTCTAGCTGTTGCCGTTTGAAAAATACCATTTTTATCCCTTTTTGCCCCATTTCACCCCTACGAATAAAAATCACTTTCAAGTGCAAGTTTTTGTTATCGAGGGAATGCGCACACCCAATATGAAGTAAGTACAAGCAAACATATTGAAAAAATGTGATTAAATACTCTAAAATATTAGGGAATATTATGGATATTTTTAGAACTTGTGAGGGAAAAATTTTTCCCTTTGGGCCGATTTCGCCCAACCGATCTACGAATAAAAGACGCATTTATGTAAAATTTGGACGTCCTAGCTCCTTTTGTTTAGATGCTAGCGTGCATTCAACAGACGGACGGACGGACATGGCTAGATCGTTTTAGAATTTTATGACGATAAAAAATATATATACTTTATAGGTCGATATTTCAAGGTGTTACAAACGGAATGACAAAGTTAGTATACCCCCATCCTGGAGGTGGAGGGTATAAAAATTCGTCTATAATACAAACATTTGTCATGAAAGTAACTTATAATACCCCGTTTTCTGCTGCTGGATATAAATAAAGACTATGAATCCATGTATTCCCTGAAATTTTGGAATGCGGCTATAAACATGGCTACATCCCACGATTTTATGTATTACCAGGAAATTAAGAATATTTAATTTATTTTTTATTAATAGCAGAAATATTAAAACTTGACATGATAGATATTATTTATTATTTCAAAAGAAAGACATTTTATTTGAAACCAAAAGTATATGGATTTTAATTAGCGTTCAGGGATAAAAAACACCCACCAAAAAACCCGAAATTATGGGTCATAAGATTATTAAAAATTTGCTAAAAGCGACAAATGAATGGCGATCATTTGGCTACGAATTTATAATTTATAAGTTCAAAGTATATTGTCTTTGGCCTGCGTCAGAAGATACGATTAAAAGATAAGGACATTGTTTGCAAATTAAGAGGAAGAACAAACCATTTACTAAATACCAAATTCGAAAGACAAGCATTTCAAAATTAATAATTGTGTCTATAAATAATAGATGGGGGCGAGCTAAGGCAAAAACATGTTAATATTTCATACGTTTGTTGTTGTTTTTTCGTCGTCTTCATTTTCTGTGTTTCTTGTTGGCCGAACTGGTGGGATTGTTTATTTTGGAAGCGTTTCAAAAAAGAAAAAAAAACTGATATCCGCTGATTGGAACGATCAAAACATTTATACGTTTCACACGCTGCGTGCTCATTTATCACAACTCATTTGGCTTCGTTGTTATTGCTGCCGTTGTTTCTGATCATTTCAATTTCCATTTTATTTTGGAAATTGATCGAGCGTAGCGGCACGGCATCAAAAAAGCTTTGAAGCTGAAAACGATGAAAAAATAGAAACTCATATGCTCGGCATGTGAATGTGACTGTGGATATCTGACTGACTGGCTGAGAGTGTTGGCGTGTAAACGCTAAATAATCAACTCGACACCGTCCCCCATACCGCCCGCCCTCAATGGGGGTTGTCGCTGTTGTTGTATCTATTGGCCGTTGAGATAGCCATCATCATCATCGGCAGCATAGATTTTTGCCTATGGCTGTCTTTTTGTGTGTTTGGCCAAATGAGTTGTTTGGTTGGTCATGGTGCGCGAGAATAGTATCCCAGCAGCCAACAACATCAAAACAAAAATCGCCAAAGTAGAAGAAGAAAAAACAAACATAATTTGTTTTGTGGTCTCATTAGTGAAATGTGTTCATTTTCGTGTCCAAATTCAATTAAGCACCATTATTAATTGGCATAATTGTTTGATTTTGTTTAAAATGAATTGCTGCGTCGGCGCAGACACAGACAGCCGCAATGTCGGCTTTGATTCATTTGAATGCTAATCAGGCAAGTGCGTTCGTTCGTTCGCGGCGGAGAGCAGAAAGGCATTAGCTCCAAATTGGCTTTTGTCCGAAATTATTGATATCTCCTCCAATCAGTCTCAGCCCAGATAGATGTTGGTGTTGATTAATTGTCTGGTCTTTAGCTTGATTAAAATCTAAATTATTGGAATTGAGCAAAGACGAAGAAGAGGAAGAAGTAGACGCGGACGAAAACATAAAACATTCACTCACAATCACTTAGCATGGACATGGATTTTTTTTTTCAAATTTGAAATGGAAACATATTTTGTGAAAACAATGGCATAGATTTTGAATTATTAAATTAAATTGAAATGAAATTTGATAGTATGGTATGATTGTTGATGGACAAGTGAATGTTGTTGATATTCAAAATTGTAGTTAAAGAGAGAAGGTGTATACGAAAATAAAACAGAAAACAGCAAGACTTTTAATTTCCACAGGATAAAGACATATAAATAATCTCATCTCATAATAATCTCTCATCGGTTCTTTATTTGAAACGTTAGATTGGTCCATGACATTTACTTTTTGAAGATAATTTCATTTAAATGTTGACCGCGGCTGCGTCTTAGGTGGTCCATCCGCTTAGTCCAATTTTGGCATTTCCACGTTTTTGAGTAACAGAGACCCAATTGGTGCGAACGGCGACGAATCGAAAATTGGTGGTCATCATTAACACTGGCCGATACAGCTGCGATATTTTCTTCAGTTCGCACTCTACGTAAGCGTGTTGGTGGTTTAATGTCCAACAATGTAAATTTGGTGCGAAATTTAGTCACAATAGCCCGAATAGCCGCTTCAGTGGGTCGATTAAACTGACCATAAAATGGAAGCGCGCAATGAACTTTCTTAACAGAGCACGCATTTTGATAATAAAATTCAATAATTTGCAAGCGTTGTTCGTTTGTAAGACGATTCATGATGAAATGTCAAAGCATACTGAGCATCTTTCTCTTTGACACCATGTCTGAAATCCCACGTGATCTGTCAAATACTAATGCATGAAAATCCTAACCTCAAAAAAATCACTCTTTATATATCAAACGACAGAGAAGTATACCTGTTAAAGATTCCATACTTCAGTCTGTTTAAGTTCAAGTTTTCCCCCTCTTAAAAAGTAAAACAAGAACAAACCAATAAATTACGGTGATGTGGTTGTTAATCAGTGTTGCCGTTTTGGGTTTTTCCTACCAAAATTAGTAGATTACTTTTAGTTTTGTATGATGGTAGGCAAAACCTTATTTTGGTAGGTTTTGGTGAATTTTTTTTACAAGAAGAAAAAGTATTGAAATATTAAAAAATAATAATAAAATTGGACAAAATATGACATTGAATACTAAATGTATTTAATTTTGCAAGTGCCGACAACAAGGCTTGAAACAGCAAATTATTTAACTCATCTAAAAACCACTCCTTACCTTCCCATTTACCATACCTTGTTAGTCCTGAACTGTTGTGGAAGCTGCCACGTAAAATAATCTGCTTCATAACGAACCAAAATCGTAAGTCGATTTCGAATGCGTCTGACATTAAATTTTTACTTATATTTCAAAACATCTAGGATTGGTAATAAAAAACATCTAATTGAGATGCAAACAAAATAAATAAAATTCGTCAAAATGATAAAAACGATGATAAAATTATTAGATTTTCAAAAAGGAATACCCTAATTCCTAAGGTGGGGATGTGTACCACAATAGGGGATTTTTTATTAATTATTGTTTTGAAGAATTTTTTAATTTTTGGATTTCTTTACCTTCACATTTCTTTTAATATATGATTGTCATAGCTCGAGGAATATACTCCATTAAATTTTAATATTGAATTTCTAACCATTAGATATGTTATTTTAAAGCGATGATTTCTAAGGTATAGAATCAGCCTTTTAAAATATTTTTAAGAGTTTTGTTGTTTTAGAAACCATAGAAATACAGTTTCCCCACAGTTTAAACCAACTGAGGCAAGAGATTTATAATTTATATTTAGCCCAAATTGTGACATAGTTTTGACAGACGTATCCGGAGAAAATTTTTTACGCCGTGACGATAAATCTTACCTTAAAAAAATTAAAAATAACAAAATTGAAAAAATCACAAATTCCAATATTGAGATATACACATATATTTCTAAATGTTTTATTTGTAAGATTCTTTTGCTATATGTTTATATTATGAATTTAGTTTAAAATAAATACTCGACCGAAGATGAACTTACAACTCCCTTCTAAATTACAAGTTTTATTTCTAACCCACGTTTCATCATTGATAAAGATAACTTCCTTAAATAGTATATATGACGAATATATTTTCAAGTTTTGCATTTATGTTGAGTTATTTTTCACTTGGAAAGTATTTATTTCATTTTAGCACTTAATTTCTTTTTTGCTAAACATAAAGGGTGATTTTTTAAGAGCTTGATAACTTTTTTTTTAAAAAAAACGCATAAAATTTGCAAAATCTCATCGGTTCTTTATTTGAAACGTTAGATTGGTCCATGACATTTACTTTTTGAAGATAATTTCATTTAAATGTTGACCGCGGCTGCGTCTTAGGTGGTCCATCCGCTTAGTCCAATTTTGGCATTTCCACGTTTTTGAGTAACAGAGACCCAATTGGTGCAAACGGCGACGAATCGAAAATTGGTGGTCATCATTAACACTGGCCGATACAGCTGCGATATTTTCTTCAGTTCGCACTCTACGTAAGCGTGTTGGTGGTTTAATGTCCAACAATGTAAATTTGGTGCGAAATTTAGTCACAATAGCCCGAATAGCCGCTTCAGTGGGTCGATTAAACTGACCATAAAATGGAAGCGCGCAATGAACTTTCTTAACAGAGCACGCATTTTGATAATAAAATTCAATAATTTGCAAGCGTTGTTCGTTTGTAAGACGATTCATGATGAAATGTCAAAGCATACTGAGCATCTTTCTCTTTGACACCATGTCTGAAATCCCACGTGATCTGTCAAATACTAATGCATGAAAATCCTAACCTCAAAAAAATCACTCTTTATATATTTATGTACATATTTCATAATCATATTAATTAAACACATTACGTATACTAAAAACTAATTTTTAAAGTTAAAAATTTTTGGTGGGTCCTACACGATTTTGGTTGGAAATAATTGTTCTTAGTGGTAACACTCTAGTTAATAATAAACTAAAACAGATAGAAGCATGACATTCGAATTATTTTTAATAGATATTCTTCTCTTTCATTTCATACCCATTGTCTCTCAAAAGCACGAAAATAAAATATGTTTATCCTATGGAAATTAAAAAAAGGGTAAAAAATTGAAAATATCATCAAATGGAATAGTGCACTCAGAAAAATTGCATTCTTAAATCCGAGTAAAATCCATACTCCAATTTAGTTTAACAATTTTACTCCAGTTTATGTAAAATTTCCTTACGAGAAGGAAAATTAAATATATATGAGTACACTTTCCTTATTTCAAAGCCAGAAAAAATAGTACATGTACTCAAAATAGGGTAGTAAATTTACTTCAAAATATCTAGTAACAACTTCTTACAATCTATATATATAAAAGAGTTGCGTTACTGACTGACTGACTTATCATTGACCAACCCCCAGACCAAACGGCTGAAGCCAGGGTCATGAAATTTTCAGGGTAGTTCCCAAATATGACGTAGACGTCGACTAAGAAAGGGTTTTACGAAATTCGTACTTTTAGGGGATAAAATGGCCCAAAAAGGGATAAAAATCGAACCTTTGTCCTGACTAAACGGCAGTAGCTATAAACATGAAATTCGGTGAGTTCCTTGCAATGACCATGCAGACGAGCTACAAATAGGTATTTTTCGAAACTTGTACTTTTAAGGGACGAGCGGGACAAAAAGGGATAAAAATGGTACCAACTAAAGTATTACAGCTAGAAACGTGAAATTTGGTATATAAATTCCTCTGACGATATAGAATGTATTACAATTGTTTTACAACTAGAATCGTGAAATTTGGTATGTAAATTCCTCTGACCATATAGAAATGAAGTAAAATTGGATTTTTCGAAATTTGTATTTTTAGGGGGCGAGAGGGACAAAAAGGGATAAAAATGGTACCAACTAAAGTATTACAGAATCGTGAAATTTGGTATGTAAATTCCTCTGACCCTGTAGAAGCGCAGTATAATTGAATTGTTCGAAATGTGTACTTTTTAGGGGGTAGGCGGGACAAAAAGGGGACAAATTGCAGCTATAGTCGGGAAATTTGGAGTGTAAACTCTGTGTAAAGCGCAATCTAAATGGATTTTTTGAAATTTTCTTATAGGGGGTGAGCAACAAGGGATAAAAGTAGTACCAACTAAAGTACTGGAGCTATAGTCGTGAAATGTGGTGTGTAAGTTCCACTGACAGCGAGAAGCGCAAATCTAAACGAATTTTTCTAATTTTGTACTTATAAATAATGAGCGGGATAAAAATAGTACTAAATAAAATATTTCAGCTATTGTCGTGAAATTTAGTGTGTAAATTCCTCTGACGATAAAGAAGCGTAGTAGTTTGATTTTTAGAAATTTGTACTTTTAAGGGGTGCGCGGGACGAAAAGGGATAAAAATGCTGTACAATCATTTAATTACGTAAGCGCGGAACATAAATGGATATTTCAAAATTTTTACTTAAGAGGGGGATACGGGACAACAAGGAATAAATGTGTTACCAAATAAAGTACATATTTTTAGGGGAAGCAAAAACACATTTTACCTATAGTGATTTTTCAAAATGTGTACTTTTTGGGAAAGAAGTGTTAAAAGTTATAAACTGGCTGGCTGAATCTAGAAATATGAGATCGAGGATATAAATGGTTGTAATATTATGTTCAAAACTTGGTAGAAAATTATACATACGAAGTAGTTCAGCTAAAATAGTGCATATCGACAAGCATATTCCTTTGACTGTGTGTGAGTGCTAGCTAATAGGAGGTTTCCAAATTACTATTTTAGATTTATCTATATCCACCAAAAGAAAATTAAATAAATACTATCCAAAAACAGAGACGGATAAAATTAACAAATAACTGGCTTTTTCGCGTGCGAAGCAGCGGGTACTGCTAGTGTAGTATAAACGTATTGGTAGCCTTGCCTTATAAGCGTGGTTAGAAATAACTTCGGCGGTTTACAGCTATTTCTTCAATATTTGCTAAAATTTATTTTCGATGATCCATTGTCATAAGAAATATACCAAGTTTAACTGTCCAACTAACAACCTTAGAAGTCTAAAACGTAGCGCAAAAATAGAAATTAAAATATGGTTACTTTTCCGTTATTATCCTGCAGAAATCAACAAAATGGAGCATAACATGTACGTCGTATGTAGACTTTTGTCAATGCATTTTTTTAGTTTTTCGTGAATATTTTTCTAAGTTATTTACGATTTTTTTGGTACTTAGCATCGTTACATTTCTTCATAATGCTTTTGAACTAGTCAGGGAGTCGAAATTTGGGTCGTATATTGACTTTTGTTGGTCACTGCATATTTTATAGAAAGCTAATTTACTTACAAATGTTATGGTGACATATATTACTTGGCTGCACACTACCACTAACATGCTTATCGGCCAATGACGAACATCTTCAGGCGGCTTCCAGCGACTTTTCAACAAAATACCCAGACTTTTTAAGCCAAACGAATGAGAAGCACAACTCGCTTAAATATATATAAAAATTGTGAATCCAAGTAATAAATGTCACCATGCCATTTACAACAGAATTGGTAATTTTATTAATTTGTTACAATTTATTGTTAATTGATAATTATATTTTCGTAATAAATATAAAATATGGGGAAAATCGAACTTTATCTTAAAAGTATTCAAAACGATGAAAATCGTTTACAAAACGGAAACAATGAGAAACAAAAGTGATTTTTAATTTATTTAAAATCTGATATAGGTAAGTTAAATTAAATCAAAATGGATTAACACAAATGCTCTTAGTTGGTAGCTTTCTATATTTTTAATCAAGTTTAAAATTTCAAAGCATGTTATTGAACTTAAACCAATTAAGCAAGATGCCAATAAAACATGACTTATATTTAGAGAATCAAACGATTTATATTATCTATACATATATCTAGAATGATAGTGTTATAACTCAAACAAGTTTCGTTTTAATCACAAATTATTTTTCGGTCACATTTGATTAACATTCTTAACTGAGATTTTCGATAAAAAAATGAAGGTAATATCCCGCCATTCTAATCAACAAGTGTATAACAAATACAATAACTATAAATAACGATAACGTTTGCCAAATATATATATTTATTTGTTTTAGTTCCAAGTATTTTTCGCGAACGAAAGAAGAGGGGCAAGTTCAAAATGTTAACAAAAACAAATTAATAAATCACCAATGAATGATTGGCATGTGGATTTAAATACCAAAATGCATGCACACACACACACACACACAGCGCGCCATTGATACTCGAACATGCGGTCTAATAAATTCAAAACATATCTCGCGTAAATTCTTATAATAAATTCCAAGCAATTAATATATATATTTGTTTTAATTAAAAACGACTACAAATTCAATTATATTTTTTTTATTTTTTTTTGTGCTGTCCAAAGCGATGATGATGATGAAGCCATAGATGAAGATAAAGCACATAGACAAGCCAAACAGACATACATATTTGTATGTATGTGAGTATGAGTATTATCGGTCGCAGTCTGATCGCTGTCTCCGTCTCTGATGTGTTTGTTGTATTGAATGGCTATTTTGAAAATATGACATAATAATTAAAAATATAAATGGAAATCGAATTCGAAAAATAGCCGCTACAATCGCTTTTCATATTTCTCCCCACCATGACCATATCTTGCTATGTGCTCCAACCTTATGTATGGCTGCTCGCATTCTATGTATTCGATTTAATGTGAAACTAAAAGTAGTCGAGCCACCCATTCCACTTGGATTTAATTTATTTGTGTCCCCCATGGAATTGAGCGCGTGATAACCTTTTGTTACTTTTTAGTTGAAATGAAATACAAATTAGATTTCTAATAAATTTCCAATAAAATTGTTGTTGGTCTTTTTTGCTACTTTCCATTCATGTGTATGTTTGTTGGCGGTAATCAGAACAATTCCAACGTACATTCGCCCATTCGTTCCACAGAACACCACCGGTCCCCTACCAAAACGCCAACAATTATTTATGTCAAATGTCTTAAAGTGCCTGTGGCGGGTATAAATATACCGCCTTTTTGACGTGATCCAAACAATTATTATCGATAAAACTTGGCAACGCGCAGCAAACCAAGGCAACTATGTTGTAAATTGGAAAGTTGAAAACTTGCTACGGGAACTAAAACATGGAGTAGTAGTGTTGACATGGAACTCCAACATAAGCGATATTAAAATTCAGAAATAACTTTTGGTTTTAATTTATAAAGGGTGATTTTTTAAGAGCTTGATAACTTTAAAAAAAAAAAAACGCATAAAATTTGCAAAATCTCATCGGTTCTTTATTTGAAACGTTAGATTGGTCCATGACATTTACTTTTTGAAGATAATTTCATTTAAATGTTGACCGCGGCTGCGTCTTAGGTGGTCCATTCGGAAAGTCCAATTTTGGGCAACTTTTTCGACCATTTCGGCCGGAATAGCCCGAATTTCTTCGGAAATGTTGTCTTCCAAAGCTGGAATAGTTGCTGGCTTATTTCTGTAGACTTTAGACTTGACGTAGCCCCACAAAAAATAGTCTAAAGGCGTCAAATCGCATGATCTTGGTGGCCAACTTACCGGTCCATTTCTTGAGATGAATTGTTCTCCGAAGTTTTCCCTCAAAATGGCCATAGAATCGCGAGCTGTGTGGCATGTAGCGCCATCTTGTTGAAACCACATGTCAACCAAGTTCAGTTCTTCCATTTTTGGCAACAAAAAGTTTGTTAGCATCGAACGATAGCGATCGCCATTCACCGTAACGTTGCGTCCAACAGCATCTTTGAAAAAATACGGTCCAATGATTCCACCAGCGTACAAACCACACCAAACAGTGCATTTTTCGGGATGCATGGGCAGTTCTTGAACGGCTTCTGGTTGCTCTTCACTCCAAATGCGGCAATTTTGTTTATTTACGTAGCCATTCAACCAGAAATGAGCCTCATCGCTGAACAAAATTTGTCGATAAAAAATTTCGAACCGAACACTGATTTTGGTAATAAAATTCAATGATTTGCAAGCGTTGCTCGTTAGTAAGTCTATTCATGATGAAATGTCAAAGCATACTGAGCATCTTTCTCTTTGACACCATGTCTGAAATCCCACGTGATCTGTCAAATACTAATGCATGAAAATCCTAACCTCAAAAAAATTACTCTTTATTTAGACTTGGTTTAAACTCCTTGATTTCTTGAACTTGGGTACATATTACAATAGTGTGTTCTGAAATTCACTCAAGATATCAATTTTGCAAGACAAAAATGAAAGTTCTTCGAACAAAATAATCTTCAACGTTGATGCTCATCTTTATGTTCCTAGATTTGTTAAAAGTCAAATTAGTTACATTTGGCGTTCAGAAAATTTTCAACCTACTTTTGAGAAACAAATGCATCATTGGTCTACTCTTCTGCTAAAGTACGACTGGTCACCCAATAACAGTTGGCCGTTCTCGCAATCATGACTTTGTAATCCAGTTCGTTTTTAATCTAAATTACATAGTCAATTCAAATACCAGAATTGTTTTGACGATCCAGCCCATATCAACAAAATTTATGAAAAAACGGTAGCTTCGCAGCGACTTTTCAACATACTTATATATGCAACTGAATGATGCATGTGGCATGTGTGTTCTAGTATTTGTTTTTTTGACTGATATTCGGAAAGTGAGTTGTGCTTCTCATTCGTTTAGAAGAATCATTTACTTAAAAGGTTCGTGTATTTGGTTGAAAAGTCGCTGCGAGACCGCCTGATGAAGGCTTTCGCAGGCCGGAGATCGTGATAGTGGCAGTTTGCAGCCAAGTAATTAATGTCATCATGACATTTGTAAATAAATTTGCATTCTAAAAAACATACATACAAAATAGTCTTGAACCAGGACAATATCCCAGTTCAAAAAACGATTAAAAAACTTAACAAAATAAGCAAAATTTTGGAAAATATTGATTTTTTAATAATCGTTTTTGCTAGCTCGAAAAGTCCTATAAAAATAAATTAACTATAAAAATTAAAAAGAAAATAAAATATTTATTTTACTTTTCAATATCTGTATAAGAAATATCAATGTAGAAAAATATGATAGTTTCTATGTTTAACCATATATTTTCTTCGAATAGGCCTTGATTTCTTAATTATGATGCCCGTAAAAAATGCTGTTTAAAAATTAAAAAAAAAATCGTTTTAAAACTCCACATTTATTTAAATAGAAATTGTTGAAAAAATGTTCATCCATAAAAAACGTTTGAGTTCAGGCCAGAGATATTAAAGAAAATGAGATGTTCTATGGCGAAAATTAAAGAACACAGCTTTAGTTTGCGGCGAATAGGGGAAGAAATGTCAAAAATCGAATTGAATTTGTTTATTGTGTCAAGAAATTCCAAAGAAAATGTTTAATTGTACAAAATTCAAAATTTCCCCTCCCTTTGACCGATTAAAGTTCTGTTCTGTTCTTTCATTTTTCAAAGAGCGAATATAAGATATATTTTAGCTACGAGCTCTTTGCGTACTTTCCTATAGACGCAGAATATTTTAGACTCCTGTGGCTTACAGATTTCTGATATTAATACAATGATATTTGATTGTTCGCCTCAGACGAAGGAAAATAAGTTACACAAGCAGACCCTTCAACATGTTTATTTGTATCTTCAGTGGACATATATTTTGTTTGTGTAAGAATAAATTCTGAAAGAATTGTTTGTAAAAAATATATAATTTGAAGACAATCCACGGAGTATCGCATAGAGCTATATTTCACACTTTTAGCACAATCTCATACTAAAATGATTTCTCCATAGAGTTCTTGTTCGTATTTTCTTCTTTAATAGTATAAATAAATATTGTTGTTGTTCATTTAACACTGATAATTGAAATTTATTCATGTAATTGGCAAAAAGTGCTCAGAAATTATGTCATGCCTGCACGTAATCCATCTATTTGTCAACTGCTGGTGAGAAAATAACATTGCCTGATCACTTTGGATCATAAAATTCCAGGCAAAAGTTGTTAATTATTTATTCACGCCTTATATAGAGTCTCGTGATTGTTGGGAGAAGTGAAGATGAAGTGTGTAGAAGATTCTAGATTCAGAACTAGATTTACGCAAATAATAATAAGAACTGACGGGCTACACAAATGATCATTGGATGGATGGATGCAATGATGTAATGCAAGTAAAGAGTGATTTTTTTGAGGTTAGGATTTTCATGCATTAGTATTTGACAGATCACGTGGGATTTCAGACATGGTGTCAAAGAGAAAGATGCTCAGTATGCTTTGACATTTCATCATGAATCGTCTTACAAACGAACAACGCTTGCAAATTATTGAATTTTATTATCAAAATGCGTGCTCTGTTAAGAAAGTTCATTGCGCGCATCCATTTTATGGTCAGTTTAATCGACCCACTGAAGCGGCTATTCGGGCTATTGTGACTAAATTTCGCACCAAATTTACATTGTTGGACATTAAACCACCAACACGCTTACGTAGAGTGCGAACTGAAGAAAATATCGCAGCTGTATCGGCCAGTGTTAATGATGACCACCAATTTTCGATTCGTCGCCGTTCGCACCAATTGGGTCTCTGTTACTCAAAAACGTGGAAATGCCAAAATTGGACTAAGCGGATGGACCACCTAAGACGCAGCCGCGGTCAACATTTAAATGAAATTATCTTCAAAAAGTAAATGTCATGGACCAATCTAACGTTTCAAATAAAGAACCGATGAGATTTTGCAAATTTTATGCGTTTTTTTTTAAAAAAAAGTTATCAAGCTCTTAAAAAATCACCTTTTAGATGGTTTAATAAGCAGAAATGAGGCCACAGCCAAGGATTTAAAGAAACAAGAGAAATAATAATAACAATTATTTAACATTTGTATGGAAATATCATACGGCATCGATTAATGACAGGCTAAATTAACCTGAGAGATGAGTTTATTGTGAGTTCGAATTGATAAAGAAATTGCAGATGGTGTTGTGTATAAAATTAATCATAATCTCATTTTTCTATGATAATTTGAGAAAAATCAAAAAAGGATGGTTGAAAAGTTGGGATGTATAGTTGGAGCAAAAAGTCGATTTTTCGACTTTTGTGAATATATGAAAAGTCGACTTTTCGACTGTTGCAAATAAATAAATAAAGACGAATAGGCCAAATCAAAGCCAAATCGAGAGACATTTATGTTGGATATATAAATCTGAACCATTCTTACCCACTTTTTGCATAGATATTTCTAGTTGTTGTGCCAAATTTAAAGAAAATCGAATAGAGAATGTGTTTTCTGGAGCGAAGAAAGTAAAATCGGTATTCAATAACAACTTTACGACTTGTAGAAAGTCGACTTTTCGACTTTTGGCAATGGTAAAGTCGATTCCGGCTTTTCGACTTTTTCTCCCAGAAGTCAATTAGTTGAAAGTCGATTTATAGATCCCTATTGAATAATATAATTCGAATAATAGGGTCGTAAAAGAATAAATTTTGGAAACGTTTTTTTATTTTTAGACAAGGAAGACGGTTATTTTGTATATCCACTGACTCGAAATTTGCTAAAAGTTTTAAAATAGATACGGCGTTTTTAAACACTGATCGCGAGGTAAGGTGTGATCAAAGTTATTTAAACGCTAAAATGATAGTAAACGGATGGCAGATAATGACAGAGATATGTAAGTATGTGTATATGCAGGTATATTTACCCAACAATACTTCTGCCCAGTTCAAATCAAATATTGATTACAGACCAAAAAATACAAACGAAAAAACTAAAACAAATGAGAGTTGGCACGGCAGAAGTATTGCTGGGTAACTATACCTGCATATACACATACTTACATATGCAACTCAATGAGATGCTTGTAAGATGGCATGTGTACTTTATTACTTGGTGCGATTTTTTAAACGCAAATTCGGCAAGTGAGTTGTGATTCTCGTTCGTTTGTGTGAATTATCTCCTTGATGTTGAAAAGTCGCTGCGAAGCCACTTGAACGCAAATTCGGCAAGTGAGCTGTGCTTCTCGTTCGTTTGTGAGAATCATTTCCTTAAATGTGATGTTAAAAATTCGCTGCGATGCCACTTGAAAAGATCTTTGACATGGTCGAAATCATAATCGTGGTAGTCTGCAGCCAAGTAATAAATGTCACCATGCCATTTGTAAATAAATTTCTATTAAATATAGATGCAAAATGGTCTTGAGCCAGGACAATATCCCAGTTCAATTTTTCTTAATTTCACAGAAAAAATAGATATCAGTTTCAATCACGAAAATTGTATATTTGATAACTTTTTTTTTAGTTTTCCTGTTATGACGAAAATTGTAAAACCAATTACTAATATTGCAGCTGGAGTTATTGAAAAACAAAATAGTTAAATAAATGATATCTTGAATTAAAGCAGTGATTGTTTTTTTTTTTCGAAAATATTCAATCAAAAAAGTTGCTAATTCGATTACAGCAGTCATTGATTTTTTCGATAGTATTCAATTAAAAAAGCTGCTGACTCGATTGCAGCAGTCGTTGATTTTTCTGAAATGTTTAATGAATTGTATTGTTATATTCATTAAAAAAGTTATTGGATTTAGTGAAATGACCCATTCGTCGGCATGGTCTGAAGTTCGTCTGAACGTTCAGCAGAACCCAAAATTAGCAAAAAGGCAAGTGAGACCTTTATTGTTACAGGTAAAAGTTGATTTCAATGGGCGCTACTAAGTCGGCACTCTAAAAGGCGTCTTCGATTTGAGTTGTTGACAACTCGCGTTAACCACGACTTCTCTCTAAGAAATGATAAAAATGAAACGAAAACTAAAACAATAATCATTTTCATTGTTCCAATCACTGTTTTAATCAGTCTTTCTTTTATATTCTCTGTGGAAGTTGTGATTGAAATATACGGAATAAATTCAATGAAAGTTTTAACTGTTCCGATAACATTTGTAATCAGCTTTTTAGATTTCTGCAATAAAATTAGTGATTGAAATTTTAGAGGAAAAAATTTTTCCTGTGCACACACGCGATTGATTTGAACAAAATCATTTTCTCCGAGATTTTGAAGTGACAACATGTACATGGCTAAGTTGCCACACCAATAGAGCCGACTATCATAAAAAGATGAGGAATATAAAGAATAAACAAAACAAAAAGAATTAGGTTCAAGAAATGAAAACCACGTCAATTCAAAATATTTTGATTGTGTTTTTCATTTTTATAATTTCCCATTTTTACCACTTATTTATTCCATTTTCACATATTACAATTAATTTTTCTCTTTAATTTATTTTGCTTCATTCTCTCTCCTTTTGGATGTATTTTAACTCGCACATACGCATGAGAATTTGAGTAGTTTCTTCAAATTCGTCTGAAACAATAAATTTATAATGTTTCCGCTTCACGTTGACATTTTTGTTGAAGTGATAAAAGTCAGCTACAAACACAAAAAAATATTTGTACAAATTCAGAAAAAATCAAAAAAATTTGAGTTGAGATTCAAAACTTTACACAATAACGCAAAAGCGCAACCACAAATTCAAAATATTTGCCCACCAGCCATTTTGCACAAATATTTGGTACGTCTAAACTACCCTTTAGTAACACTATTTTTTATTTATTAACTCAAACTCGTCCGCCAATTGTGATCATGTGTGTACTCCATGTTACAAAAATTAAATGTGTGTTCTCGGAGGGTTAAAAATATTTCACAACTGTCACAACTATTGCAGCCTTGAAAATAAGCACAATGTCAAACATTAAAAAAATTGCCAAAAAAGAAACACATTTTAAAACTATAGCAATATTTTGAGAGCTGAACAAACATTTCTCCCGTTAGGCATCATCTGAAAAATTAAAATAAAAATCAGAATTTTTTTCCTAATTCTAATTCTAAACACTATGTGCAAAAAATGCTTAATTTTTGACCAGGCCCTACGATGGACGATAGAAAAGTACAAAAGAAAAAATATACTAAATATACTAAATTTGCCAAAAAAGAAACACATTTTAAAACTACAGGAATATTTTGAGAACTGAACAAACGTACTCTCGTCTTTCCGTCGCAAAGTCATCAATTTTGAATTTGTCCGTCATGGCATTTCCATTTTTGCTCATACTTTTGTGCGACAAGACAATTTTTCACAAATGATTAATTTCAATTTTGACGAACCACAAACAAAATACCAAAAATTTAACATTGGAAACTATTTGCAAACAAATCATTTCATTTGGTCGAAACACAACATTCGAATTGCAATAAATTATGACAGATAGGTATTCATATAAAATTCATTTCATTTAAAAATCATTCAAATTCATTTGAATTGCATACGTTTATAGAAAATGTTAAGCTTTTAAAGCCAATTCATTTATTAAAAACAAAACAAATTATAATGAAACACTTCTTGCTGCTGGAGCTCCCATCCAAGTCAAGCCAAAATATGCAAACATTGAAAGCAAAACAGATTTTCGGTTAATCATAGTCGTTTCTGGTTTCGTTGTGGCTGCGCCGGCAGCGCCGCCGCCTATGTTTGCTGTGTGCTCTGTGACTGTGGCTGTGTGTGTATACGTGTATAATTTAATAATAACAATTTAATTGTTTTTATAGCTTAATTAGTTTTTCAATTAATCCTTTCACTGCTGATACAACGACGACGACAACGAGTTGACAATCAAATTGTTAAATTGTTGTTGAGCAACACAACGGCACCAACACCACCAGCCAACACCGCCAACAACAACACCAACAATGGCACCCATGTCTGACTTCAAACAACTGCGAACATCAACAGTAATTGAACTTTGTAACGTTGCCTCTCTCTTTTCTCTGTCTCACTCCGGCTCTCACTGTTCCCCGTACGCTCTGGCTCTTTCTCACTTGTGCTGTGATGTCAAATGCAACCAAAAGCACACAGACAGACTTTGTGGCCCCACAAACGCGAGGGAAAAAAAGCGCCAAAAGCAACAACAACAACAACGGCGTTGCTGTGTTCAGCACAGTGAGTGAGTTAGTTGTACGGTGGGGAACAATAAAATGAGAACATGAAATCATTGAACATTTTTCACATTTTGTTGTTGTTGTCGTTGTTGTTGCTTTGCCCCTATTATATAGTATTTTAAACACACAAACAAACTTAAAGAAGGCTTTAAAATAAGACATTGCTATTAGTGATGATTATGCTGGAGATGATAATGATGAAGTTGATATTAACACAATGTAGTTAGTTATAAAGAGGGAGAGAGGAGAGCGGCAACAAAGCTGACATTTGGCAATTTTTTTATTAATTTGTAAACACAATATGGAATTTTAAATTTTCTGTGATATAAAAATCATTTGAAATTCTTTCTTGCTTCCTCTTGGAGGTTGGAGAAATAATGTATTTTGGAAATTTTCAATTTTCTGTGTTTTAAAAATCATTTAGAAATTAACAAACAATCCCGTGCATTTGAAATTCTTTCTTTCTTTCTCGTGTTTCGCAGAGCGTTTTTTTTTGCTTCACAAAAACAACAACGAAAACACCAAAACGAACATGACACGGAACCATAACTAAAAAGGTGACAAAATTGTATGAACTTCTATGCCAACAACAACAAACAATCCGATCCAATCCAATCCGTAAGCCAACAGCAGGCACCACACTGACGTTTCAATATACACCAGAGCTTGCTCTGGGTGTTGTTATTGTTGTCCGCACATATTTCTCTGCTCTTTTTTGTTCGGTATACACTGCAAAAACAACACCAACAACAAGAACAACTTGATGTGCTGCGCTATTAGGAATTATTAAAAACCACAATGGCTGTTAAAAGTAATAGAGTTTAAATACCATTCAACGTCATATGCATGAAGCAGTTGTTGTTGTTGTCATTTGTTTTCTTTTTTTTTCTTCAGCACCTCTCACATTCACACCATACATTAGTAATGAAAAAATAGTCCCAATTATGCAGTAGTTAAAAAGAGATAAAACGACGATACCTTACAAACATTCTCTATCCAACAATTACCCCTCTCTCACTAAGAATAACAAACCCGAACAAAACTCACCATACCCTAATGTTATCAATGAAAGTGGAAGGGGCGTAGCTCCCTCAAACAGGAGAAATTATGAAATTCACCTCAAACACAATGAACTCTCCTTGGATATATGAAAGAAAGAGATAACTAGTCATCTCATCGCGTGTGTTAAAAAGGGAGAGCTTGAACAAAAATGGTGTATGACTGAATTTATCATTCATAAACAAGAGATATCCTGCTCTCGCGGTCTCTTTTGCTCTACCGTTCTATTCATTAGAAAGACTGGTTCGGTCCAACCACCACCTATCAACTAGTATGTTCGCACAAGCAAGCACACGCACATGCACACACACTCCCTCAAGCACACAGGAGAACCCAAAGTGTTTGGTGAGTGCTCAACTCAGAGACTCTTTCACTGGGGTGTTGTGTGAATGGATATCGTTTGCGTGTGTGTGTTTGAATGTGTGTGGGTTTGTGAGTGCGGCGATGAGTGGCAAGTGAATGAACCGAGATTTCATATGAATTCAGTTCAGTTCATAAACAGTCGTGATCTCAAGAGGACGTATCTGATGTCAACGAGCGCTTGAATTGTCGTAGTAAAGCAAGCAAAGAAAAAAAGAACAACAACAAAAAAACAGAATATAATCAGAGAAAATTCAATCAAGTGTTGTTGTGTGTTAACGACAATCGATCGATGATTGTAACTCAGCAAACAACAATTGCAAAAAGCAAAAAAAAGAGCAAAACAATTTGAAAAGAATTAGTTAAAAAATTAAACACAAACCCAACAAGGCAATTAAAAACAAATTTTCCAATTACGGGAAAAATATACAACAACAACAAATATTAAAAAAAACAACAACAAGTGTTGACAAACCAACAAAATGAAAATGTTTTAACAAAAGTAAAGCAAAAAACAATTATAAGTGCAATGTTTTGTTACTGAAGAAGTAGAAAAACAACAAATTTCTAAATAAAAAAAACAAAATTCCCCCCTTTTTCAAAAACAACCAGTGAGTCTAAATTTTTTGTGACGAAAAAAAACACAGACCCTCGAAAAAAGAATACTCCTCCCCCAACGGTCAACAAAAATTTATGTTGAAATTGTCATCAGGTATGACTGTCACTGGTTTACGTGCGAATATGACAAGCCCGACGGTACCACCGCAAACCGCTATGAATTCCACTAGTTCCACCACCACCGTTGTTGTGTCGCCGCCAACAACGGCCATGTCGACGCCCACATCGCCCTCGGCCCTCATTATGGCCCATCAACAGCATTTACGCAATCTGCAGCACTCGCATCATCACACACTGAACAAGACCACGTCGCGTCTGAGCAATTTCAGTGTGGCCTCTTTGCTGGCCGATACCAGGCCGCGGACACCTTCGAATTACTGCGCCACCGATAATATGCCCACTAACTTGTCCAGCACACCCTCGGCGGCCACCTCACCTGTCTCACATGAATCGACGTCATCACCTGCCTCACCAAATCACCCGGCTCATCCGCAATTCCATCCGGTGACCGTGGCCCATCATGCCCATCTTTTGCATGCCGCTCAGGCGGCCGCCGTACATGCCCAGCAACAGCATGCGGCCGCTATGGCGGCAGCAGCGGCGGCGGCGGTAGGAGCCTCCAACAATGCCACACACTTGCCCCATCATTTGCCCGCACACTTAAGACATCCCATGAATCCCAGTGCCTGTCCACCAGCCGGTTCCATGATGTTGCACGGCAGCAGCAGTGCGGCCACGGCGGGCGACAGTGCCAGCAATAATCCACACACCACCACGCCGCCCCAATCATCCGCCAGTTCGAACGCCAACACCGCCGAATCTCACCTGAACTCAACTACCTCCAATTCCTCGCAGGGCCTGTTGCAAGCGACGGCCAAATGTGAACGCCACTCGCCCATCGGCAGCTCCATAGACTCGGAACTGGAATACGATGAAGACTTGAATGAACATGATTTGGAACATGATGAGGAGGAGGATTCCATAGTGGATATTGAAGATATGAATGCGGATGATTCGCCGCGCTCCACACCGGACGGCCTGGATTCGAGCAAATCACCGGATGGCCACAATTCGCTGGCGAATTCGCCACATCTGCTGTCGCCGGCTGTGTTGGCGGCCTCGGGCCATGGTCCCATCCGGCCCACGCCGTTCAGTGCTTTGGCCGCGGCCGCAGTGGCCTGGGGAGGCATTGGCGGTGCCGGAGTGCCCTGGCCGGGCGCCCGGCAAATGCCACCATTCGGGCCACCCGGCCTATTCCCCGGACAAGGTTTCGGCGGAGGAGGTAAGTGTCACAAAACATTATTTAATATTTCTTCTTGAGTGGTTAACGAGTTATGAGCAAAAAAAGCAATCTTTTAAAGTTGATATTAAGTCATTAAGAGCAAACAAAATGGTTTCCTCATTAATCATTTAATTAATGCAACATCATCACGATGATGATGGCCCATCACCAATGAGTCAATTTTGTGGTTGTTTGTGTTTATCAGCGTCATGATCAACGCCATGCGGGCTGGGCTATCCGTTGAAGTTTAGTGAGCTTTGACTGGCCCCTAATTGAAATGATTCCAAAAGCAGACACACAACCCCTGAACACAATTGCCGCAATTGTGTGGCACCCATTTTGTTTGTGTTGTGTGGCGGTGGCCGTGCCAACAATGTTGCAATTATTTTATTAAAAAGAAATTGAAATGAACAACAAAAAAACTCTTCCGTTTTAGCTTTTTGCTAAAAAAACAAAGATCTCTTATCACGAAAAAAAAACAGAAAAACATAAAATGCACAATTCACACTTAATCTACATTTTATGTAGACTAAACCACAAACACCTTTCCTGGTTGTGGCTGGGTGGGGAGTGTGTTTTTTTCTTGGCTAGATTCTTTCTCAGCCCGAAAGAAAAACTAACTACGTATGTTTGCATAAAATTAAGCCGTTCAGTCATGGCCACAATGAAAAAGTGTTTTGTGTAGATAACATTTCTCACATTTAGCCGAGTTGAAAAATTGCTAAGGCCGCTGTTGTTTTTTGCCTTTTGCATTTTGTCAGTCCGGCTGTACATTTTGAAAGTGTGGCTACCCTGATAAGACCTAGAGAGTTAAGGAAGTGGAATGACCGGCTTGTTTTTTTGCTGGTCACTTGGTAGGCCATACATAGTTCCGGCAGTTCCAGCTCAAGTTTATAAATTTGTCTTGCCATTAAAGGTTTTCTGAGGTCTATAACTCAAAATGAATTAAAGACTTTCGTTGGGCTAAATGTGGGGAGACTTTTTTGCGAGAGAACCAGAGAAAACAGTGGGTGTCAAAGGTTTGAAGCCGTCGCAAGAATTTGTAAGTTCATAAATTTTATTAATTTAATTTTAAATCGATGGCTTCGAACTGTTCCCAAAAATCCCAACAGACAATTAGTAGTTATAGAAAAATAAATAATTACATTAATAATCCTAGCACAAATATTGAGGGCGCCCTATAAAAATGTGTTTACCCTGGTCCGTCTTGCACAACAAAAACTTATTTGGAAGCTTTTCATTAGATTGACATTCGAATATTTTATATTTAGTATCACCTACTCGGTTACCACATAGTCTCTTGTCCAACAAATTAAGTAATTAGACCAATAAAAAAACAATTATTTGACTGTAAAAAATATGAAAAAAAAAAACGGTTTTCCGGCTGTTTTTTCTTTGTGGATCATAAAAGTATTTTGAAAACTTCCATTCCGCTTGGATTTATTTGCGCAATTTTTGAAAACTTCCATTCCTTTTGGATTTTATTTACTCAATTTATTCGGGGCAATTAAATTATTTTATCATGATGAGCACTTCAACTCATTTTATTAAAAATATTTATTAAAATTACCTTAAATAGTTGACAATTTTTTTCTATTTCCGGTATAATATCAGCATTAGGAAAACAGTCCCTTCCTTTTTAATTTTCTGTATATTTTCCTTCATGATTATCCATTTTGATTATTTCATTGATTAAATATCAGAAACTCTTTAATTGCATATATTAAAAATATTTATTAAATATCATCTATTACCTTGAATTGTTGAAACATTTGTTCGGTTTCCTGGGATAATAAAAGTGCCCTGAGATGTATTCCCTTCCTTTTTGATTTTCCAACTCTTTTCCATCCTGGACCATTGTTTCTATAAAATGTTCTTGCCATTTTTATTAATCTTTTCAGCAAACTCTTTAAAAGAGTCTATAAAAAATTTTAATTAATGTTTCTTCCTGAATTTTGAAAGCTTTTTGATTGACAAGCAAATTAATTCAGTCAATTAAAACATTTGTTCAACAATTAATTGATTTTTTGATATTTCAACAAACTTTTTAATTGAGTCTATTAAAAATATGATTTAACTGGAATTGATTAAAAAATGTTCCTTCCCAGATTTTGAAAGCTTTTGTTCTTATTTGTTTGTTTGTTAGCTCTGACTAAGAAGCAATTTAATCGGGTCAATTAAAACGTTTGTTCAACAATTAATCGATTAGGAAATTAATAATGTTGAAAAATTGATTGAATGGAATTTTAATTTATTTCTATCTTTTCCCGGATATTTTTCCCCAATACTGAAAGTTCCCTTTCAATATTGATTACTAGTTTTATTAGTTTAACAAAGAAATTAATTGATGCAATTGAAAATATTTTTTAAATGATCATAATTTGTTTGGTATGTGGATCATTACCTGCAAGGCTTTCGTTGAGTATTTTTTCTAATATTTTAGCAATTTTTTAATTGGACCAATTAACAATAACAAATAATTCTCCATATTTTTATTATTAATGAGTATTTTTTCTAATAATTTAACAATTTTTTTAATTGGATCAATTAACAATAGTTGTTTAATAAGTTCAGTTACTTGAATTGAAATAATCAAATAATTTTCCACATTTGCATTATTTCAATGTGGATCATTACCTTCAAAGTTTCCTTTTTTAATATTTCTATATAAATATTTCTAATATTTAAACATTTTTTAATTGCCTCAATTAGAAATAATTGTTGAATGATTTCATTTACTTCTATTAAGTAATTCACATAATTTTCCCCAATAATTTCTCTCCTCCTGCTTCATATTTATTTTCCTTTTATATTTTTTCTGTTTGATTTTAATTAATTAATTTAATTTAATCAATTAAAATATTTCATCGGATGGCCACAATTACTTTAAATTCTTAAGCATTTGCTGCTTAGGAAGTATGTATGGTGCAATCCGGATCTTTTTGGCTTCAAAATTCATTGTATCTCAGAAACAGGTGCCATCCTGGCTTCCTATAAGTTTTATGGCCCACACTCTCTCTCTCTCATGGTGTGCGCCTGTGCCTGTGTGAGTCTTCTTCGGACTTCAAAGACTTTTACCTGTCACATTATTTTCACCGTTTTCTTTATCATCCGCATCGATACTCGTATTAACGAGTCGAGTGTTTTGTCACACAGCAGGTTATCAGGCTGTCAACAGTTCGTCTTCTTTTCACAGAGAGGAGTTGGTTGGATGGATGGATGTATGGATGGTTCGTTGGACAAGTAACATAACCCACCGAAAAAAAAGAAAGAAAGATGGACGGACAGACGTGTCGTTTTTTCTTCTGCTCTGCTCTTCTCTGTTAGCAACGCGAGAGTGTGTTAAGTACTTATGGTGTTATAAACAAAAGGACCTTTTGTATGTCTTAACAAATAACGACAGATTTTTCATTATGATAACCCCGAACGCCGAACATCGGAAATTATTTGACAAGCGGCACAAGTCGGTTTCTTTACTTTTAAGTCCCTCCAGACACATCACACAGAGAGACACAGAACCATACGTTTTTTTTGGCGTGCTACCGAAGCAGCTCTTTAAAGTGACATATTACACCTGATTAAAAAAAATAAATTTTGGTGTTGCCACGTCATGCTAAATACACTTAATTAAACCTTAACGAGAGATATGATAGTGTGTCCCAAAAAATGCATCTTTTTTTTGGCCAAAAGCTGAAAACTTTGTTTTCTCGGTTATGTTTTTTTAGATAACCAGCTCTTAGAGAGATACCACAACGTTTTGTCTGCTTGTTTTTTTTTCTTTCATTCATTTAATTACCTTTTTCCACCTTCTTCTATGTTCTGTTCTCTGGCTTTTGAAAAGAAAAGCTGTTTTCGTTTTTAGATTGTGCAATTATAGAAATTAATTGTTGGCAGTTGTATAGAATAGTGGAGTGCTGGGAGGGAGGGGGGGGTGGAGAAAAGAATGCTAAGAAACACGGCAGCCAACAACCACAACAAACGGCCACAACAATTGTAGGTGTGTCTTGGCTTGTTGTGTTTTAACAACAACACGACTCTTTAGTAGACGGCAACACAACCCACCTTTAAAACACGCAACTTTGCAACAAACGAACGAAAGAACGAGCGAACAAAACAAATACTTAAAGTCGCGGTAACATGCATAACTTTTAACACCATTTGCTGCAGCCAACATGGCATGCAACCAGCCACCAACAAAACAAAAATGCAGCCATAAAAGCCATCATGGCTCATGGCTGGCAACTTAGAGCCAGCAAGCTAGGCTCTTTCTCTGCCAGGGCTTGAGTGACGGGCTGATGAACGTACAAACGCTGCTTATCAGTCTCATACTAGGCCTGGGTTCCGGGCTTTGTTTAATATTTGCACGTGACACGCCAACTCTTCTCTTTTGGTTTACCTCCCTCTCATCCTACTCCTGGGCATTCAAAGGATTGCAGCAGGCAGGAGCTTCAACCACACTTAAATTTTCCTGGCAATGATTTGTTGTTGTCTTTGACTTTGGCTTCCATTTTGGTTTTGGCGTCCGTTGAAGGCCATTAATTTTCTGAAAATATTGCTTATACAATTGTTGTTAGTTGTTAGTCATTTGTTGTTGACAATTATTGCTGCTGTTGCTGACGTTGTTGTATTTTTTTCAAAAGGTAATTTGTTAAATATTAGCCATCATGCTGTCGTTGTTGTTAATATTTGCATAGAGGTGCCACATTGTCAATGTTCAAAGTAATTTACATGTAGACGCATACATGGGCCGCAGTTACGGCTGCAGTTTTAAGGTTTTAGCGCGTTTGTTGCCGTCCGTATCTTGTCAAAGCAATTAGCAATATTTGCTGTTGTTATTAATACTATTAGCATTATTATTGATGACAGACATTTATGTGGCATTTGCCAAACGCTAATCGTTGACGTTGTTAGCAATTGTGATGAAATTGTGGCCAACAGAAAATATTTCTAAAAAAAAACGCTGAAAAACAAATCATATCACTTCCCTCACTTTCCACAATTCCAGCACTATTTTCAGTCCTTTCTTTGAGAGGATTTTTTGCAGACATTAGACATCTTTTTGACTTTGGGGAGACTTTTTGCTACAATTCCAGCACTCCTTTTTTCTCTGGTGGTTATTTTAGTACTATTTCCGAGGATTGTTGAGACATTTGACATCTTTGGACAACTTTTTGCCACAATTCCAGCACTATTTCCCATCCTTTATTTCGAGGAGATTTCCAATACAATTCTGGAGCATTATTGCAGACATTTCACATATTTTCTTTGGGGAACTTTTTGGGACAATTCTAGCACTATTTCCCGCTCTTTCTTTCGTGGGATTTCTAATACTGTTCTCGAGCATTTCTGCAGACATTTCACATATTTTCTTTGGGGAATTTTTTGGTACAATTCTAGCACTATTTTACGTCCTTTGGAGAACTTTTTGGTACAATTCTAGCACTATTTTCCGTCCTTTCTCTAGTGTGGACTTTTAGTACTTTTTCCGGGGATATTTGACATATATTTTGGTAGATTTTTGGCTGTATCATTTCATCACATTTTTTTTTCCTTTAAAATCCATCACATTTACTTAAATGTACGATTTTTGGGCCTTTTGTGTTAATTTATATATATATAGAATTTTGATAAATGTTCATTTATCCAATTTTAGGACCATTTCTTGTTAACACTTTGAGTTTATTACTGAAAGTTATTGGAAAGAAAAGTTCAGCTGAGTTTGTGGTACAATTTACCGTCCTCTTTTTGGGACCTTTGATAATCTTTCTTTCCTGGATTTTCCTTACACAGCATTAGGTGCTTCGTGGACCAGTTATTTTAGCAAAAACCGGTCACATTCTATTCTATTTCAGGTACGATCTGGGTCTGAACTTTTTGAAAGTTTTTCATTTATGAAATTTTGAAATATCTTCAGTGCTCTTTTGGCCCAATTTTGCAACCATTTCTTGACAATATTTAAAGTTTGATATTAAAAGTTATTCGAATGAAAAGTTCTGCTGAGTGTGGAGTACAATGTCCCGTCCCCTTTTCGGTCCTTTATTGGTCTAATTCCCTGGTCTTTCTAAAATGAATACTAAGGCCTTTTTGGGCCTCTTTTTAGTACTCATTTCTTGCCAATAACTACAATTGTGTACGGAAGCTTATGGTTCTGGTGAGTTAGGTCAATAAATGAACGAAAATCAGGCCCCGAAAAGGTCTCTTCATAACATGATTTTCCGGCCCTTTTCAAGGACCTTTATGGCCACTTCTGTCTTGAGCAGTTTAATTAAAATTTGAAGTAAAATTTTCCAACCTCTTGATCAAATTGAAATCCATATTTAGAAAGTCTAAATTGTAGATATTTGTTGATACCCTTTTGTACCAAAAAAACGGCCGGAAAATAGGTCACTACAAGACCTCTTCAGGACATGATTCCACAGTCATTTATGACACATCTGTCTTGAGCTGTTCTTCCATTAAACAATTGCTTGGATTCAAATCTTTTTTTGGCAAAAAAATAATTGTAAATATTTGAAGCTCCCCTTTTTGTGGCCTATTTTAATAAATTTTGAGTCCCAATTGAAATCCTGGCTCCTTTTGTAATTTAATTGCGTCCAAATTTTCGACTTCTCTTGGTGCCACTTTCAGTTCAAATTTCAGTTCTTTCTTGGCGGTTTTTTCCTTGGCTTTTCTAGTCCTTTAACTAGGGTCTTTGTATTCTAAACTTCTTGACTTCTTGTGCGACTCTTTTGTTCTTTTTAGCGGTCCAATTTTCCGGCTTTTCTTAGGGATATTTTGGGGGTCATTTTAGTACAAATTTCAGTTATTTCTTGAGGGTTTTTCCTTGGAGGTCTGGAGGGCTCTCTTCTAGTCTCCTCATTAGAGTATTTGCATTATAAATTACTTGACTTCTTTTGCGGTTTTTTTTACTTTTTAGCGGCCCAATTTTCCGACTTTTCTTAGGGATATTTTGAGGGTAATTTTCAATTCAAATTTCAGTTCCTTCCTGAGGATTTTTTCTTGGTGGTCTGGCGGGCTCTGTTCTAGCCCTTTAAGTAGGGTCTTTGTATTCTAAACAACTTGACTTCTAGTGCGACTTTTTTTATCTTTTTAGCGGCCCGATTTCCTGGCTTTCCTTAGGGATATATTCAGTTCAACTTTCAGTAATTTTCCTCTACCATTTATTGTGGAAAAATCAGCATTTTATTGTGGAGTTTTGTACTGGAATACCTAGGGATTTCTTTGAAGTCTTTGTATCCCAATCATCTAGACTTTTTGGGTTTAATTTTTGGATTTCTTCTAGAATCTGTTTCATTTTCTTGCCTTTAAGAATTTTTGTTTCTTTCTTTCGAGCCCAATTTCTGTTATACTTTTGATCAAAAGTGTCACATGGAATGGACAGACTTCTGCGTGTGGTCCGTGGGCGAAGCGAAGGCACAAAAACATTGGCAATAAAAACGACAAACAAAACAACGACAAAAACACGTTTAATTTGGAAATCATTTAAATACCTTAAGCAGCCAACAAAAACAACAACAACAATGTTGCTAATGAAATCGATACGTTGGCAACAGCAACAACAATAATAACAACAACGACACTTGTTAACCAAAAAGTCGCCAGTGCGACTAACAAAGTTTAAATAAAAATTCAAACGACATGACGACAAATAAAAAAATCTATTTTCGTTTGTGATGAAAACGGCAGTCAGCAATGAATGGCAACACAACAGCAACAGTCACAGCAACAAAAGAATTCAACTAATTTGGTATTAATTAAATGACAAACAACACAAAATAGTTATGAAATCAAAACGTCTAAAAGACCGATCGATCGATCGGCCGCTGAAGTGGAAGCATAACTCTATAAACATTTCAGAGCAGACTCAGGCGTATAATTACATTAACCGTTTGTTTCAACAGCCAGCTAGACAGCCAGCCAGCCGGCCGGCTGATAGATCGTTACATGTCAAACAGCTTGGACGGACAACTTGGTTTGGCGGGATGGCCAACAGCCATTTTTATACCTCGAGTTACACATCGTTGGCAATTGTGAAATCGTTTTCACTTTAAGGCGAAAAAATGATCACTTGCAGCAACAACAACAACAACAGCAACAACATCAACACAAAACAAGCCTCCACAACAACGAAAAAAAATCTAAAGATTTTTGCAATTAAAAATCTTAATATGGTAACAAAAATTGCAACGCGTTTTAATTTAATGAAAAACTAATTGCAAAGCAATTTGCAACGCGTTTGCAATACACCACCGAGCGAACAACAAAACCAACAACAACACGATCAAACAACGAATGATATTTATAAGGTCTGCTCGAGCAGCAAACGCCAACAACACGCTAGACGGACGACAACGACAAAGCTTGAACACAAAAGAGCAACAACTGCCCTGGCAAGCGGATGGCGGGACGCAGGGCAGACATTTGTAACATATGACATTTTAAAGCTATTTAAGCCTATCATTCGAGTCATTGAGGCAACCAAGATTTCTTGTATATGGTCGTTTAACATCAATCTCTGAAATCTCGTAAAAATGGAGAAAACCAAGCCACCAGCCAGCCAATATGGATGGTTTTCGTTCAAAAGCGTTATGGACGGGCGATTGATGATGAGGAGATCGCCTCAGCAACAACATTTCATCATCGTCATCGTGATTGTCTTTGTCGTCATTCGCGTCGCCGTCCCCTGTTGTTGAGAAAAAATGTTGTTGATTTTGTTACAATACCTTAGAGAGATTGCAAATTAATTGAAATCAGCAAAACTGAAATGCCTGCAACCATCTCGTGCAATAGCTGCCATGGTGCTGCTGCATACTTACAACATGTTGCCAGCGATACTTATGGTAATAGGTGGTAGTATTTGCCACACAACCGGTTGGCTGGTGGCTTTTTGCTGCTCTTTCACGAAATGACTAAAATATATCTATCACATATCACATCATATGATATCATATAATTGACAACAAACAACCAATTAATCGTTACCCAAAATGTAAAATCAATGTAAACGCTAACAACATTGTCTGGGCTGGCTGTCTGGCTACTTTTCCCTTTTCGGCCATAAACGCAGGCTTTCTGGGGAATTTCTGCTCTTCTCCTTATCTTTCCAGTTTGTGCTGGAGCAAGCACGCGTGTGTGTGGTTTTTTCTGGCCACCATTATTTTTTTCGTAATTAAAACGCGTTATATTTATAAATGGTTATTAAAATTCCTTTAGATAATTATTGCTGGCCGGTGGCATGGTTTGTCTGTCTGTCCGTCCGTCCGTCCTTCCCTCCGTAAGTGTTGCTTGGCCATTGATTTTACAGCATTTTAAACTGTTGTCGTTGCCTTGTTATCGCTGACTTTATGTTGTCCAGAGATAACATGTTTAAGCTTTGTATTGACGACAACCCAGCCTGGTCCAGCCTATGTGCGTGTAGCATTTGCTTTCAGCTCACATCCTACTCACATTTTCTGGCTTTTTGGTTTCTTCTTCCTTTTTTTTTTTTGCTGTCCTGAATATCCATACCATTCATTGGTCATGGTGTTGGACTTTAAAGGGTATCTACGATAAAAGAAAAACAAAACACGGAGATGCCAGCACAAAACCAATCATATTTACAGCTGCAGGCAAACCATTGCGTGACAAATGTGGCTGAAAATCATGGCCAAAGATAGAAGAACTTAAAATAGATTAAAGGCTTAAACTGAAAGAAAGAAAGGACAGCAAATTTGAAAAAAAAATGAAAATATTTTAATTAAATTATTTGTTAAATTAACCAAAAATTTAATAGAACAATTAAATTTTTGCTAAAATCCTTTAAAAGTAATTGAAAGCAAGCAATTATCTTTTTAATGGCAAAAAGTTAATCAATTGATTGAAAAATAACAAATTAAAAATTGATAAACATCAATTAAAAAATTGATAAAAATCAAATAATTAAATTATCATTTAAATAATTGATTAACATCAATGAAATACTTAATAAATACCAATTAAATAATTTATAAATATCAATGAAATATTTGATAAATATCAATGAAATAATTAATAAACCCCGATTAAAAAATTGATAAATATCAATTACATAATTGATAAACATCAATTAACAAATTGATAAATATTTAAAAAATGTCAAATAATTAATTGAAAATTATTAATTTAAAAACTGATAAATATTTGAAAACATCAATTAAATAATAGATAAGCATTAATTAAATAATTGATAAACATCAATTACATAATTGATAAACATCAATTAAAAAATTGATAAATATTTGAAAAATATCAAATAATTAATTGAAAAATATTAATTAAAAAATTGATAATTTTCAATTAAAAAATTGATAAATATTTAAAAATATCAATTAAAAAATTGACAAACATCAATTAAATAATTGTTAAACTTTAATTAAATAATTGATAAACATCAATTAATAATTGAAAAGTCTTGAAAAACTGTCAAATAATTAATTAAAACAATCAGTTAATTAAATTTAAATTGTAAATTAAAAAAAATAAACATATCGATTAACAATTACTAAATATCAAACAGTAATTTATATGTTTCAATTAATTTATTGATCGATATCAAATTTTAATCAATATTTTTTAATTAAAAATTTCAATTAATTTATTCATCAATTAAAAAATTGAAAAATATCAATTAAAAATGAAATAATTATTAGTTGATAATTTCAAAATTATCAACAAAATAATTGAAAATTATCAATGAATTAATTGAAAAATATCGATTAAAAATTTGTAAATATAGATTGAAAAATATCATTAATAAATTAAAGTTGATATTTTCGGATTAATTAATTTTTGTTATTCAATTAATAATTTGATTTCCATAATTAATTAATTCGTATTTTGCCAATTAATTAATTGATATTATTCAATTAATTAATTTCTATTTTTTAATTAAGTAAATAATTTAAAAAAACTCAGTTATTTACTTTATTTAAAAAATATAAATTAATTAATTGAAAATGATCAATCAAATAATTGAACAATATCATTAAAATAATTGAAAACTGTCAATTTAAAAATTGAAAAATATCGAAAATATTGAATTGAAAAATATCAATAAATTAATTGATAGTTTTCAATTTTTTTTTTCAATTTATTAATTTATTGAAAATGTCTATTAATTAATTGAAAACTTAATTAATTATTTTTCTTTAATTTTTAAAAAATAATAAAAAAATAATTGTTGTCAAAACAAAAAATAATTGAAAAATTTGAAATAAATGAGAAATATCAATTATTTAATATTTAAAGATTCTTTATATTTTTTTCTTTCTTTCATATCAATTAATGAATTGAAAAATATCATCGAATTAATTGAAAAATCAATTAATGATTTTTTTTTTTAATTTTTGTTAAAGTTTAAATAAATAATTCTTGTTAAACAAAAAAATAAAATCTGAAAAATGTCAATTGCTTAATATTTAAAGATTCTTGATAATTTGATTCCGTGTTTCTTAAAAAAATAATTCAAAAATATCAATTACTTAATATTTAAAGATTCTTGATTTTTTGTACAATTAAAAAAAATAATTTTTTTTAATATTTTTTTTTTTGATATTTCCTTAGTGCGAACAGATATTTTTAATATTTGAAAATAATCTATTCGGAGTTACCCCCAGTACAGTGGAGTTAGAGTGACATCTGACGAACAGATATTTTTAATATTTGAAAATAATCTATTCGAAGTTACCCCCTGTCCAGTGGAGTTAGAGTGACACTTGTACGTTGGGCGCCATTTTCTGTCAACATAACACCTTTCCATTGTTAACAAACTTTTTCTATAATTTTGCAAATTCACTTGTATCCCCTTCTATGCCAAACCATTATCCCTTTTCCCCTCCCCCTTATACTAAAGTGCTGATGATTAAAACAAAAGCCATGGATCCACGAATCGAATCGAATTGAAATTAATTAATATTTCTATTTGTTATAATATTTCTATTGATTTGTCAAAACAAAACGTTTAAACACGCTTGTTAGCCACGAAATTGGAGATTATAAGCGTCATCTATAGGCATCACAAGGTATGTCTGCGCAGCCATCTAAGCCACGTTAACTGATAACAAAAAAACAAAAGGTGTATTAAGAAGAAGACGACGAACGATACAAAAACAAACAGAAAACCAAACAATGAAGAGGGTTAAAGGAAAAGAAAAGAAATAAAACATTTAAAAAAACCAGTTGGTTTTCTGTTATTGTTTGGTTGGTGAGGCAACAAAGCCCCCCACCCTCCAACACTCACAACATCTTAACAAACGATACAGATACTTGAATGTAGCTCAAGTTTTGGAATTTCTGGAACACGGGCGGCCCAACTGTATCTGTTGTTCGAATTGACATTTATGTTTAGCATTTATTGATAAGAGAAAATGTCACACTAATTACTTAATGATCGAGCCGGGGACATCCCAGCCTCAAACCAATTCCCCGTAAAACAGAACTACGAGTTGTATGGACTTGGTTTTGTTTTCTCATCGTAAAAAGAAATATGTATGTAAATTTCGTTGATTTGGTTTCTCAATCGAGCCAGGCTTCTTGGCGTTGCTCGTAGCGAGGGTTCTTGGAACCATTTGCCACGGTTTGAAATGATCCTCGCCTTCATTCTCTCTCTCTTGTAAACTTCTTTTTATTGTTGTTATTTATTTTGTGTGCTTTTGTGACACGAAAAAAATATCAGTTTACATTGATGGCTTTACATTTTATTTGTATGTATGTATATTTTCCCTCATCTGAAATTTTATGGTTTTAACGAAAACAACACAACACAGAAAGCCATTCCAATTAATTGTTTAATTAATTGTGAAATTAAATTGTTGTTGTTAAGTTTTAATTTTAATTTGTTTGCGCGCATCGCCTTCTCTTCCACATCTTCATTTACTGGCAATTTCGGTTGCCGTTTCCTTGGCCATTCCTTCCGTCCTGCCTTGCCATGTGACTGAATGACTGACTGACTGATTTAATACTTTGCTTTAGTTTTTGTTGTTGTTTTTTCTTTCTTTCGGGTTGGCTGTTCGTCTTCTGTTAATTTCAAGAATGCCTTTGTTTCATGCATTTACAAATGATGCAATAAATTATGGTTGTCTGCTTATGCGGCCGGCCACGGTTGCTGCGACAATTGCCACGGTTGCTAAGTTTTTATGCTGCTGGTGTTGCACCACGTTGCTGTTACATGCCACTGCTGTTGGTGCTGCTGCCACATCATGGCCTGCTGCTGTTTGTTTATTTTTCTCTTCTTCTTCTTCTTGTACTTCTGGTGTTTCATTGCAAGTCATGTGACCTTATTTTGTTTTCCATTTATTTCTTCGTCTGTCCAACTCTCTCTCTCCTTCTGTTTGTCAAGTGTGTTGTTTAATTCGAAATTGTTGTTGTTGCTGCTGCTGCCTGTTAAACACTTAAAATACCATTTGCATCTTTGTGGTTTATTGGAGGCAGTCACCAAATTACACTTGTTTCGTGCTGCACCATTTGGTGAATGGTTTCCAAAAAAAACGACAGCCTTACAAAAATATTCCAAATAGCATGTCTTCCATATAATTCAAATCAAAATTCCAATTACAAATCGTTTAAATTTAAAGAAGCTGAAGAAAAAACTTTTGTTACTAAACTTTTTTGTTAATCTCCAGGAAATTTAAGAAAAAAATAGAAATGTTTATTAACCCTTTAAAGGCTGAACCAATTTTTGTAGATTAGCTTGAGATTTTCTCCTATAAAATCAGCTGAGAAAAATAGACAAAAAATATCAACAAAAAACAACAATAAGGCTTTAATAGTAGTTTTGTTAATATGAAAAAATATATTTTTATTAAAATTGAAACCTAATACAACTTGCAAACTTAACGCTTGCTTATTTTGATTAATTATTTTGTCGATATGGGGAAAATTAATTAAATGCAATTTTAACTAAAACTTAATTCAAATCACTGGCATTCAAATGTATTACATCAAAAACACGCAAAATGTAATCTATTGATTATTTAATTAATTAAATAAAGCTTAATTGCCGCAATTAAATATTTTGTTAATATAACAAAATAATAATTTTGCGATATTTTTAAATATTGTTCGGAAATTTTGTCCTTTAAAACGAAAAAATTCAACAAAAACGATTAATTGATACAATTAAATTTTTTGTTAATATGACAAAAAAGTTAATTGAACATTATTTTGCATAAATCCGCAAAGGATTAGTTAACTAAAATAAAAGTAGCCCTCAACAGTTCATAATTGATTAAAGTAAATAGTTCATTAATGTGACAAACAATTTAATAGAAAATTACTTTTAATTAAATTTGATTTGATCAAAAATAATTGCTTGGTTCTCTATAATAGTTTTGTTTAAATATTTTGTTAAAGAAAAAAGAAAAATTAAATTAAATAGTTCGTTCATTCAACAAAAACGCTTAATTGAATCAATTAAATAGTTTGTTAATATGACAAAAAAATTAATTGAAAATTATTTTACAAAAAATCAGCAAAAGTTTTGTTCACTACAATAAAAGTAGCTCCCAATAGTTCATAATTGATTAAAGTAAATAGTTTGTTAATGCGACAAACAATTTAATAGAAAATTGCATTTAATTAAATTTAATTTGATCAAAAATAATTGTTTTGTCCCCTATAATTGTTTTGTTTAAATATTTTGTTAAAGAAAAAATAATAATTAAAGTAAATAGTTCTTTAATGCGACAAACGATTTAATAGAAAATTGCTTTTAATTAAATTTAATTTGATCAAAAACAATTCTGTGGCCTGGATTCGTTTAAACATTTGCTTAAATAACCAAATTATTAATTATTGTTTAATGATTATTAATTAATTATTAATTTCTTTTCGAAGTTTTGTCTATTAAAATTGTTTACAATCCACAATAATGCTTAATTGATTCAATTAAATATTTTGTTAACATTACAAAACTAATTGAACATTTTTGAAAATTGAAATTTATTATTTTTTTTCATTAATATTATTAATTTCACAAATAATGTTTAATCGATCAATTAAATATTTTGTTAAAATGACTACAAAAAATAATTGAAATTTTTTTTCATAAAAGTTGCAAAACTGGAACGCTTTTCGAAGAAAAAGAATTAAAGTCAATCTCATTAATTTTCTTAATTACAAATTTCACTCAATTTATTTGAAAATTCGCCCAAAAGATTCACTATTGAAATTTCCCTTTAAAATTGATAATTTAAATTTAAGAAAATTAATATTAAAAAAAATAATAAATTTATGGCCCTATATTCCACATCGGAAAGACGGGAATAAATATATATTTTTCTTCAAAATATGTCTTGGAACTCTTCCTTGTTCCTCAAAATTTTTTATTTTTTGTTCTTCCATGGAAAATTCATGGAACTCTTGTCATTGCTCCCTCGTTTCTTAATTTAATGATGAAAAAATCACGCCGCCAAAACCAAAATCCCATTGACGATATTTTTCGTGATCTTTTGTTTTCTTTGGCGATTGTCAATTAACACCAATGCATTATTTTGTTTCTGTTTTTATTTATTTTTTTCTGTGTGTGTCTATATATTAAGATCAAGTGTTAAGAACAACCTTTAATTCTTGCAAACAACAAAATTTAATTTATTTTTAATTGAGCTGCAAAAACAGCTACAACAACAACAACAAAAAAAAAACCAAATTAGCCCACTGAAAGCAAATGAAACGAAAAAATTAAAAAAAAAAAACAAAAAACGAAACAAAAAGCCAGCACCGCACAACAGGCAACCTATCATTTATACACTGTCGCTTACATACAATTTAAATGATTTTAATGGTTTTCTATTTTTAAAATAAATACTGAATAAAGCGAAAACAAACTCTGTACTATATGTATGTATGTACATATGTAGAGTAGCTTATCTCAAACGTAAACGCTGGCTGGCTGGCAGGCTGACTGGCTAGCCTGGCCAACGTTGAGGATGCCGATGACGATGATGGAAATCATTTGTTAATGGGTGTCAAATAAATGGCAATGTCAACACATTTTAAATTTAATTGATTGCTTTTAATTTACTCGCCAAACAATAAGAAAATTAATTACTATTCTGTGGTCGCGTTTCTTTCCGCGCCGCCACGTTTCTTTCATCGCCCATTACCTCCACCATCATTACTAATCGATTTGCTTTTTCTTTCCTGTTTACTTTCAGATGCAAATGAACCGCCTCGCATCAAGTGCAATTTGCGCAAACACAAGCCGAACCGCAAGCCGCGCACCCCCTTCACCACACAGCAGCTGTTGTCCTTGGAGAAGAAATTCCGCGAGAAGCAATATCTCAGCATAGCCGAGCGGGCCGAATTCTCGTCGTCGCTGAGGCTGACCGAGACCCAGGTGAAGATCTGGTTCCAAAATCGCCGCGCCAAGGCGAAACGTTTGCAGGAGGCCGAGATCGAGAAGATCAAAATGGCCGCTTTGGGCAGGGGCGGACCGGGGGCACAATGGGCCATGGCTGGCTACTTCCATCCGAGTCTAATGCATTTGGGCTAGACGGCAGAAGGCTACAAAGGTCAAGCAACCAACAAACACCAAAGTTCCCTCAAAACACCCCCTCCCCCTCCCCCAGAGCACATGAGTTGCCGCTCCTGTCAATGAGAAGAAGAAGAAAGAGAAAACCTAAAAATTAAAAGTAAAAACAAAACACGTGCGCTTAGTTATTGTTTAAATTTAATTATAATCTTTAAATATACATACCCCCAAATTGCTGTGATGTTAGCGCATTTTAATTGTACATAATTAATTAATTAATTAATAATATAAAAATAACAAAAACAAAAAATCTTAAAAAAAATCTCAAAAAAAAAACTTGTAAAAATTTTGTAAATCACAAAGAAATCACTGAAAAAGCACTAAAAATGTTTCCTAAAAACCACTGTAAGTAAAATTTAAACAAAAAACAATCCCAAAAACAATTTATGTAAATTTCCAAGCAAAAAAAATTATTGTAAAAAAGAAAAAAACTCAAAAATAGTCTTTGTGAATTGTTTAAACCTTTAAGTTTCTGTATTATATTTGTATGTATTGAAAACAAAGCTAAAATATAAGTAACTACCATTTCGGTCATATTAAATTAAGTTTTATTTAAAACAAAAACAACAACGCTAATAATTGGGCATTTTTGTGTTAATTCCCCTCTGACCTTGCTAATGGTTGGCTTGGAGGGTAATGCAGATAATGCCCTACTTAGACTTAATAAAATGCGTTAAATGATTGACAAAAAACGTATCAATTTAGAATTTATTAATATTATTATTATTATTATAACTATTGATAATATTATTGTAATTGTAATCATAATTAATGTAATGCTGAAATTAGTTGTACGTAAGAATTAAATATAAAAATAAAACAAAATAATAATTATAATGATGAAGCAGAAGGAGAAAAAATCCAACTAAAGAAAATATAAAGTTGTAGAAACCAACAAACAAACAAACAAAAAAACAATACAAAATATAATGAAAAATTAATTTTTGAAAAAAAAAATATAAAATGTGTATTAATTTATTGGTTGGGTGGGATCTTCAATACACTGAAAGAAAAATCGTTCGTTGCATCAACGAATCAGATTCGTTATTGCCATTTCGTTGCATCAACGAAATATTTCATTCCCACAACAATGCGTCACGTTGCTGCAGCGATGTAAACGTTTATGGTATGAAACCGATTTTTCGTACTTTTCGTAGTTTCGTTCCTGCAACAATTCAATATTCGTTGACGCAACGAAAATGTTCTCTTTTATTTTTTACATGGGAAAACATTAATTAATACAAAAAATCTATAAATTTCAGATTATAATCATTGTTTTTATACAAATCCATACTATTTTGTCAAAAATGATTAAAATTAATGGAGTTTGGATGGAACACTCTGCCTCAACAACTTATTCGTTGCAGCAACGAAACTGATATCGTTGTAGCAACAATTTATTCGTTGATGCAGCAATCGGAGACACACAAATTATGTGTTGTGCTAGTGTGTGTATTTTTGGGATGTATTTGATAGTAATTCTCATTCACGTTGTTGGAGTTCTGCCTTAAGTAGTTGAGCTGCTGTTGCGAATAATCACTTCGAAGTCCACTGCCGGTGGTCATCATGGAACTAAATCATTTATACTGAAAGAAAAACGTTCGAGGCCGGGACGAATTTTGTTTTTGAAAAATCAACTAACGTCGTGTTCATTGCTGCTGTGATAAAGTTTCGTTGCTGCAACGAAAATGTTTAATTTATTGCCACGAATATTTTCGAAACCACACTGTTTCAGCAAGGAAACCGCGTTGTTATAGCAACGAAACAGAGTTGTTGCAGCAACGAAAATCATTGTTGCAGCAATGAAACAGCATTGTTGCAGCAACGAAATAGTTGTTGCAGCAACGAACATATTCGTTGTAGAACTATAATTTCCATTAAATCAAGATTCGTTGCATCAACGAAACTTTGTTTGTTGCAGCAACGAACGCCGACGTTGGTTGACTTTCAATGAACAAATTCGTTGCCACAACGTACAATTTCGTTCCGGTTACGTACGTTTTTCTTTCAGGGTATCAATGGTTGTCGTAAAATTAGTCGAGATTAAACCGCTTACGCTTCTGTGTAAGCAGGGAATACCAATTTGTCGAATAAGAGACTAAGGTATACGCGGACAGCGCCAAAATGGATTTTGGAATTGATTCCGGTGTCTTCACAGAAGAAGCTGGCCATTTGGTCAGCTACAGCGTCTGTCAGGTGAAAGTCTTCGTAATTAAGCAAACTTGAAGTAAGCTTTCCAATTCAGGCACAACGGGACGCATACACTGAAAAAAATAAAATTTGGACTCAAATAAAAAATTTCACGAAATCATATTTATTCGATAAAGAAATTCACTTATTTACTAATAAGGTTTTAAGCCGTAAATTGAAAAAAGGAAATATGGAACTAACAGTTCGGAAGGGCTGGAACTCAGGGAATAGTTTCATGGAACTATTTCCATCCGGAACAACACAACATTAACCAGAGGGATTATCATGGCAAAAATATATAAAATACCATATGATATAAAAGGAACTGTGGAACTGAAAGAGCTGGAACTAGTTCCAATAGTTTCACTCAGAGTATAGTTCCATGCAACTATTTCCATCCGGGACTACACAAATCTAATAATGGCAATCGATCGTATGCGCGTTCATTTATTGTAAAAAATGCATAAATTTCGATAAATATGATTAAAAATCTAACGAGATTGAATCCAATATACGTTATTTGATTTTTGTTTGATATTTATACCTCATGGCCACCAGTTGTTGGTTGTTCGATGACGCTGTCCTTTTTGAGTCATCATCACTTTGAGGACACCGCTACAACGTTAATATCGTCTAACAATACTGAAATTTTGCTCAATCTAAATCGATGTGACACTTTCACCATAAATATTTCCAGTTGAAATATAGCGTGCCGTTCCAAATTAGAACAATATCGGTTAAATTATTTGGTATCCAGAGCGAAAAGATAAATCGGGAGTGACGTTTATATGGAAGTTATATCTAAATTATAACAGATTTGCTTCAAATTCAATAGCGTCGCAAAAATCAATTGTACCAAGTTCTGTCGGTATTGGATAATAATTGTGACTTGTAATTCGATAACAAGAATAGATGGATGGATGGACTCTTAATTTATTTTCCAGGACAATTTTTTCACTAAACTGTACTCAAATTGTGTTTCTTTTTACTGATTTTGGTGTAAATATTGAAATAATATAAACATAACCTTACCCGAAGGCTTCCCCGAATTAATCTCCATTTTTGGCGATTTCAATCATCTGTGCTTCGCTTTGTGTGGAGGACAACAACCACAATATTTTAATGGCTCAAAATAGTCCTTAATTCTTTACATGCAAAATTTTTTCTACTCTGAAAGAATTATCGTCATACTATTTATGATTTTGTGAAAATGTTCATTAAAAAGTCGCCAAAAAACACTTCATAAAATGTATGAAACATGTTTCATAAAGCACAAATCAATCAAAAGGGTCATAGAATTTATGAAACATTAGACTTAGAAACTATGAAATGCAGTTCTTCATTCGCAGAACTTCTGTCATAAAAATTAATTATTTTTCATAATATGATGTATGATAATTTTCATAGATTTTATGAAAAAACGTCATTAATTTTATGAAAATGTTTCATAAATATTAATACTGAAATTTCCAATATAAACAAAAAAAAATGGCTGACTAACCAATCAACACACAACATCATTGCGAGAGTCTTTCCAATGAGTATGTCTTTGACCAAAATCAGTGTAAATACTTATGTCAGAATTAACAGAAGACAAATGAGAATTGCTAGCATTAACCGAATAAAGGCGACACACTAAAAACGTAGTTGTATGTTATGAAATATTTCATAAAAACTATGCAATTATTATTATGAAGACATTTCATAACCCAAACATGTTATTGGTTATGACATATTTCATAATATTTAAGAATTGTTTCTTTGATACTATGAAATCTTTCTTTGATCTTATGAACCTAAGTTGCACTAAATTTACAATTTTATTTTATGAAATATGAAATGTTTATGAACAAATCGTATGAAACATTTCATTTTATTTATATTGTATCTCATAGAGTTTCTTCTATATTGAGTCCATATCAACATGGATTTCGTAAGGGCTTGTCTACTGTGACAAATTTGATTCAGTTTACTTCTCACGTTATTGATGAATTTGTTCAGGGTAATCAGACTGATGTCATCTATACAGACTTTAGTAAGGCATTTGATAAAGTGAACCACGAACTTTTGTTATATAAATTAGATCGTATAGGTTTTAGCTCTAACTTCTTGAAGTGGATATCTTCGTAACTTTCACATCGCTCGCAGATTGTCAAATTTGGTAATTCTAATTCTAGACCAATTCTGATTCCATCAGGTGTTCTTCAGGGTAGTCATCTAGGGCCGGTTTTTTTTATTAATAATAAATGACCTTCCGGGGTGTATCATTAATTCTCGACTTCTAATGTATGCAGATGATGTAAAAATATTTTTTTTCTTATAATTGGCCAGAATTTTCGAATCCATTGCAGGATGACTTAGATAGTTTTGGACGCTGGTGTGACATGAATTGTATGGAACTCAACCTAAGGAAATGCAGACACATGCGTTTCTTTAGATTGAATCAAAGATTTGTCAGGTATAATATTAGAGGAACTGAGTTAGAGTTAGTTGATTCTTTTGTAGACCTTGGTATTCTAATGGATTCCAAACTGAATTTCAACAATCATATTATTACTAAGGTTACCAAAGCATATGGTGTTCTTGGCTTCATTAAGCGATGGGCTAAGGAGTTCTCCGATCCTTACGTAGCGAAGCAGCTATTTACATCATTTGTCAGACCTATTCTGGAATATGCTTCCGTAGTGTGGGATCCTCAGTATGGTATCTGTATTGACAGAATTGAGTCAGTTCAGAAACAATTTTTAATATTTTCATTAAGACACTTTCATTGGAATAGTGATTTTATTCTTCCCCCTTATACTAGGAGATTGAAGTTGATCGACTTGCCTTCCTTGAACACCGTGACGGTTTATAAGGTGATTTCTCTTCTGACTATATTATTTCTTGGATTAAGTTTAACGTGCCATTTAGACCTTCTAGATACTATCAATTCATTCATATTGACTTTCAGCGTACGAATTATGCCTCCGCAGAGCCCATTCGCAGAATGTGTATTGATTTCAATTCAATGTGTCACATCATAGATTTCGGATTAGGAATCGATATAATAAAGTCGAGGATTTCTCCTGCTTGGATGTTTAGTTTGTTGTGACATGTTTACTTTAATATATTTAGTTACTAACTTTAAGAATAACTTTTATTTGCATGTGATACTAATATTTTGTTTAATATTTTTGTTATGCCGGCTGTTGATATTTGATCTGTAGCCGGTGTCCACCCTCTACTGCTTAGCCGCCATGGTTCGGACTATGGTGTGTACGCTGTCCCTACGTTATGGGGACGTGGCCCTCTCGTAAGGGGCGCGTGTGAGAGGCGTTGGGACAGTTCGTTCAACAATTGGTCATACATATTAAGGAAAAATTCACTAAATTTATGAAAAACCTTTTATGAAGAAAATTTCTTTCAGTGTACTCTTGGAATAGGATGATGAGTCTACTTACCTTTCAAACTATTAACCCATCACAATTAACCTATTCACATTTGATTATTGTGAATAGGAGCAATTTCCTGGTCCATGATGATTGGATGCCGGTCGCACGTGGCATGATCTTTTAAGTTCATCCTGTCGTCTATCACAACACGAGTTTTCAACTCGTACATTTATAAAGTCTTCACTTTTTGAACAACTCAGCAGCATTACTACAATATATCCCGGGATTTCCCACGGGAAAAATCTCGGGAATTTGCATATTTTCTGTTTCCCGTATCCTTGGAAATGTGTACGGGATTGCCGCGGGATTTCAACACATTTTTCATCATGTTTTCACTACGAAATTGTAAAAGGTACCAAAATAATTTAACAAATATCACTTCTAATTATATATGTGTTAGCTAGGCGATACAAATCTTCTACCTTGAATATGGTAATTTAATATATATAATTGATATGAAAAGAATTTAGGATGTAGGGTTATGGAATGAATGATGAGTGAAGTGAAAGTTGGGGTTATCTCATATTCTATATTCCCATTGATTCTTTTGAAACTTGTTTTTTATGAGAAATATAATAAATTACTTTATTAAAGTTCAAATGGAAGAACAAATTAGTTTTTATATAGTAGACAATATGTTGGTGATTTCCCGTCCTGTCCCGGGATCCCGTTTCCCGAGAAATAAAATGTACGTGAAAATACAAACCCTACTGCCAGAGTCAGGTCTTTCCTATTGAAAAACGTATTTTCAATTTGGCCACTGTTAATATGGTGATATAATCATTGAAACCAATATTTTTTGCTCCTGGTGGAAATATTAGCCTCAGGATATCAAAGAGTTGATCTCATCTAATGCGTATGTGATAACATTCACATATAGATGACGTTGTCGTTAAATTTCTTACTTGAGTCTTTACGAATGAAGGTTACGAAACTCCAGTTCTGAAATGAGATCTCAATTAAACTGACCTGTTTGTTAATAAACTGTATCGTCTGTCTATAAAAAACGGTTTAACTTGATGAGCTGATTATTTGGGAATAAATTGCTTATATATTGCAGCTTAAATCGTTTTTAAACGAGCTTATAATAACTAAAATTAAGGGAACACAATGTATTGGATAGACACAATACAATGTATGTGGCATTAATAAAATGATTAAAAGTCAACAATATCGATATTCGCTAAACATGTTCTCTAACATTTCCGATACTTGTTCAATACGTAATTCTAAAATAACTGGACACGAGCGGACATTTGTATTCTATGTAGCACTACTTCTACTACTTCTTCTTGCCACTGTCAGACAGACACTAGTTCGACGAGTACAACTCCATGGAATTCATGTTGATTTCTCATTTGTGATATGGTGGCTACAGCCACAACATTGTCAGCTCTAGGATTCGTACTAACGCTGTAGTAATTACAAGCAATTTATTAATTCCATTGGCAACGAACTGCAATCATTACGAAATACTTTGTTGTTTGGTTTGGTCGTTCTTTCCGTTTAACAAATAATTTAACAAATGTAAATTAGTGCGCTCAGCGATCGATCGAGCGAGCTGCTGGCCAATCCGAGCTAGTGCCATTCACAATGATTGGTATTTGTAACAAATACGACGATCCCAAACAACCGCAGTCAAGTCAAGAGCAAGAAAACTGCAGCAAACGAATTAAATTGGTCTTAAGCAAACAGCAACAATAAGAATAACGAACAACATTTGATAGGTATGATGACATAAACCAGAGACGGGGTGGAGAAGGCCTTATATAGTTTAAACCCTTTTGAATTACCAAGGGTGGGTGGTGAACTCAAACTATCTAGAACCTTATCAACAGGTTTTATGTTCAGATCCATATTTTTCACACCAAAACTAAAAACTTCCCAATTCGCGGAGAGCCCGTCTGACCAAGGCCTTCCATTCGTCTGATCACCGCCTCTGGCCCCCTAAGAACCAATTTATGTGTGAGTGTATATATATACATATATATGTTCACAATTGTTGGTAGAAAGGAACCAAACTGAAGCATAATAAATGAATAATTCATAAAATACATTTTGTAGTTGGTTGACTTGTCAAACCTGAGACTCTTTTGTTATTATTGTTGTCGTCGTGTTTTTCTGCAATAATTATAGTAATGTTCTCATGATCAGTGAATCAGAGCAGCTACACACACACACACATACATATATTACTATATATTTATGGATATGTAACTAAAACATGAATTGATTTTGTTGTTCTTTCTTAGTGGTAGCACCCTGAGATACATGAATAGATTGATTCGATTCGATCGTTCGTTCGTTCCGATTCCGATCGATCTTGTTTTATAACAATGATGATCTATCTTTAAAATGATCAATTGTTATGGTTTAGTTATAGTAGCTGATTGTTTGTGTTTGTATTCTGAATCCATCTCTCTCCGCTGCTCCTTCAGGTTGTTATTATTGCACAAATGACGATGATGATTGGCAGTGGGTTCCTGTTAAGATATTTTAATTGAGACATCAACAAAAATTACACATACGTTGCGATTTGTTGGCGCTATTGTAGTACACACTGGCGTAGCATTGCTTGGCATGCAGGGAGCGCAGTGCACAGTGGAACTAAGGCAGCAAAGGAATCTAAAGAAATGACAAAAATCCTCATATTTAATACGGGTGTTGTGAAAACATTAGAAAATAACAAAAATACCTATTTTTCACTGAAAGAAAAATCGTTCGTTGCATCAACGAATCAGATTCGTTGATGCAACGAAATATTACGTTCCCACAACAATCCGACACGTTGCTGCAACGATGTGAACGTTTATGGTATGAAACCGATTTTTCGTACTTATCGTAGTTTCGTTCCTGAAACAATTCAAAAAATAAATGTAATGTGATCCGACTTTATTTCAAGTCATTACACCAAAAAAATTGGATGCAATGAACATCTTAACCATATGTTCTTAAAGAGCAAAATCTAGAGAGGAAAAAGTCAAATCGAGAGCGACATTTGTAAGGGGACTATATCTAAATCTAAACAGATCTTAACCACTTTTGTCATAGATGTTTCTAGTTGGATTATAGGGTATTGTGCCGAATTTGAAGAAAACCGGGCAATTTATGTGGGGGCTACATATAAATCTGTACCGATCTGACACACTTACACCATAGGTGTTTCTAGTTCAAATGTAAGGTGTTGTGCAAAATTTAAAAAAGATCAGCCGAAATATGAGGTTTGTAGAGAGGAAAACTCAGACCTGAATCGACATTTGTATGGGAGCCATATCTAAATCTGAATTACAAGATATTGTGGCAAATTCGAAGAAATTCGGATGAAATATGTGGTCCCTAGAGCGGAAAAGATCAAATCAGGAGCGACATTTGTATCGGAGCTATAAAAACTCAAAAAAAAAAAACTTCGAACTAGATTTAATGTCAAAACGTACTCAAATTTATTCTGGAAAATTTACTCAATTCAAGTAAATTTGTAGCAAAATGAGAAAATAATACTCGTTTTGAGTAAATTTTACTTGTTGTAAGTATGTCTACTAATACACTTTTTGAGTGTACATATATGAATCGATTTGCTTCAATTTAAATAGCGTTCGTCCTTGACTCGCAAACCTAATTTTGTTAGGATCGGACAATAATTCCGACCTGTACTTTGACTACAACAATAGATGTAAAAACAGACATTGCTAAATGGACTCAGAAAGTGATTCTAAGTCGATCTGTATAATAAACGATAGTTCCATCTCGTTGACAGTGGATGGTATAAAAATAAACATTTTTATTAACTCCCTGAAATTTGGAATGAAACCGAAGAATAATTTTGAACGGTTAATAGTGTTTTACGACACATTATAACATGGACCACTATTTATAAGGATGCAAAAAAGGTTATTTCGAGTGAAGAAGCTGGGACCAAATCACAGCATTCGTTAACGTAAGTATAGAGTGATTTTTTTGAGGTTAGGATTTTCATGCATTAGTATTTGACAGATCACGTGGGATTTCAGACATGGTGTCAAAGAGAAAGATGCTCAGTATGCTTTGACATTTCATCATGAATAGACTTACTAACGAGCAACGCTTGCAAATCATTGAATTTTATTATCAAAATGCGTGCTCTGTTAAGAAAGTTCAGAAAGAAAGAAATTGTGTTCAGCGACGAAGCTCATTTTTGGCTCAATGGGTACGTAAATAGGCAGAATTGTCGATTTTGGAGTGAATATCAGCCAGAAGCATTGCAAGAGCTACCAATGCATCCAGAAAAAGTCACAGTTTGGTGCGGTTTATGGGCTGGTGGCATCATTGGACCGTACTTCTTCAAAGATGATGCGAATCGTAACGTAACTGTGAATGGTGAGTGCTACCGTGAGATGATATCCAACTTTTTTTTGCCCAAAATGGAAGAACTGAACTTGGTTGACATGTGGTTTCAACAAGATGGCGCTACATGCCACACAGCTCGCGATTCTATGGCCATTTTGAGGGAAAACTTCGGAGAACAATTCATCTCAAGAAATGGACCGGTAAGTTGGCCACCAAGATCATGCGATTTGACGCCTTTAGACTATTTTTTGTGGGGCTACGTCAAGTCTAAAGTCTACAGAAATAAGCCAGCAACTATTCCAGCTTTGGAAGACAACATTTCCGAAGAAATTCGGGCTATTCCGGCCGAAATGCTAGAAAAAGTTGCCCAAAATTGGACTTTCCGAATGTCATGGACCAATCTAACGTTTCAAATAAAGAACCGATGAGATTTTGCAAATTTTATGCGTTTTTTTAAAAAAAAAAGTTATCAAGCTCTTAAAAAATCACCCTTTATTATCGCATCGTATGAATTGTCGAAGATACGAATTACATTTTCTTTGCGATTTCTTGCAAATTTTTTTTGATACGACCTACAGGTCACATAATCATTAAAGAAGGACATTGAATATATCTAAATTATGATCTTTTATCGAAAACAAAATAAAATTGCAACTGCGAAATAATGTTGTTCCCTTTTTGGAAACCAACCAAAATGTTACCTTTTTTGATTTTATTTAGAAGCAGAATCTTTTAACTAATTTATATAAAATTGTATAAGCAATTTAACAATATAATTAGAAAAGCCGGGCTAACAATGAGATCGGAAGTTTAAAAATACGAAACCAACCTCGACAAAAATATGAAGTTTTTTCATATACTTCACATATCTCTTAAACTAGATATTGTAGCGGTTGTATTTTACTTGTATAAAAATGCATTATTTTTCATAATATGATGTATGCAAATCTTCATAGATTTTATGAAGAAACTTCATTAATTTTATGAAAAAGTTTCATAAATATTAACACTGAAGTTTCCAATATAAACAAAAAAGCAAAAAAGGTCTGACTTGTTGACTAACCAATCAACACACAACATCAGTGCGAGAGTCTTTCCAATGATTATGTCTTTGACCAAAAGCAGGGCAAATACTTATGTTAGAGTTAACATAGGACAAATGAGAATTGCTAGCATTAAAGTCGACACACTAAAAACGTAGTTGTATGTTATGAAACATTTCCTTGAAATCCTTCATTATATTTATGAAGGCATTTCAAAACACAAATATTTTTGGTTATGACATATTTCATAATATTTAAGAATTGTTTCTTTAATACTATGAAATTTTTCTTTGATATTATGAAACTAAGTTTCACTAATTTAACAATTTTGTTTTATGAAATATGAAATGTTTATGAAAAAATTGTATGAAACATTTCAATTAATTTATGAATTATACATATAACAAAAAATTCACTAAATTTATGAAAAAACTTTTATGAAATCACTTCATAAATATTATGAAGGAAAATTCTTTCAGTGTATGGGCCCACAATTTTTAAATTAATCTTACTACATAATTTTTAGATCGACTACTGTGTTTGTACATTCCAACATCTCATCTTGAATATTATATCAAAAATATTAAAAAAAATTAACTAAAGATATTATTAATGAAAAGTTTTAAACCTCCTGGCTAACGAACTCCTAGTTTAACAAAATCTCTTTCGATAAAAATATGTAGGTATGTTAGACCAAAAACCACCAAAAATCTGATTGATAAAATTGAAAAAGTTCCTGCTGCAAACTTGCTCGAATGGGACCCAATATTTTTTACATTAACAAAATGTTTTATCTATCTTTGTTTTGGATAGTATTTATTCTATTTCTTTTGGTGGATATAGATATATCTAAATAGTAATTGTGAAACCTCCTTTTAGATAACACTCAGTCAGATGAATGTGCTTGTCGAATTGCAATTTTTTAACTGAACTCCCTTCGTATATATCATTTTTATCAGCAATTCAACAGTTTTATACACTATGCCACAATAATATACAACGACGCGTCGTTACATATTAGTCTTTATTTATTTTTATTTTCTGGAGACTCGAGATTATTCTCCAACTTCGATTTAACAACGTCTCCCTTACTACATACAAAACATGCTGTGGGCCTTTGTCGTGTCTTAACAACACAACTGTAATTCTTATTTTATTCATAATTTAAAAACGTTTGTAGACTTTTGTGGTATAGTGTATATGTAGATTATTTTCCTAAAAAAGAGATATAATGTTTTGATTTATATATAAAAATTATAACGTATTTTATTTTGTTGTAATTTTGTTTAATGCATAGAAATATTTTTTATACGACATCATATGGAAAGAAATATGAAAGTTAAGTAAAACAGAACTTTTAGTTTTTTCGTTTGTTTTTTTTTTTTTTGATCTGTAATCAATATTTGATTTGAACTGGGATATTGTCCTGGCTCAAAACCACTTTTGCATCTACGTTTAATAGAATGCAAATTTATTTACAAATGGCATGGTGACATTTATTACTTGGCTGCAGACTACCACGATCATGATTTCGACCATGTCAAGTCTTTTCAAATGGCTTCGCAGCGACTTTTCAACATCAAACCCGGCCTCTATAAGGAGATAATTCACACAAACGAACGAGAATCACAACTCACTTGCCGAATTTGCGTTTAAAAAATCGCACCAAGTAATAAAGTACACATGCCATCTTACAAGCATTTCATTGAGTTGCATATGTAAGTATGTGTATATGCAGGTATAGTTACCCAGCAATACTTCCGCCGTGCCAACAGAACTCTCGCACCACTGTGCTTTTTATTTGTAAAATAATATAGTTGGCATGTTATTTCACTCCTTATAAGGAAAACCACTAAGCCAGACTGTCCTGTCTCGAAGGCTATCCTTTCCACAAGACAAGATTCTGTCCTGTCTTTGCAAATTCCCCAAGACAAACAATATTATGACTGTTAATTGCTCTCTTTATCCAAAAAGGGGTGAAATAAAAGGCTTTCGAAAAGTTTTAATTTGCTAATTATTGTCGTATGTTTAGTAGTTGCAATATTTTTATTTTATTCTTATTCATTCCGTTATAAATTAATTAATCAACAAGATAAGCTGACTGAAAGCTTGAACAGACAATGAATTATCACCACAGCACGACACACACACACGAACATACGTACTTGAGTAGCTGACAGCGTTTTCATAAATAAACAATGTTTCAGCTCAACTCGGTGCTGTCTGTCTGTCCGTCCGTTTGTCTCTCTTTATTCAGTTTGATTTGAAAAATGACAAAAAAAAACCTCCAGAGATTGCAACGTTGGGCAGGAGCAGGAGGCGGAGAAGGAGCGTTGAAACGAGCCAAGCACTTGCGAATAGTAGGAATTATCATCATGGCATTGCATGATAACGTTCAATTCTATTAAAAAACAATTAAACTTTAATTAATTGAATAATCAAAATGAAATTATGTGCTGACAAGCACGATTTGCCTGCCATTCGGCATGGCAGTGTTATTCGGTTGTCGCCTGGTATTTATATTTATTTATGTCTGAATCGAAAGAATTTTGTGTGTTATCAAGGACTATTCATTAAAATATTTAATACGCTGACATGTTGTAGCAGGCTATCAATTTGTTAAATTGTGATGGGTGGGCTCAAAAGTGGGATCCTATTTTATGGAGGACAGAACACTTTTCTCACATTTCAGCATTTTTAATAAAAACATATTCAAATTAAAAGTTTCACAACATTTCAGGATTGATACTAGAATTCCAAAGAAGTAGACAGTTTGCTCGATAATTTTAAATTTCCACATTTCTTTTGGTAAACTTTGGACATTGGCATTGTGGCATTTTCCAAGAGACCATGTCATATGGAAGTTGCAAGTATCAATAACATAAATAAATATAATTCACTCGACCATAACGCTTTAGTGCAAATGATAATGAGTGCATATTAACACTCATTATCATTTGTATGTATATTAGGATGGGCTCACATCGCTTTGTTGAAAATTCAAATTTGCTGGTTCTCAAACGATGCTATTCAATCAAAAGAACAATTTCCATGCAACAACAAATAAAAGTCTTTGAACCTCCTCTCAACACAAATTTGTTTTTCAGTACACCCTCATTATTTATTTTTATATATATTTGTATTCTCGTGTTGTTTTAATAATAAAATATAATTAATTTTTTAATATGAAAACAATTGTTGACTTTATTGCTGATCTAGTAGCTGTCTGCTGCGGCAGCATCAGCAGCAGCACCACTTGTGTGATTTGTTGTAGACGGACTAAGTACTTAGCCTTCATGGATTGACACATTGATGGCCTCTGTTATCGCTGAATTAAAACTCAATTAATTAAATTACAAACAATCCAACAACAGCCATATAATCAACAAAGCCCCACATACTCGCCTCGCACTCGCACTCGTGTTCACATTCATTCGTTTGCACATGTGAAGAATGTTTCATTTTTTTTCGTTAAAGTGCGAAATACTCACACACGAATAGGTTATTTTAATTTAATTATTTAGGAAAAAACAACAAAATTAACGAATTGTTCATCGGAATCGCATTCCAAGTGGAATGCAATTAATGGATATTTTGTAATCGTTCGTTTAATTAGTATTCGTTGGCATTTTTAAACCAACCTAATTTGAAATACGTCAACCTAATTTGATTTCGAAATCATATCGTCCGTTGGACTCTCCCTACTTACGCAAGCAGCAGTTGTTTAATACAAAACAATGTGCCAGCAAAGAATTATGAAATGTTTCGATTTAATTGTGGCAATATCGTATTGTGTTTTTCAAAAATATGCAAAATACAAAATACTTTTAAAGGTCACAGTATTCGAATTTAATCGATCGAATCGTATGCTGGGAAGTAAGTAATTGACGTTTAACGGAAGCTATTAATTATCTTGTCCACGTGTAGAGATTGCATAATTATTTGATGACTTAATACCCTTAATAATGGTAATCCTAATAAGAATCCAATGACGTATGCTCTTGGGAAATATTGCCATATTTCAAAGATCCCGAGATACATATTTTATACCACATCACTCGGGTGGCGTATACGTAATATTCATAATTTTATTCATTCGCTTTTCAGGTAATTGGAAAACGATGTATTAATAACGACGCCATCTGTATTTGGACCAAAAGCTGGATATATAACTAAAAATGGCGGGATTTTGTGGAAAAAAATTGGATAGTGAAAATCGTAAAAATAAAAAATCGTCTCTTTTAATGTGTTGTGTATTAAAATAGCTGGATTTAGAATATTTATTTATACAAATTTCAAAATCATGGAAAAATATAGCAAATTAGAAATATGTTAAAAAATATAAATGTTCCAAAATATGAACTTGTCAAAATGCTCATTAATTTAGCAGTTTTATAACTGGATTTTTTGTACTGTATCATTTATTAAATCTGTCAAAATTGATCACTTCTAAGAGTAACATGTTAATTTCATCTGCATATACCATGCAACCAGGTACGAAGGGTTATAGATTTTTTTTTAGTTTTTTATACACTCCACGAGAGTATTATGTCTTTGTTTGTAACACCCAAAAGGAAACGAGATAGACCCATTGTTAATTATACCGATCGTCTTAGAATCACTTTCTGAGTCGATTTAGCAATGTCCGTCTGTCTGTCTGTCCGTCTGTCTGTCCGTCCGTCCGTCCGACCGTCCGTCCGTCCATTTATTCTTGTAATCACGATACAGGTCGCAATTGCAGACAGAACCAAATGAAACATTGAACAACGATGTTTTTCGGGATAAGAACGAACGCTATTTAATTTGAAGAAAATCGGTTCAGATTTAGATATAGCCCCCATACGAATTTCACTCCCGATTTGACTTTTTCCGCTCTAGAGACCACATAATGTTTCAGATTGTCTTCAGATTTGGTAAAACATCTTATATTTCGACTAGAAACGCCCATGGTGAATATCGGTCAGATCGGTTCAGATTTATATATAGCTCCCATACAAATTTCGCTCCCGATTTGACTCTTTTCACTCTAGATACCACATATTACAACAGATTTTCTTTAAAATTGGCAAAACATCTTATATTTAAACTAAGAACATCTATGGTGAAAATAGGTCAAATCGGTTCAGATTTAGATATAGCTCCCATACAAATTTCGCTCCCGATTTGACTTTTTCCGCTCTAGAAACCACATATTGTATCAGATTGTCTTCAGATTTGGCAAAACATCTTATATTTAAACTAAGAACATCTATGGTGAAAATAGGTCAAAGCGGTTCAGATTTAGATATAGACCCCATACAAATGTCGTTCCCGATTTGACATTTTCCTCTGTAGAAACCACATATTGTACTCGATTTTCTTTAAATTTGGCACAACATCTTATAATCTTACTAGAAGCACTTGTGGCTAAAGCGGGCTAGATCGGATCAGATTTAGATATAGGCCCCAGATGTCGCTCCAGATTTGAATTTTGCGCTCTAAAAACCATATATTGTACCCGATTTTCTTTAAATTTGGGACAACATCTTATAATCCAACTAGAAACACTATGCATAAATTGGGTAAGATCGGTTCAGATTTAGATATAGCCCCCATACAAATTTCGCTTCCGATTTGACTTTTGCCGCTTTAAAAGTCACATATTGTGCTCGATTTTCTTAAAATTTCGAACAACATCTTATAATCTAACTAAACAAAACTATCGTGAAAGTGGGTAAGATCGGTTCAGATTTAAATATAGCCCAATTTCAAATGTTGCTCCCATAAGTTTAACCGATTTTGGCCAAACTATACATTTTATCTTTCACCTATTTTGTTCCAGGTTTCAATATATCCTCATACAAATGTCCTTTCCGATATAAAATTTTTTGTCAAACACATACATTTACAGGATACAAAAATCCTTCCCGTTTTCACTTTTTCACCGAATTGAATTGTATTCGGATTGAAAGTGGAGTGTATCATAGAGTCGGCCCCGTCCGACTTTAGCCTTTCCTTACTGGTTTCGTTTGCATTTTTTTGGTCTATAATCAATATTTGATTTGAACTGGGATATTGTCCTGGCTCAAGACCATTTTGGTTGTATATTTAATAGAATGCAAATTTATTTACAAATGGCATGGTGAGATTTATTACTTGGCTGCAGACTACCACGATCATGATTTCGACAATGTCAAAAGTCTTTTCAAGTGGCTTCGCAGCGACTTTTCAACATCAAACCCGGCCTCTATAAGGAGATGATTCTCACAAGCGAACGAGAAGCACAACTCACTTGCCGTATTTACGTTAAAAAAATCGCACCAAGTAATAAAGCACACATGCCATCTTACAAGCATCTCATCGAGTTGCATATGTAAGTATGTGTATATGCACTACTTAAATGTTAAACATTAATTTTATATTAGTAAAAGTATATATGTACAAAATATTATTGGAGGCAAAAATGTCAAAAACCTATTTGATAATTATAATACTAAACTACTACACTAAAAACTAACCTAAAATGCCTGTTATAAGTGAATAAGTGAATATATGTGGGTAATCAGGATCCGAACATCTATCAGAAAACATGACAGTAAGTCTATATAATCTGTCGACAACTAGTTCCACATTAGCATGGGAATGAAGTAAATGGGTTGAGTAGAACCATGGTTTGTTAAAAATAAGCTTAAGTAGCTTGTTTTGCAAAACTTGTAACTTCTTAATATGACATTTTGCACTGATACCCCAACCAGGAGCAGCGCAGTAGATAACGGCTTGAAAAAAAGATTTGAATATAATCATCTTGTTATCAATTGATAACGATGATTTGCGATTTATAAAAGGGTACAACATTCTAATGAGAAAATTTATTTTGTTTGTTATATAAGAAATGTGGTCTTTATAGTTCAACTTAGGATCGAGTACTACTCCCATATCTCATATTCATAAATATTCAAGCTTCTTTGAGGGATGTAACAAGACTTCCGTTTCCTAGAAAAATAAATTGCCTGTATCTTGTCACAGTTTATTAATATTCTCCATTTATTGAAGTAGGAAAATAGTATCCCAATGTCATATTGTAAGTTTTGCATTATCGTCGATGCCAATAGTCCAGAGTACAAAATGGCTGTATCGTCAGCAAATATCTACAACTTGCTGTGATTAAGTTGCGGAATGTCGGTAGTATACAAATTATAGAGGACTGGAGATAAACAGGAACCTTGTGGACATCCAGCTGTGATGGAGATAGCATCAGAACGCTGGGAGCCTGCAAACACTCTGAAAGTACGGCAAGACAAATAGTCCTGTGTTATTCTAATAAGCTCCGTAGGAAAGTTTAAGTTTAACATTTTATATATAATGCCATCATGCCACACAGTGTCGAATGCAGCCTTGATGTCCAGTAAAACCATACCTGTGGAATCCTACTGTCGGAAATTATTTTGAACTATTTGTCTTATTCGTACGAGAGGATGGACAGTATTATGTTGTCTCCGCAATCCATACTGTTGTGATGGGAAAATATCATTGTTCTCGATAAAATTGACCAATTCATATCGTATAACCTTTTCTAGGACTTTTCCAACAGATGAAAGTAAACTGATTGGACGGTAAGATGTTGGGGAGTCTGGCGGTTGGTTTGGCTTCCTGATGGGAATAACCTTAGCCTCCTTAAATACGCGTGGAAAATAACCTAATTTGAGACATCCATTCACGATAACTGTTAGATATTTGATTCCCCTTCTCGGCAATGCTTTTAAACATAAATTGTTAATACCATCAATTCCAGGTGAATTTTTGTCCTTTAGGTTCTTTATTATGAACGAAATTTGTGAATTTGGAACAGATGAACGAAATCGATCAAGCCTATCCTTTACATCCCTTGTGGTTTCCGGGTTTCCAATATTGGAAGTAACTGAATAGTTGCTGGAAAAGGTATTGGTAAGAATATTACATTTTTCAGAGTTCGTAGAAAAACGGAATTCATTTTTCTTCAGTATGGGGATATTGTGGGACTTCTCGGGTCTTAGAAATTAGAGTGATCAAAAACCCGGTTTTTCTGCAATGTCGGGTTTTTCGAAACCTTTGATTTTACAAAACCCAATTAACCGAATCAGAATCGTTATTGCCATTTCGTTGCATCAACGAAATATTTCGTGCCCACAACAATCCGACACGTTGCTGCAACGATGTGAACGAATTTTCGCAGTTTCGTTCCTGCAACAATTCGATATTCGTTGATGCAACGAAAATATTCTCTATTATTTTTTACATGGGAAGGCATTAATCGATACAAAAGATCTATAAATTTCAGATTATAATCATTGTTTTTATACAAATCCATATTATTTTGTCAAAAATTATTAAAATAATGGAGTTTGGATGGAACACTTTGCCTCAACAACTCATTCGTTGCAGCAACAATTTATTCGTTGGTTCAACAATCGGAGACACACAAATTATGTGTTTTTCTAGTGTGTGTTTTTGGGATGTATTCTATAGTAATTCTCATTCACGTTGTTGGAGTTCTGCCTTAAGTAGTTGAGCTGCTGTTGCGAATAATCACTTCGAAGTCCACTGCCGGTGGTCATCATAGAACTAAACTAAACGTTCGAGGCCGGGACGAATGTTGCCGCTAGGTACAATTTCGTTCCGGGTACGTACGCTTTTCTTTCAGTGTATGAAATTCAAGGTTTTTACCTATATTTGGACTCTTTGAAATACAAGGACTTTTCTCTTATATTCTTAAAGTAGATTCTTAAGTAAAGTATATTCTTAAGGCTGGATCACGAAAAAAATTGCTGCGATCACCCTCACAAATGAGTAATTATTTAATGATAACCTGCAAAATATTTCGTCTTTGGGTCAAATCGTCTGTGAGCTAAACACTCCTGAAATCGCCTCTATATCGCCTAAAATAATCACATATATGCCAGTTAGAATGACAGTTCTCTAAGTCACACTTTATCCATTCTTAGATATGCAATGGTTTATGTTTGATCCAATTAATATTTTAATTTAATTTAAAATATTTTACCGCCTGCAGGGGAATAGAAAATTTCACGTGAACATATTTCCCTTTTATGCGCGATAAGGGTGATTGAAATTATTTTTTACTGTTCAAATAATTTCATTTTATATTATATATAATACCCTACTCCACTACCTTTGTACATATATATACCTTGCTTTGATTACTATACCCAGGTGTTTAATGGTTCATCTTTAGTCAATTTTAACGTATATGGTAATTGATCCAACTTTCCGGCAGATATTCCGAGTAAAATAAATATAACATGATGTGGAAAAATTGATCATGTTCCAATGACAAATACAGATTATACAGCGGTAATAGGATGAATCGGACGGATAGGGGGTCTATAACAGCACTTGGGGCCTTTGCCAAAACATGCGCCTATATAGTTATCATTCAAAATTGATCATGTTCCAATGACAAATACAGATTATACAGCGGTAATAGGATGAATCGGACGGATGGGGGGTCTATAACAGCACTTGAGGCCTTTGCCAAAACATGCGCCTATATAGTTATCATTCACGGTAGGTATTCCTAGTTAAAATATATCATGATCTGCAAAATTTGATCAAGATCCGATGTAAGATGTAGCTTCTCGAACTGTAATAGAGTAGAATGGGGCCCCATTTAGGTTATACCAAAGTATGGACATATATATTTGACTTTAATAGTATGTATTGATATGTCCGACAGTCCATATTACACTTAAACTAAATGATATACGTCTGAAACTAGGTGAAATAGAGTTAATTGGCGTTTCTAGTTTTTCATTTTCTTATCCTGTTGTCAGTTAAAAAGACTACAAACAATATTTTTAATACTTTTTCCCACCCTATGACACTGGTATAAATGCCAAATCAAAGAAGAGCGTGTGTTAAAAAAATACTTTAAACTTCTAGCTTCTATCTGCATGTGTTTAGTATCAAGAACCATTTAAAATTGTGTCTCTTTAAAAGCAAGATATGAATAAACTAGAAAAACTAAGGGGTAAACTAGAAAGAGGTGTTAATGCAGAACTAATACAGGCAGAAGTGTGATATTAGAGGTATTTTTAATAGATATTCTCCTCTTTAATTTGACAATAATACCGTTATCATAGGGTGCGAACAAGTGTATAAAATTTTTTTGTAAAAAATTGTATCCTTTGGAACTTTGTATTCCAGGATGAGGAAATGAAAAACTAAAAACGCCAAGTAAATCCGTGTTGCCTATAGTTTCATACGTATATCATCCGATTTAAGTGTAACGACTTTATCTAAAAATTGTAGTACAGTGTGTTATATCTACAGCTTTTTTTGTTCGCTGACTTATAGCGAAATTTCGCGTAGAATATTTTTTCCATTCACACCACCCTTCTAAAATTCAGTTTTGTAGGACAATTTAGCACCACTTCGAAAAAAGTTCAAAATTACCCTAAAATGAATTTTTGACTTACTTCTCAAAATCACCCTTTATATATATACGGCTAATGACAATATGGTATCACAATCATTATTTAAAGACGGGATATGAAATTTATGATTTTTGCTGATAGCGATTGAATATTGAAATAAAATTAATTAATTAATTTAAAGACCACGCCCACTTATAGGGCATATCTACAAATTATTATTCTAGCTGCAGCTGTTTGAATGGAACCAAATTTTTTCCCATTTCTCACCGTTTCCTATTAAAAGTAAAATTTTTGAAAATTTCCTTGGTTTTGCCCTTCTATACAGTCATAGGAATGTACATTTCGAATTTCGTTACTCTACCTGCAGCCAATTTTATCCATTTTTTCCACTTTACCCCCTTAAAAGTACAAATTAAAAAAAAAAACATTTATTTTACGCGTCTATTCAATTAGAGGAACGTACACACGGAATTCCGTTTTTCTAGCTGTTGTCGTTTGATAGGTACCATTTTATCCCCTTTTGTCCCATTTTACTCCCTACAAATAAGAATAGCTTTAGGGTGCATACTAAATATCAAGTAAATATAAGCCGGTATATGCAAAAACATGCATGTTAGGGTGTATTAGTGATATTTCCTATCCTTGATACGGAAAAATTTCCCCCCGGACCGGATGTCGCCCCTTTCCCCACCCAAGTGATCAATAACTAGTTGACGTATTCTTAGAGAATGGATGACCTGACTCCTTTCGTGCAGATGCTACCGTGCTTTCATAACTAGTTCGTCTTATAATTATAATATTATGACGATCAGGAATATATATAATTTATAGGGTCTCAGGTTACGAACTAATTTGCAATTCGATTGCTGCAATAATGAACAAAGCCAGTTGATGTTAAGATTAGAAACTTCATTAGAATTATATACATTTTCGTCGTATTCACAAAACTTATACTTTCGTGTAGCATTTTTATACTGTTTATTCCCTGGATACATCATATGCCGTTCTGTACAGAAATAACATGAAAATAAAATTAAAAAATTATTATTTTATTTATTTTAGGCAGAAACAACAATAGCTTAGCCATTGAACCAATCAATATCAACGACACACACAATTATCAATTATTAATGCAGCCAACAATAAACGTTGTTATTTATTTAATTCAATAATGAATTAATAACAATGAAATATTATTTTAAAGCTCAAACCCCCCACACACCCAAACCATTTAGCTCCGAGACTCAAATTATTCACAACCCGTTTTATTTGTTTTGTAGTTTACATCGGAATACAAAGGCCTGAGACAGACGTGTTCGTCGCATGAATAAAACAATAAACACAATATGTTAATATATATTAATAATGGAAACAACAACAACAGCAGCAGCAACAACAACAAAAAAGATAATTATAGACGACACTAATTGAGCTTATTTTGCGCTGACAACCCCGGTTACGCCTTCTCCCTGCGCGTAACTAATTTCTGAGTTGGTCGTCGCGCCACTGAAGTTGTCGTCCGTCCGTCCCCGTCCCCCATAATCAACAGGCGAGACGACAAATCCGTAACAAATGAAAGTCATAACTTTGACAACGTACGATTTCTCATGACGCGGCTTGAAATCGAATAAAATGAAAATTTAATTTCGTTCGTTTGGTATAATGTGGCGCCTAGTTTCGATTTAATTTTCGGTTTCCGTTTTTGCTACAGGTGTTGTAGGAAAAGCGATACACTGGGAAAATTTTCGGAATTATATGGGAATAGTTTCAGGAGTATAAATCCTCTTCCAAGGATAAAAATGCGAATGCAAAACATTTTAATTATTTAATTGTATTCTGAAACGTGACCAATCAAAAGATTTTTCTAAATTTGATTTGAACTGGGATATTGTCCTGGCTCAAGACCATTTTGAATCTGTATTTAATATATAATCTATATTTACTTGGCTGCAGATTAGCACGATCATGATTTCGACCATGTCAAAAGTCTTTTCAAGTGGCTTCGATTTTTCTAAATATTTTTTAACTTCTGTTCCGTTTGACCTAGCATTACGAAATCATATAGGCCAAGAGTCATTGAGTTCTAACCTCAATAGGTTTTATGCCTCAGTTATTGATTGAAACTGTTTTTCTTGTTTTATTGTCTCATCTAATGCATGAGTTCAAAATTTGCATATTTATTATTAGTATTATTTCATTATTTTTACATCTTATTTGAAAGAAATTGATATTAACAATTACCAAATTTTATCGAATAAGTTTTAAAATTAAAATTTGACTAATATTTTTTGAAAAAATATACCAAAAAATCTATAATTGGGTAATTCCACAAGATTTCGACCCAACATGGATTTCGACCATCATCGATTTTGATGGAATTTGGCACATACATTCTACTAGTGTTTGCGGGCAATGTAACGTTTACCGTAGCTCAAAATAGCACGTGGTTTAAGTTTTACAGTGGGCCAAAGTTGGTTATCTCGGTGGTTTTTTGGGAGAGATGGCTTCCTTATCGATATCATAACTTTGGATCGCGTCATCAGATTTTAACGAAATTGATCTCGTCTGAAAGATTTACACCTCCTCTTTCCGATTATGTACGAAAATATGAATGTACTTGTGATTCAAGGACTCCAAAAATTTAAAATAATTTTAATTATTGAATATCCTGAAAAACATATCTTTAATTTTCTTTATTTTGTTTTGAATTTTAGCTTATATTATTCTCTACAAAATATCAAAAATTCAGTGTGGGGTGGCCATAGGTTAAGAAATTACGGCTGTTTTTTTCAAAGTATTGTGTTATTTCAGCGAGGTCAACATTTTTCATTCATATCTATGTATGTACATTAAAGTCGCTTCAAAAATAAAGTTGTAGATGTTCTAGACTAAAATGAAAGATTTCCAAAATATTTCGCTTTTATCATTGTCCGTTCGTGAACTGGACGCGTGCAAAAAAACTGTATAAAACAGGTTTTTCTTCAAAAGAATTCACTATGAGAATGTTATAGATAAAAATCATTAGAAAATAAAATCTGACCCGAGCTTTATCAAACCAGTATAAAGGGTCGATTTCTTTTTCAATTTTATTGCATTTTTATAAAATACGCTAAATTTACACTTTTTAGTCAGACTTGTGTTTTTAGTGGCTCGTTGGAGAGGTAGTGATTGCAATTTTATGAATCGATTGAGGGTCGCACATTTTTTTCAATTGTTTAAATGTGAAATAACAAATGACATATGGAGTCATTTGCATCGTAAACATATTCTACTCTTACGCAAAGCTTTTTTAAAAGATCTGATATTTTGTTCTTTCAATGGATAGACGAAGGAAAAATTTTAAATGGTTGTTAATGCTAAAATAATACAGATAGAAACATGAAGTTTGAAGTATTTTAAAAAATATTCTTCTCTTTCATTTGATGCCCATATCGCCATTCTATGGCACGCACAAGTACGAAACTAAATTATTAAAACCTTTGGAAAATAAAAGTCCTCTAAAAAGAACAATCGACAACGAAATAAAAAAATGAGTGTATGAGTGCAGTTTTGCTATTAGCGATCTATAGTTTCAGTTCTATATAGCAGGATAATCGTGTCGCACGGAGAAGCTTATGTGCAGTTTTCCTCCCAATGCATCCATTGAAATTCCGAAATTTCAGATTTTTTTTTTTTCAAAAATTAGCTTTGCATAAGACTAGAATGTGTATACGATGCAAATGATTCCATATGTCAGTTGTTATTTCATATTTCACATAAACACGGTAGACTTTGTATAGCCTTTCGTTTCGATTTATTTCAGATTTTTTAACACCATAATTTACAAGTCAGCTAATTGGCTTTGGATAACTTAGCCTATTTCACGTATCGTCATTGGAAGTCTAAAAATAACTTTTATAATCATTTCTTTCTATAGCTCGTGAGATAGAAAGAGGTGATTGGGAAAAACTATATGGATTTTTGAGATCACAAACGATAGGTATTATCGTTTTCGAGTCTTACTAATATGTTGAAATATTTAGTGTAATTTCAGATTCGGTCTTTGTTAGATCTAAATATATTCGAAGTGTCTTCTTCTGCCCAGAAAATGCCCTATTAATATATTTTTGCACACCCTTTCAGAGTGGGTACGTCAGTACTTTCTCAGATATAGCACAAACTGGGCATTTTTTTTTTTAAAAAAATAATTTTAAATATTTTTTGATTTTATGGAAAATGGATGTTTTTACTTTTTTTATTTTATATATTTTTTTTATTTTATATTGCTTTTCTCAATGAAAAAAATCGTTAGAGCTATCGCAAATAAAAAATCAAAGACAATAAAATGGAAAAGAAAACTAAAGCAACATTTTGTGATAACTCGTTAGAGTGATCAAACTCAAGGCCGAAAACCGGGTCAACCACTTTTTGTACCCTCCACCTCCAGGACGGGGGTATACTAACTTTGTCATTCCGTTTGTAACACCTTGAAATATCGACCTGAGACCCTATAAAGTATATATATTCTTGATCGTCATAAAATTCTAAGACGATCTAGCAATGCCCGTCCGTCTGTTGAACGAAAGGAGCTAGAACGTTCAAATTTTCCATAAATGCGTCTTATAGTCGTAGATCGGTTGGGATTGAAACGGGGCGAAATCGGCCCAAAGGGAAAAAATTTTCCCTCACAAGGACTAAAAATACCCATAATAATCCCTAATATTTTAGAGTATTATAGCATATTTTTTCAATATGTCAGCTTGTACTTACTTGATATTGGGTATGCACATTCCCCCGATAACAAAAACGTGCACTGTAAAGTGATTCTTATTTGTAGGGGTGAAATGGGGCAAAAAAGGGATAAAAATGGTACATATTAAACGACAACAGCTAGAAACACGAAATTCGGTGTGTACATTCCCCTGATAGAGTAGATACATAATATAAAAATATATTTTCCAAATTCGTACTTTTAAGGAGTAAAATGGGAATAGAGGGATAAAAATGGTACCAACCAAAAAGCTGCAGCTAAATGTATAAAATTCGGTGTATACATTCCTCTGATTGCATAAACAAGAAAAATACACGGATTTTTTAAAATTCGTATTTTTTGGGGTTAAAATGAAAAAAGGGGATAAAAAATAGTACCAATCAAATGACCACAGCTAGAGTCATGAAATTCGGAGTATACATTCCTCTGACTGTGTAGACACGGAAAATAAACTGATTTTTCGAAATTCGTACTTTTTGGGGTCAAAATAGAAAAAGGGGATATAAATAGTACCAACCAAATGACCTCTGACTACGTAGGCATGGAAAATAAAAGGTTTTTTTTTAAAATTCGTACTTCCAAGGGATACAATGGTACAGAGGGATAAAAATAGTACCAACTAAATGACTTCAGCTAGAATGATGAAATTCTAATTGCATAGAAACGTCCAGGGGCTAAAAATGGTAACAACCAAATGGGCGCAGGTGGAATCATGGAATTCGGTGTATGCATTCCTCTGATTGCATAGACACGCAAAATAAAAAGTTTTTACCAAATTCGTACCTTTCCTTTTACGGCAAAAATTGGTTGAATCATGAAGTTAGTTTATTTTGCACTATGTACGTCTGATAATGGATTTTCAAAATTTGTACTTTTGGAATTAAAATAGAATGGAAATACAATCAACTGTAGCACCCACTACAATATTTATGGAATTTATGCGTTTTGAAAATATAAATATAAGAATATTTTTTTTTGATTTGAAATAAATAATGGTTTTAAATAATTAAAATATTATATTTTTTTGAGGAGATAGCATTAATATCGTTGGTATCGTCTGAAAGGTGGATGAACTCCCCTTTGAAAGGCCCTTGCATTTCAAGTAGTTCAAAAATACGCATAATCCTTGAATTTCATGATTTATTTTCTTATTTTAGCTTATTTTATTCTCCACAAGATATAAGAACTGCGGAATTGGGTAATTGGTGCACAGATTATAACCTATTTCACACTGAAAGAAAAAGCTTCATTCCCCCAATGTAATCTTACATCGCATTAATGAAATCTGTCAGTGTTTTTGGACCAACATACAACAATACAATGTAAAATGTTACATTAAATTAACAATCAATGAACAATGTTTCATTAGTGTTAGATTAATGTAAAGTGTCATTAAAACAACTAAGCATTGCCATTATATTAATGAAGCAGGTTAAGTTAATGTGGAGACACGTTTCATTAACGAAATATTCGTTAATGATATGTTATCGTTGTGGCAATGAAGTATTTTCATTAATTTAATTACATTGTTTCGTTGATATAACGCAAATATTTCATTAAATAAATACTAAAAATAGCCTAATGATTGCTTATTTGACTGTAGACTAGCAGCAATTCTTTGGTGCATAAACCAACATACTTATGTTAAGTGACCTACAAAATGAATGAGAATTACAACTTACAGCCATGGACAGTAAATTAGCACAAAACTTTCACACACATTCACATTTTATTAAAGTAAAATAAATATATATTTCACAATGATCATGCTACAGAATTCATATAATAAAGAGCAATGTGAGATTAATTAAAACATCTATTCAAGTTTCAAAATTAATTAAAGATCACATATATCTTATTTTATTGGAAAATGTGGACGCGACGGAGAACGATCGTTCACATTAATAGTGAGTAGTGCATTAAATGAAATGTTTGTTCTTTTTCCTGTCGCTTCGACATCTTTTAAATTCTTTATTTTTGGTGCTGGAATACATGCCCAAAATCTATTTTCCCGGATTTTATTCTTTTCATATTGAGTTTGACAGGAAAAATCCGAAAAAGTGGATTTTGAGTCAAAATCCGAACGCAGCTTACAAATATTTTGTCATCCATCTGCAATATTTGACATACCTGATTAAAAGCTATATGATCTGAATTTGTATACAACATTTTTAATTTTATTGTGGATATGATGGGAAAAAATATGCGAAGAAATATGTAGAATTTTCTACCTGAATTCCGACTTTTAACTTGTTTTAATTTAGCATCAACATCTATTTTTCTCAGTGCACTTAATTGCCATCTCAAATTGAAAAACAAAGAAACGCTCCAAAATTAATGACAACAAATTATCACAAATATTAGCCATAACTAATGATTACTCGCCACAGAGAGCAGCCTCCAACTAAATAAACCGAGCCGAATGCATGACCGACCACAGGCTCCACTACTACCACTGACTGAGTGACTGCCTGACTACCTTTCCGGCGAATGTTTAAAACATTTGATATGATTTTTACGGCATTTTTGTGTTCTTCTTACTCTCGGACAACGGCTACGCTGAACACTATTTTTTGAAAATGTCAAATTGATTGTCTCGACAATTAATAAAATATCAGATTTAATAATCAAAGAGAGTCGATTATTAATTAGATCAAATGCAAGACATACACAAACTCCGAACCACAGGTGGTGGGGCTGCAGCCAACGTTTAAAGAAAAAAAGGGCTACGATTTCTTCGCACCACGACAGAAATTACGACTGGCTTGGCTGGATTCGAAGATGTCCCATCGCATGGTCATGTGATGCCAATAATCAAATCAAAATGTGGCCGTGTTGCAGACCAAATAAATACAAAATCACCATGAATGTCTATGACTGCTATGCTGCTATATATGTTGTGGGCTTTCTGGGGCGGCCCGTTAGGGGGGCCCAACAATTAAGCATTATTTCCACTTAATGGCCAAAATGCCGCCTGTGTTGATTGTAAGCATTTATTACAAAACAACTTTTTCCTCGTCTCACTGGACGTTACACGAGACACGGAACGGACGACTGGCCGAAAGTTATGACTTTCATTCATTTGCAATGATGTTGTTTTTGGTTCGGTTCGGTTTGGCTTTTGTAGCTGTTTAACGACTTTTGTTGTCCCATGTCCAAGTCTCCCCGCTGCAGCAGCCAGCCGAGTTGAGCGGAGCTGAGAGCAAACGCAGCCACAACAACACCCCCAGTTATCATTATTATTGATATCGAAAGCCCATTAACTGTCCAATCAAATATGAATTTCTATGCAACGCTGCATGTGGTCAACGCCCCCAACTGTGAGGCGGCGCACTGTAATCCCACGGCCGCAATGTTCTCTCTCGCGACTTGTCGACAACGAACGTCCGAGGCACACTCTACTCTGACATTAAAACAACGCACACAAGCATGTGGCATGGCGTGGCACAGTGGCTAAAAAGCGGAAAGATATTGGTAACTAAATATCAAGTCGATGTTTGAACATTTTACAAAATTTTTAGAACCTCGCATATATATCTAATATTCTTAAGAGAAATTCAAAATTATTAATATTTATTACAGACCAAATTAAAAAAATTTAAATAATTATTTAATTATAATATCCTATGGATGTATCCCTCTCCTCATATATTTTACACGCTGTTGTGGTTTAGAAGATTCTTAAAAAATACTATCACTTCAAACCACTGTGCCTGACCCATACAATGAAAGGAAACCCCGAAGAGGCCAGCCAATATTACTTACTCAGTCGCTTCACTTCACTTTCATGAATGAAGATATTCAAATAAGTATTAACAACGGCAACAACATTCGACAACATTTAAACGATAATGTAAAGATCGTTGTTGTTGTTGCTGTGTCTGTTGTTATTAGCGCCGCCGCAGCTCCATCTCTGGGTATCTGGTGGTGGTGGATGGTTGGCAGAGAAGATGTTCAAAATTAATATTCGTCCATTGGAGTGGCGCTCAGTGCCGTGTGGCTGCTGCCGCTTCACATAGACTGCAACCACCGTCGATATAATTTTCGTCGTCGTAAAGATTTTGTGTTCACACCACCACCAGTTGCGAGTGATAAAAATTGCTAAATTATTTGCTAAATATTGAGACATGTGTGTTACACCTGCCGCAATTTCTCAGCATACGTCCGAGTAGAAAACGATCTCGAGGCACGCACGCATATGTTAATATGTTTCAAGGCAACACTGAGTCCATTTAATGATTGGTTTCTCATCATCATTTGTGTGAAGTGTCCAGTGAATTGTATATCTTTTTTAAATGGAACATGAGAAACAAATTCCAAAAGCAAGATGGAAGAGAACATAGATGCATCAAATGCACTGCGAGGGCAGTGGACATGTATTACAATGATAGAGAATATGAAGGAAGGCACACGAAATACATTCTAAGGGACTCGGACAGAAAAATTCATTTCACTCTGAAACTTGAAAAATTTAATAAAAATATTTGGACTCCATTAAAAATTTCACGAATTTAAATGAAATATTATTCAAAAATGGAAATATTATTCAATAAAGAAATTTGTAAGCCGTTATTTGAAAATTTGTATGTATATACACTCAATAAAGAAATTCATATTTTGATTAAAAAAGTTAATTAATTAATTATGAATTAGAATACAAAGTAAATTTATATACTAATTTTGGGTCCAGGGATTGAGCGGGGTGACTAAGAGCATTGTTGTGGGAATCAAACCCACAACCTCCTCGCTGATAGCCGAGCTTACTCTACCAACTCGAATACGGGGACGCTCATTAAAAAAGTTGTAAGTCGTTTATTGAAAACAAAAAAAATAAAATTTTGTCCGAGCGTGTATCGAACCGAAGATTTTAGACTTGCATTCATACCATCGCACCTCGCTCGGTATACGGAGAATAAGGTTAAAGTTCAACTTTAAGGCTGTAAAGAGCATGTCGTTGTGATTTTGCCAATTCCATGAAGTGCCAGAAAATTAGTTCAAATTAAATGTTTGATTGCTATTTTAGCAGTTTCTAATTTTGGCTAAACTTTTCAACAATTCAAATAAATGTTTGTTCGAATATTTTTGTTTTACTTTAACAACTTTTTTCGTTTTTATCAGGTGCACATTTTCTTATGTGTACCAAATAAATTTCGACTTCCTTAACTTTACCTCCAGGATGTGGCTATATTCACTTTGTCATTTCATTTGTAACACCTTGAAATATTCATCGGAGACCCCATTAAAGTATATATATTCTGGGTCGTGGTAAAATTCTAAGACGATATAGTCCGTCTGTCTGTTGAAAGCACGATAGCGGCCGAACGAAATGAGCTAGGAGTTTCAAATTTTTCTTAAATGTGTCTTATGGTTTTTGTTTGTTTTTTGTTTTTTTGAACATATTAGCTTGTATTTACTTGATTCCATTCCCTTTATAGCATAAAAGGGCACCATAGAGCGTTTTTTATTTGTAGGGGGCGAAATGGGACAAAAAGGGATAAAAATGGTACCTATCAAGCGACAACAGAAAGAAACACGAAATTTGGCGTGTACATTCCTCTAATAAAGTAGATACATAATATAAAAGTATTTTTTCTAAATTCGTACATTTAAGGGGTTAAATGGGGATAGAGGGATAAAAATAGTACCAAACTAACGACTGCACCAAGAATAATGAAATTCGATGTATACATTGCTCTGATTGCGTACAGACACATAAAATAAAAGAACTTTCCAAAATTCGTACTTTTTGGGGTTCAAATGGAAAAAGGGGATAAAAATAGTACCTACCAAATGACCGCAGCTAAAATTATAAAATTCGGAGTATACATTCCTCTGACTGCGTAGACACGAAAAATAAAAAGTTTTTTCCAAATTCGTACTTTCAAGGGATACAATGGCTACAGGGGGATAAAAATAGTACCAACTAAACGAATACAGCTAGAAAGATGTAATTCGGTGTGTACATCCCTCTAATTATGTAGATACGTAAAATAAACAGAGTTTAGATAGTCGTACTCTTGAGGGGGCAAAATTGGAAAAAGGGGATAAAAATGGTACCAACAAAATGGCCACTGATAGAATCATGGAATTCGGTGTATACATTCCTCTGAGTGCATAGCCATGTAAAATATTTTTTTTCCAAATTCTTACTTTATTTTGTTGCTTTTGCGACAAAAAATGGTAGAATCATGAAGTTGTCTTATACTGCCTACGTGGGAGATAAGGTGTTTTCAAAATTTATACTTTTGAATTTAAAATAGGATGGAAATACAACCAAGCAAACCACTGCAGCTAAAAATAGACTCTCTGTCCCCCAATATTTAGGGTATTTATGATTGCTGCCATATATTTACTTTGTGAATTGAAGTATTATTTCCATTATATATACATAGTATAAAAATATTGGTAGCCTAGGCTTATTAATTAAATTTCTGATTTTCATACATTTGAAATTTGTTGTGGGCATTCCGCTCGTAGCTTGGAAGCACCACAAAGAAAATAAATGTTTTAGTGGGCGAAATGGGACAAAAATGGATAAAATATGGTACCAATGATACGACAACAGCTAGAATCATGAAATTCGGTGAGGGATTTTTCGAAATTCGTTCTTTTAAGGGATATAATTGAAAAAGAGGGATAAAAATGGGACCTTCCAAACCGCTGAAGTTGATATCATGAATTCGGCGTTTTGACTATGAAGACTCGAAACAAAAAGTTTTTTTTTTTAATTTGTACATTTGGGCGAATGGGGATAACTTTAAAATTTGTACTTTTCTTATCAAATAATGCAGTCACTTTGTCTGTATCTGAAAATGCTTCTTCCTAATGGCGACTGACAATCGCCTAATATTTAGGCATGTTCACTTTCACAATTACAGCATTGTATTTATTTATAGTAGTACAATTTAAACAGTGAGCATAAGTATACATTATAGTTTGAAATAGTAATCAAATATAGTAATGTCCATAAACATATCACATTTTTCGTAATATGGTACTGTACTTCTATGTAAAGTCGACATCCTTTAATCTGCTGGTAAAACTGTGGAATGCACTCCGTGGTGGAGTGTATTTAGATTCGGCCCGGCCGAACTTAACGCCTTCTTACTTGCTCATACTCGTCTTTAATTACAAATGTGGACTTATAAAGAAGATTGGCATCTAATTGGTAGATTATTTAAAATTATGATATTATTTCTAATACAATTTTAATGTTGCAATATTCAAAAATCCGTTAAAATTATTGAGTTGTGCTTCTCGTTCGTTTGAGAGAATCATCTCCTTATAGAGGCCGGGTTTGATGTTGAAAAGTCGCTGAGAAGCCACTGGAAAAGACTTTTGAGATGGTAGAAATCATGATCGTGGTAGTCTGCAGCCAAGTAATAAATGTCACCATGCCATTTGTAAATAAATTTGCGTTCTATTAAATATAGAAGCAAAATGGTCTTAAGCCAGGACAATATCCCAGTTCAAATCAAATATTGATTACAGACCAACAAAATACAAACGAAAAAACTAAAATTATTCAAGTTTATTATTTTCTTAATTCTTGAGCAGATACTTATAGTTTTTCTTACTTATTAAAACTCTTTATCTATTAATGAATGGAGAAATTCGAAGTCTCGGACAATAATGAAGGATTATATTGTTACTATGGCAGAATTCATAAATAATATTTTTATACCATTCACCTCCAGGATGGGGGTATACTAACTTTGTCATTTCGTTTTTAACACCTTGATATTTGGACATGAGACAAATTGTACCAAGCAAATGACAGCAGCTAGTGTTATGAAAATTAGAGTATACATTCCTCTGACTGCGTAGACACGAAAAATAAAAGGGGATAAAAGTAGTACCAACTAAACGACTACAGCTAGAATGATGATATTCGCTATGTACATCCCTCTAATTGCGTAGACACGTAAAATAAAGAGATTTTAGAAAGTCGTACTTTTAAGATGATAAAATTGGAGAAGGGGAAATATGGCTTCAGCTAGAATCATGGAATTCAGTGTATATTTCCCTCAAATAAAAAGATGTTTTCAAATTCGTACTTTTGTGGTAATGAAGTCGTTTCATTGATTCGTTGATATAACGCAAATTTCATTGCTGCATCAATAACAAAAATACTAAAAATACACATATTTACATACAGTTTGAACCAATTCTTATGCACAGAAACCAAAATATTGTTAATGAAATATATCATTACGATAAAGAAACATTTCATGCCATCCATGAGACATTTCTTTGCATCAATGTAAACACATCAATGAAACTATTTCATTGATGTAATGAAGCAGTTTTCTTTCAGTGTGTGATGGATGGAATGCACGATATCTAACATCCCCGGTTCAATACTCGCGTCGGCCAATTTTTTGTTGTTTTCTTAGGAGACAGCTTTCACATGTGACACTCTTCACTGAGGTTGAGCCATCAATGTACACTGAAAGAAAAAGCCTCACTTCCCCAATGAAATCTTACATTGCATCAATGAAATCTGTCATTGCTTTTGGACCAACGCAGACCTTCATTGATACAACGTAAAATATTTCATTAAATTAACAATCAATGAACAATGTTTAATTAGTGTTAGATTAATGTAAAGTGTCATTAATATTGGCATTATATTAATGAAGCAGGTTAAGTCAATGTAAATATATGTTTGTAATGAAACGTTAATACGAAATATTCATTAATGATTTTTTGTCGTTGTAGTAATGGAATAGTTTCATTGATTTAATGACATTGATTCGTTGATATAATGCAAATATTTCATTGCTGCATCAAAAAGAATTAATACTAAAAATACCCTTATTATTTCTTATTTAGCTGTGGACCATCTACTTATAGTTTGCAGCAATTATTTGGCGCAGAAACCAAAATTCTTAAGCTAAGTGAACTATAAAATAAATGAGAATTATATCTTACTTCCTATATGCCACCCAAAAATACGTACGCTAAAAATTATAACACATTAATGAAAGTAAACAAAACCTTAATATTGGGTGATTTTTTAAGAGCTTGATAACTTTTTTTTTTAAAAAAACGCATAAAATTTTCAAAATCTCATCGGTTCTTTATTTGAAACGTTAGATTGGTCCATGACATTTACTTTTTGAAGATAATTTCATTTAAATGTTGACCGCGGCTGCGTCTTAGGTGGTCCATCCGCTTAGTCCAATTTTGGCATTTCCACGTTTTTGAGTAACAGAGACCCAATTGGTGCGAACGGCGACGAATCGAAAATTGGTGGTCATCATTAACACTGGCCGATACAGCTGCGATATTTTCTTCAGTTCGCACTCTACGTAAGCGTGTTGGTGGTTTAATGTCCAACAATGTAAATTTGGTGCGAAATTTAGTCACAATAGCCCGAATAGCCGCTTCAGTGGGTCGATTAAACTGACCATAAAATGGAAGCGCGCAATGAACTTTCTTAACAGAGCACGCATTTTGATAATAAAATTCAATAATTTGCAAGCGTTGTTCGTTTGTAAGACGATTCATGATGAAATGTCAAAGCATACTGAGCATCTTTCTCTTTGACACCATGTCTGAAATCCCACGTGATCTGTCAAATACTAATGCATGAAAATCCTAACCTGAAAAAAATCACTCTATATAATCGGCTAAACAAGTATTGTAATAGTAAATTTAATCCTCTACATTATAATCCAGCGAGAGATTCTCGTTATATTATCCACATTTGCCTCGATTTATACAAAAAGATAGATTTCATTACACCAATGAAAACCATTTCGTTGTATTAATGATATAAAATAATAATAATATTTTTAATGAAATATTTCATTACTTATTATTATTTGCATCAACGTAAACACATTAATGAAAATGTACGATTCATCTCAAGATATGGCTCCTAAAAGAATCAATTGTGGGTTACATTAAAAAAAACTAAAATGAAATGTAATAGATAATCGGATAAGACTAGAAGGAGACTTTCATGAGGAATAAAATGAAATTATTGTGGGAATAAAGTGATAATGTTCGGATCGGTTACTTAATGAACTGATCCTCCATCTGATTTGATATTTCAGATAACATTACAATAATATCACAACTTTCGTCGTTAATTGTGGCATAGAAAACACGACGCAAATGTAATCAGTTCTCCACACATATTGTTCAATTAGTTCCTGATGATTCTTTTTGTGAAAATTCCAAATTTCTTGAATAAATGATAAATATAATGGAACTTTTAATTCTACTGTGTAAGATTTTGATTCATTTTAAAAAGTTGAACAATGTTCATTTATAAAATTCTGAAAGTAGGGACTAAACATAGCAAATCTGTGTACTCAGTTTTTCATTTTCTGGTCGAGTTTGCACTAAAACGGTCTTGGTATTTTTGAATGATATAATTATTCTACAGTTTGTTGTAATTTTTCTACTAGTCTTTAAAACGCTATATTGGTAATAGTGTCTGTATTTTCCCGATTTTAATTTAACGGGATCCCGGAACAGGACGGGATCGTCAACATAGAGTTTTTTCGAAAAAAAAACAATCGAACTTTTTGTTAAAATAAATTATTTTATTTCCCATAACAAATAAAATGAAATAAATTTTTATAGAATTTATAAAAAAATATAATATCCATTAAATTTCCAAACTTTTTTCCAATGATCAAAAAATAATTTAATTAATTAATTAAAAATAAAATTAATATATTTGAAATACGAAACTTTTTTAAAAAGGCAATTATATACTCGTAGAGACATCTCTTTACTTTTACCCGTTCAAGTGTAAAGGGAGACAAAAGTCCACAGTCAAAAAGTTCACACATTATAATTTACAGTATTTGGAACACAATTGAATTCATACAATTCCTACTCTGAATAAATAATTTTTCAACACTTATGAGTACCGAGAAACCAAATTGAGGTAATTAGGTAATAAAAATAAACAAAGTAGAGAATGAACACTTGGCATAGGATCATATTCATCATTTCATTCAGAAAACTCATAAAATTTGTACGGAATGGTCGGAAAGTCAAAAGGTTGTTCCGGCACAGCAACCACCTGAAAATATAAAAGATACAAATACAGATACGTTCACACACTCATACATAGGTGAATTCTCATAATTCATAATAATTGTTTTATATTTTCATGAAAATAATGCGAGCACACATACACATTTGCATTAAAATTTGTGGCAATTAAATGTGCGCCGCGCTATAATGGAGAAGGGGATGGGGTTAATAATGGCTATTTTCAAGTGTATCACAAGTACACACCCACCCCCACACTCTTTCACACATTCATAGATACTCTTGTTAATGTATTCAATGCGAGAGTGAAAGAGCAGGCGAGACATATGGATCGGATCTGCGGTTAAAGTGGTCGGCCGGTTGGTCGGTCTGTTGGTCAACCTGTTCTGTAATGAACATTTTAATGATTCTGTTACGCTTTTCACTTATTTCTGCGTATGCGTGTGTGTGAGTGTGTCTGTTTATTTACACTTCTCGTTTATTCTTCTCGGCGGGATCGTTAAATGCTTCCATCCATTTCAGCCATCCCGAAGAACAGTGGGCGAGTTGGAACATATTTTAAAAGTACCTGTATGCGTATGTGTATGCGCCGAATTTTATTCAGTGGCGAGACTCCCTTCTGGCTGAATGGTTAAATCAATAAACAAAATTGTCGCTTTTGGACCGATGAGGTTCTCGAACTTCAGCTACATCAACAAAATGAATAGAGAGGGCTATTGCACCATGATGACAATTTTTTTTCCTCCCAGAAATTGAAGTCCTTGATGTCGGCGATATTTGGTTTCAGCAAGATGTTGCAATGAATTTATTATACCCTCCACCTTCACTTCGTCATTCCGTTTGAAATATTAACCTGAGACTCTATAAAGTATATAACTTATTGATCGTCATTAAATTCTAAGACGATCTAGCCATTTCCGTCCGCCCGTCCGTCTGTCCAAATTTTCCATAAATGCGTCTTATAGTCGTAGATCGGTTGGGATTAAAACTGGGCGAAATCGACCCAAAGGGAAAAAATTTCCCTCACAAGCACTAAAAATACCTATAATAACCCCTAATATTTTAGAGTATTTAAGCATATTTTTTCAATATGTCTGATTGTACTTACTTTATATGGGTAGTGATTTTTATTCGTAGGGAGTGAAATGGGACAAAAAGGGATAAAAATGCCACCTATCAAACGAAAACAGCTAGAAGCACAAAATTCGGTGTGTACATTTCTCTAATTGGATGCATACATAATATAAAAATATCTTTTCCAAATTCATACTTTTAAGGGGTAAAATGAGAATAAAGCGATAACAATGGTACAAACAAAACGGCTGCACCTAGAATAATGAAATTCGGTGTATAAATTCTTTTGATTGCGTAGACAAACGGATTTTTCGAAAATCTTACTTTTTGGGTTTAAAATGTAAAAAGGGGATAAAACTAGTACCAACCAAATGACCTCAACTAGAGTCATGAAATTCGGAGTATACATTCCTCTGACACGAAAAATAAAAGGTTTTTTCTAAATTCGTACTTTCAAGGGATACAATGGGTACAGAGGGATGAAAGTAGTACCAACTAAACGACTACAGCTAGAAAATTGAAATTCGGTGTGTACATCCCTCTAATTGCGTCGACACGTAAAATAAAGTGATTTTAGAAAGACGTACTATTAAGGGGGTGAAACAAGAAAAGGAGGATAAAAATGGTACCGACCAAATGGCCGCAGCTAGAATCATGGAATTCGGTGTATATTTCTCTGACTGCATAGACACGCAAAATAAAAAGATTTTTCCAAATTCGTACTTTTTACTTTTACGCCAAAAATTGGTTGAATCATGAAGTTTTTATTATCGTTATTTTGTACGTGAGATAATGGATTTTCAAAATTTGTACTTTTGGAATTAAAATAGAATGGAAATACAACCAACTATAGCACCCGCTATCTACCAATATTTATGGTATTTAAAGTTTTTGAAAGTAAAAATTTAAAAATATTTATTTTTTGAATTGAATTGATTTCGATATGTAAACGTATAGGTAGCCTTGCCTTATAAGCGTGGTTTGAAATAATAAAAATATTATCTTTTTTATAAAATTATTTTTTCAATTTGTATTTGTTTCTTTTGGCTATATTAAAAAATATTTTCCTGTAATACTACTGCACTTCTACGAAAATCGACAGCCTCTGTGGAATGCAATCCATGGTGGAGGGTATATAAAGTTCGGCCCGGCTGCACTTCTACGAAAATCGACAGCCTCTTAACGCCGTTTTTACTTGTTGAGACATCATTTTGGAGGGCACTTAATTTCGCTTTACGGACATTTTAAGTGGGCGCATAGATCACACTTCAGATTTTTTTCTTTGAAGTTAACCGATGTTAAAAGTCTTCGTTGATAAGTCAGTTATTAAATATTAGGAGACGAGATATCGGTGACAATGCTGATGATAAGAAATTAGACCATCCTAATAGTCCACCTAGGGCGTAGTCGCGATCAACATTTGAATGAATTTAGTTTTAAAAGGTTACTGTCTAAGATTATTCTCGCAGGTCCTAATAAAAATTCCAACATCCAATTTATTTTAAAAGTTTTCTTTAAAAATTGAAGTTCAGAAACACAGCAACTCGGACGGTGAAATGTCCTGAATACATTTCCGAGTCCCCCCACTGTGCAATGTGGCAGCAACACTGGATCTCCGACTGCTGACTTTTGGTGGTGAGACATTTTCGCTTGAATCGTGTTGTAGTAATTGTGGTTAAATGAACAGCGCAGCGCAGCACTGCGACGAACAGCGAACAAACGTGGCCAAGGAAACATTCGTTCAGCGTGGCATTTCTTCGTTTTATGCAAATGATTAATTTTCCGTGGAATTTTCGACTCAATTAAATTGCTTTTCCAATTTGAGTTGAGGTCTAGTTGCGTGTGTCGATGTGTGTGTGTGTTTACGCACATTTCCATTAGACTGTTTGGAATGGACGAGTGAACGAGTCGAGTCGTTCATATTCATAATTAGAGAGCATTTCAACAACATAATTATTATTTATTTTTCATTTGAAACGGTTAATCTTCGTTAATAAACGTGCGAACCGAATTAAGACAATTTCACCTCACCGGTGGTTTTTAGTTCCTCCATCGGCTGTTGTAGTCGGGTTGGCTGTTTGTTGTAGTTTAATTAAGTTACGTGTAATTGGCCTATTTAGTGGTTGAAAGATTTCGGGTGAAACTATGTTTGGTTGGCGAAAGAGATCATTAATGATATAATGAATTTTTCTCTGTAACTTTCGCCTAAGAAATTGCAATTGCATGCAAATTGTTTGCATTTGTATCTCTAATGGCACTCAAATGTACATATCATTGAAAAATAAAATACGACAATATAAGTTTATAAGCTTCCATAGAGCTCTTACTGGAATTTATCTGCACATAATGTTTCCGGTTTCTCTAATAGTCTTCAAATAGCTGCAGCTCTTTTCCCTATACACCATAGTAAGATAGCTTTTGGCACAATACAATATTATGTGATCCACCAAATCAAAAGCTTCTGAGAAATCGTAAAAAACACCACCAACTCCAGAGAATCCTCGATCAAGACCGTCACAAATACAATTCACAACATTTACTACTTCTTCAGTTCCACATCCATTTCTGAACCCGTATTGATTTTCAAATAGTAAATTCTCATTTTCGAAATACGTTGACAGTTGTGAATGTATAACTTTTTCAAAAATTTTATCAACGATTGAAAGTAACGTCTAAACTTCTCAAAAGTATTTGCATGAATTTATTTAGGAATTGGCACAATCGTATGCGTCTTTAAAATTTCTGGAAAATTAGAAGTGAATATTGTTGCATTTAAAATGTTGGCCAAATTCGGAGTCAACTTTTCTACACATTCAACAATTGTTGTTGAGGAAATTCCATCACTGCCAGTGCTTGTAGATTTATCCATACATGTTATTATGTTATGAATTTCAGAATTTGGGCCTTCAACTCCTGCACCGATCTTGAAAAATATTCATTAAACTTTTCAGCTTTTATAGTAACACCGAGTTCATCTTTAAGTTTAATTTCAGATTTGGATGCTCTTCCCAGTGATTCATTTAAAAATGTCCAACATTAAATCCGATGTAGGTTTCGAATCCACTACGACTTCATATTTAAATCAAAATATCCCTACTATACATGAAAACAAAAAAATAAAATTTTGCCCAATGCGAGTATCGCACCGGGGATATAAGATTTGTAGTCGCCCATTCTTAAGTTAAAGTTGAATATAAAGCGAAGACGCGCATGTCGTTGCGATTTTGTCAATTCCATGAAGTACCAGATAATAATTTCCATTTAAATGTGTAATTTGACTAAACGGTTTTAATCAAATGTTTTAATTTTGACTAAACTTTTCAACATAATTTTTTGTAACAACTTTTTTGTTGAAAGTATCAGATACACTTTTTCAGTGTACTGACTCTGCCACGCCAATCAATTTCTAAGCGCTGTATCTTCGGAAATAATTTTGATTTGCGGATATACTTAAAATATTCTTTAAAGTGTATTTTAAGATTTTTACGGAAAAAATCCAGGTGGTGTAACCCCTTAACTCCCCCCGAAAGTTATTCCAACCACACAGATGGACGGACGGACATGGATTAAACAAATGAATAAGTCGTGAAACTGATTTTGTCGAAAATCACTCCTTCAAGTCACTTCTTCTTAAATCACTCCTTCAATGCGTTACATCTTTTCTTCTGTCCGAAATGATATAGGGTATCATTTACTCTGTAGAGTGTATTTTCAGCTCAAAGTATCGCAATAAGTATTGTAAACACAATTGTGTAATTGGCATAACATAGATTTTTGTTAACAAAACTCAAATTTAAAAATATCAATAAATTGTAATCGTCCTTGCTCCAATCCAGTTCATTTATTTAAAAAATAAAAAAGAACTGCAGTATTTTTATAGAAAACACAATTTGTCTGGCATTGCCAGACATCGTGCAAATGCACAACCTATAACTGGACATTCACACGATCCACTTTCCTGCTCGCATTTGGCAACTCAAAACGTTGTGGCAGCCTCTTCGTGGAAATGTCATATTTTTTATGTGCCAAACATCCTGTCAACATGAATGAATTAAATCATTCGGTTTGCTTGCCACAGCTCCACACACTTGCCGCTGCAGCAGCAGCAGAAAGGAGAGCGAGCACATCCGTACATACGTACGCACATGTGTAAATTGTAATAATTTCAATGTTCCAATTAAAAGATTATAAATTTAGCCAAAAATTCTAAGAAAATGTAATCAAAACACAAAGAGTCGTTTTGCATATTTTTCTAAATTAATTGTTTATGAAATGGTGTGCGATGGTTGTTGTAGTTGTTGTTGTTGCAGATCCGTGTAGCCGAGTGTAAATGAATAAATTAGCAACGAATGTCATTTCGGCAGACTGATGCTGCAGCATCATCATCCAACCAAGCCCGTTTGTTTGCACCATGTGCACCACCATCGCCAAAATTTGGTTGCTTTTACAAAATTTTCGCACTATTTTTTAATATGAATTAAATTGAAATAGCAACAACAACAAAAGCGAAATCTACTGCAACACCACCAACAACAAGAAAGCGATTTGTATGCGTATATGACAAACAATAATGAATTGAGAGTGTAAATGTTTTGGTTAAAATACGACGTGGGAATAATAAGTTGGGTACACTCAGAAAAAAGTATGTCACGGATTAAGTAAATATGTTCTAAAACTGAGGAAAAATGAACTTCGTATAGCGCTAAGGCCATAATTTCTCACATCAAGTACCAACATTTCCTTAAAAATAGGACATGGTTTAAACTTGTTTCCAGTTCAACTTTTCCTCAAAGCAAGTAAAATTTACTCAAACTGAGGAAAATTTTTTTTTTCAAATCAAGTTAATCTTTACTTTATCTGAGGAAATTTTTTAAGAAATGTTACTCAAATCAAGTAAATTTATACTCAAACTGAGGAAAATATTCCGATTTGTTTCCTCAATCTAAATAAATTGTTACTCAAACTAAGTAAATTTGTAGTCATACCAAGTAAATTTATACTCAATCTGAGGAAAATTTTCCTTAAATCAGGTAAATTTGTATTCAACCTGACTACGACTTTACTTGATAATTGAAATAAATTATTTTGCTTCAGAGTATGCAACATTCATATGAAAAAAGACAACATGGAATAGTTCTCAAACGTTTCATGATACTTCTACAGGGTTTTCCAACAAGAGGTGTTATTTTGGTATTCGAAGAAAAATGTTATTTATTGAGATAAATGATCGGACGTTTATTTCATAATAAATAGGAAGGTATGACGTTAATAATGAAAAACAACATCAGCCAAATAGCACAACGACAACGCTTTTCCCGTAAAATAGCAATCGTTTCGTTGCTTGTGTGGCACGTAGCGCCGTCTTGTTGAAAGTGAACGTTGTTCAGATCAATACCATCCAACTCCGACCATAAAAAATCATTAATCATCTCTCGATAGCGCAATCCATTCACCGTAACTGTTGATCCAACCTCATTTTCGAAAAAGTAAGGTCCAATGACCCCGCCGGACAATAAACCGCACCAAACAGTCACACGATGAGGATGGAGAGGCTTCTCAACAATAACTCTTGAGTTTTCCGAGCCCCAGATGCGACCATTTTGCTTGTTGACGTAGCCACCGTGGTGGAAATGGGTCTCATCAGTCAAGATGATTTTTCGATGGAATTCCGGATCATTTTCATTCATGAATTTTAATAATTTCAATGCGTTGTTGAAGCGTGTATCGTTCCATTTTTAGTAATGGCGTAGTTTCTACTTGTCAAATGTCAACGAATAAAAGCATCAAAAGTGACAGCTACCGAACTACCAGGTGATTCAAAAGCCCTGTACTATAAAGAGTTGAGTTATTTCACCATGACTGCTGCGGAGGCTAGGTAGGCTCCTTCGCAGTGATTGTTTAGATAATATTTGAAGTACTTATGAAGAAAGTCTTGGCTAACAAACGAGAATTGCTTCTTCGACTACTATTCATGTATTTTTCTAAACTCACTGCAGTATTTTTTGTTAATTTCATTTATGCTTGAATGTATGAGGAACATGGCATACATTTAAGTATAATATATTTACTTTATTTGAAGTAATAAACATATTTTTAAGTAAAAACTTCTTAAATGGAATTTTTCCATTCAAAAAATTTCGTCATTATTTTCTTTCTTAAAAGCTAGTAAATTTTCTTCCGCACAAGTATGAATATACTTAATTGTAAGAAGTTTCCACTATATCCAAAAAAATGTTTTTAAGTAAATTTACTACCCTATTTCTTCTGGCTTTGAAATAAGGAAAGTGTTCTCATATCTATTTAATTTTCCTTCTTGTAAGGAAATTTTACCTAAATTGGAGTAAAATTGTTAAACTAAATTGGAGTATGGATTTTACTCAAATTTAGGAATGGTATTTTTCTGAGTGTTAGAAACATTTTTACGACAAACTCCTTATATTAAAATTTAGTGCACACATTCCTCTTACATAGCGAACTAAAAGGTTATTTTTGCAGAATTCGTTTAATAACTCAAAAGCGACCATGGATATAAAAATCCAGATAAACCCGAACAGCAAAAAATCGATTGTTTTTTTTGGACACATCATCGAAGCATGAAATTCGGAGTATACATTCCTCAGACTGTGTAGACACGGGTAATAAAAGGTTTTTTTCCAAATTCGTACTTTCAAGGGATATAATGGGTACAGAGGGATAAATATAGTATCAACAAAACTGCTACAACTAGAACTTTGAAATTAGGTTTGTAATCCATTTAATTGCGTAGATACGTAAAATAAAGATATTTTAGAAAGTCGTACTCTTAAGGGGGTAAAAAGGAAAAGGGGGATAAAAATGGTACCAACCGAATGGCCGCAGCTAGAATCATGGAATTTGCATGGACACGCAAAATAAAAAGATTTCTCAAAATTTGTACTTTTTACATTTAAGGCAAAAATTGGTTGAATTATGAAGTTAGGATAGTTTGCAATATGTACGTCAGATAATGGATTTTCAAAATTTGTACTTTTGGAATTAAAATAGAATGGAAATGGACAACCAACTGTAGCACCCACTATCAATATTTATGGTATTAAAGCTTTTTTGAAAATATAAATATAGGAATATTTATTTTTTAAATTGACTTGAAGTATTATTTTGATACATATAGTGTAAACGTATTGGTAGCCTTGCCTTGTAAGCGTGATTTGAAATAATAAAAATATTATATTTATTTATAAAATTCATTTTTTTTTTCAACATTTTTATTTGTTTTGGTTTGGCTATATTAAAAAAATATATATTTTCCTGTAATATTACTGCACTTCTACAAAAATCGAAAGCCTCTGTGGAATACAATCCATGGTGGAGGGTATATAAAGTTCGGCCCGGCCGAACTTAACGCCTTTTTTACTTGTTTTTAATTGATTTTGTTGTACAGTGGAATTAAAAAAATTGTAAAGAAATTACTGACAGAAAGGCAAATAAGTCAATCAACTTTTATATTTTGGGAGTTGAGAGTGGTAAAATTGTTTATCCAAATATTTTTAAACTTTTTGAAGATGATTTTTTCTTTCTTTGCCACATAAAGACTGTTATAATTCAAAGACCGTTTCTCCTTATTTGAACGTATTTTTTTAACATTTATCATTTTCATACCTGAATAAACAAAAAAAATAAAGAAATAATTTTAAGATTAATAAATAAATTTTTATTCTCTTTAAATGTGTAATCCTAAAATAAATCTATTGCTATGCCAATGGCCCAAATGTCCCTTCTGGGCGCTCTAAGTGCCTTAAGTTATAATAATTATTATTATATTTTCAAAATTTTAAGAAATCTTGTTGTATTAAACACACTTTTCCTCTCATCTTATGAAAAAATTTCATTAATAAATCAATTTTCTTTTTATGACTATTTATCATATAGTCGTCTTCGAGTATAATAATTATATTTATAGTATAATTATGTATTCACATTTATTACCAAACTTACCATTCCATCCTCCTCACAGCGAAAGAGAAGAATAACGTCTAAATGATTGTGATTCCGTAAAAATAAGAAAATCAAAAGCAGCACATTTTCATGCGAACAATTTCAAGGAATTGAGCATATCAAGCGCGTCGGCACGCTCCGTTTCGGCTCACAATTAATTTTCCCTATGGGCCTGCAAATGAAGAGATGATCAGCGACAGAAACATCATCATCGTCATCATCCAAATCGTCATCGTCATTCCGGCAATGAAGACAATAGTGATGATGAAAACATGCTGCTGCATGTGCTGCTGCTGTTGTTGCTGCCACTTCTACCTACAAACAGACAGACAGACGATCATACAAAAACAAATTCAATGTTTTTTTTTTGAAGAATGAAATAAAAGCGAAACAGAATTTAATTTTACACACTCACATACGAAGTTTTTTGGTCGACAAAATGTTGCAAAAAAATTTGTCTGAAGATCACAATCATGACACAAAGTGGTGGCAGTTTAATGAATAAAAATAAAATGCAAATGCTGAATGTTGAATGTACTCTCTACACTGAACTAACTCTACTCTAGTGTAGTTTAGTGTCGCAGACGTACATAAATGCCACACGGTGTGGCAGGCCTCGTGCGTGAGGGTGTGTGTGACTCCAACGCCCAGCCATGGCATGGGCGGTGGCGTGGAGGTGAGCTGCTGCTGGATGCCAGTGTTGTTGCTGCTGTGTTTGATTATAATTCAATTGCATCTGAATCGGTTGCTGCCGCCGTCGCTTTGCTAGTTGTTTTAAATAATGATGTTGTTTGTTTGTCTGTTGCTGATATTGTCCGCTGGCTGCAAAAGTTACAAGACAATTCACTTTTGTGCGAAATTAAGTAGCAGTTGTAGTCACGCGTGTACTCTCTGAGCATTCACTTAAGACGAAGAAGAACAAGAAGAAAAAACGACAAATTTAAACATTTCACAGAATCCCTTCAGTGCAGATACCAGAAGAAGAAGCAGAATGTGCCTCCACTAATGCTGAATTGCTGTTGTACGCCAATGTGCAATGCCACAAAATGCCCAACAACAACATGACTTGTACTCCACGTACCAGCATCCACACCACCACCATCATCATCATCGGGCTGCTACAGCCCGAACCAGCACCAGCAGCACCACCACCACCACCATCACCATCTCACCATTGCGCCATTCATTCTTAGGGGCTATAACTAATTACATTCGCAATTATTTCATGTTTTGGCCAATTTAGTGGGACAAATTTATCTGTGCGGTGTCATCTACTTAGAATTGATGGTGCAGCTGTAGTTACACACTCACACAAGCATGCATGCAGTGCAATCACACACACACTCTCATACATGTTGCAATGTGCAACATCTGTGAAAACCATCGCACGGACAACGGGAGCCGGCCAACCAGTCAGCCTACACAACTCGAACAGTGGTGCTGTTGCAACATGAATTGAAGTTGTGACCAGATCTTTTCCACCAACGTCTCCTTAAAATCTATCGTGAAGCATAGTGGCCCTAATGATTAAGTTGTATCCTCAATCATGTCAAACATTGTAAATATTGGACCACAGTGTTTGCTGGGAAATCAGAAAAGTAGAACTCAACTTATCTTTGGACAATGTCCAGCTGGACTCTAATGTGCAATGTTTGAGGGCAGTCGTTCTGAGAAAATATTGGAATTGAAAAATTCCTTTGGTTGGTCATACATTTGTCCCTAGCGGAGTCAGACACCACACAGTTAGAGTAAATTTTATAAAAGTTAGATTTTGTATGGGAGCCCCATTAAGAAGTGTGGATAGGGGTAAGTTGTCCGGAAAAAGTTTTAGAGAGGAAAACTAATGAGTCGTCTTACATTTAACCCGGTTAAGGGCAACTTCGGGGCTTTTTTGGGCCTTGCTGTCATAAAAAATATGAAAACTATATAATTCGTATGGGGACCACCTTAAGGATTGAAGATAGAAGAAAGGTATGTTCAGAGAAAGTTCAGGGATTGAAAAATATCATGCCTGCCAGAAAGAGCGGTGGGAGTAAATTATAATTTAAAAATTAATTTAAAATATTTACTTTTTGTATGGGAGGGGCTCCCAAGAGAGTGGTGATAATGGGTATGTGTGAGTCGTACATTTAATCCGGCTAGGGACGACTTCGGTGCCGTTTTTGGGCTTTTTGTGATTTTTTACCCCTTTTCCCCACCTTTGACTTCGATCAGTGCTCACTTACACTCATCCCACCACCCCCATTCTTTCCGTACCTCTCAAAATTATGGGTCCTAGCATATCGAAATCGAAAAGTCGTGCACTATCCCATCCCTAATGTACATCCTCCAACTTCGGACAGACCCTGTATGAAGTTAAAAGTACGAAAACATCTACTCGAAAAGATCTAGGATGGACAATAACACTTCTAGTATTATAGATCGGTTGGGAATGTAAATCGGGCGAAATCGGTCCAGAGGGAAATATTTTCCCTTAACAAGGCACAATTTCAGACTTGAATGCACATAATAAAATGTTTTACAATTATAGGATGAAATGGGGCAAACTCGGATAAAAAATTGCACCAAACAAACGACTGAAGCTAGACGCACTGCAACTAAAGGGATTTTTCGAAATTCTTCCTTATAATGGAATGGACTGAAATGGGAAAAGAGGTATAAAGGTGGTACCAAGAGTCGGTTCTCCTCTGGCTGTGCAGAAGGTTGGAGTTGCAAATGGGTGAAATCGGTTCAGAGGAAAATTTTGTTTCCTAACAACGAATGAAAATAACCCCAAATATATACGAATGTTGTCTTATATTATTTTTTTTTTACATTTAAGTCTGTTTAACCTATAGTTATAGGAAACCAACAGTTATATTTAGAAGTCATTTTGTGTGGAGTTTGAGTTTGGGATTGCAACTTAGCGAAATCTGTCCAAAACGAAAATGTTTTCCCTCACAAGGACTGAAAGTGCCCCTAATATTTAGAGTATTTAAGAATGTTGTTTATATTTACTTGATATTGGGTATGCACATTAGACAGGGTCGTACCCCATACAAAACAAAAATTTTGCAGATAACCACCTTGAATTAAAGATAATTTGAAGACGACTTCAAAAATGATTTTTATTTATTTTTGCCACTTTGATCCCGCGCATTTTGTTTTGTCATTGTTCTTAGAATGACAACCGCTGCATTTTCTACTTTGGTCACTTTTGACTTCGAGGTCAAGTTATATAAGTGAATTATGGAATCGCGGTTCTGTCTTTTATCCTAAACTAGCAGTAGCCGCTAATTCGCACGCGAAATAGCCAGTTATTTTTTATTAGTTTTATCTGTCTCTGTTTTTGGATAGTATTTGTTTCATTTTCTTTTGGTGGATATAAATAAATCTGAACTCCCTTCGTATGTATCATTTTTATCATTTTCTACCCAGTTTTGAATAAATAATTACAACAGTCAGCCACTTTATAATTCTTTGTTCATTTTGAAAAATATGTTTTTTTTTTGCTTTCCCTAAAAACATTTACTTTATTTGGTAACACGTTTATCCCTTGTCGTCCCGCATCATCCAATTTTACTGCGCTTCTACGTGGTCAGAGGAATTTACATAACAAATTTCACGATTTTAGCTGTAATACTTTAGTTGGTACCATTTGTATCCCTTTTTGTCCCGCTCGCCCCTTGAAAGTACAAATTTCGAAAAATTCATTTATGTTGTCAGAGAAATGTAAATACCGATTTTCACGAATATAGATTCAATACCTAAATTGGTACCATTTTTAATCCTTTTTATATCTTTCATTTCCCTTTTTGTCCCGCTCGCCCCTTTAAAGTACAAATTTCGAAAAATCGCTGTTGTAGCTCGTCTGCATGGCTAGTGCAAAGAACACACCGATTTTCATATTTCCTTGCTACTGCCTTTTAGTCGATCCCTTTTTGTTCTATTTTACCCCCTAAAAGTACGTATTTCGTAAAATCTATACTTAGTCGGCGTCTACATCATATTTGGGTACTATCATGCAAATATCATGACCCTGGCTTCAACCGTTTGGTCTGGGTGCTGGTCAATAATAAGAGATAAAAATGTACCCAACTTTTTCGATTTATCGACAATCAATTGTTCCATGAAATTTTCAAAGGACATTATTTACAAATTTTCGACCTGAAAATGTAATCAAATTTGATGCCCTGAAAGAAGGCGATCTACCAAATGGGAAACTGAATACGCAGTTTCGCAGTTTCATATGTATATTGTCATTATCATATCGAATAAAAAATTGTCTCATGGTGTAGTAAGCGACGACAAAAATATTAACCAACAAATAAAGGCAGCAGGAAAGTTATAAAGGGTGATTTTTTAAGAGCTTGATAACTTTTTTAAAAAAAAAAACGCATAAAATTTGCAAAATCTCATCGGTTCTTTATTTGAAACGTTAGATTGGTCCATGACATTTACTTTTTGAAGATAATTTCATTTAAATTTTGACCGCGGCTGCGTCTTAGGTGGTCCATCCGCTTAGTCCAATTTTGGCATTTCCACGTTTTTGAGTAACAGAGACCCAATTGGTGCGAACGGCGACGAATCGAAAATTGGTGGTCATCATTAACACTGGCCGATACAGCTGCGTGTTGGTGGTTTAATGTCCAACAATGTAAATTTGGTGCGAAATTTAGTCACAATAGCCCGAATAGCCACTTCAGTGGGTCGATTAAACTGACCATAAAATGGAAGCGCGCAATGAACTTTCTTAACAGAGCACGCATTTTGATAATAAAATTCAATAATTTGCAAGCGTTGTTCGTTTGTAAGACGATTCATGATGAAATGTCAAAGCATACTGAGCATCTTTCTCTTTGACACCATGTCTGAAATCCCACGTGATCTGTCAAATACTAATGCATGAAAATCCTAACCTCAAAAAATCACTCTTTATAATGCCATAAATAGAATATTTGTGAAAAAAGGTCACTACGAAGACGAAACTTCCAGTCAGCGTTCGTAAACTAGTGTAACAGTTCTAATCCACTGACAGCTTTCATATGATTCATTAATGAAAATTAGTTTTTGATAATCTTAGATTTTCATTTGAATAATTTTATGCCGAACACGAACTTTGGCGCCCACTGTAAACAACCAACTACTGCTGAATACTGATTTACTTATCCAGGCGGTGTTCAATTTTTACAATGAAAATTTCAACGCAACCAAATTCAAAGCGAAACTGGAAAATGAATGAAACTGATTGTTGCGAATCTGTTAGGACAGGGCGGTAGTCCTCCCTTTCCTCCTCCCTCATGATCATACCATTGCCAATAATGATGATGGTGATTTGCTGCAGCATGAGTGTGTGGGGGGGGGGGGGGGGGGAAGATGCCCCTGCGTTTTGAAGTAAAGGAGTCATTAAGTTGCGGAATGTTCAGTGAGTGAGTGAATTGTTTGTCTTCTGCCAATGGATGCGCGCCTGTTTGCCAAATTAGATCCATTAAGATTTTTTTCTAATTTGATAATGTTGGCGGGGTGGGGTGGTGTCGGCGTTCTGCAGTGGCATAAATAAATTCTGTGAAAAAATGTGTTGCAAACATCAGATAAATTGCAAATAAACAGCCATCAATATACTCACTCGTAAGTGTGAATAAGTAATGATCGTAATGTGAGTGAAAGATATGAGCAGAGGGAAAATTGTAATGCATTTTTATTTGTCGATTTTCATTTTGTTGCCAATTCTTGATGAGATATGAAAAAGTATACCCTACACAAAAATCAATAAAATATTCCATTGTACAATAAAGTGGGTCCCACAAAATGTTACCACATAATAACACTAGTCAACAGTCAAAATGTACTCGGGATGCGATAATTTTTTCTGTGTAGATAACCTTGACATGAGCTCGAAAAACGCAATAAATTTTTTTTTTCGTTTGGTTTTTTTTCGATTTTTTTTTTTTTAAATTTTAAAATTTTTTTTTTTTTTTTTTTAAATTTTAAAAAACAGGCGTGGGAAAAAATATACGATGGACTTACGCTGCTGTTTCAACAGTGAATTTTCCAGTGCCATTTTCCGAAGAACCAGTGGACCCGCAACAACATCAGATCCGGAGACAGTAGAAACCACATCATAATGCGAGTCAACATATACATTGCATGGAGGTCAACGCTTATGTTCCCAAGCAGAACTGAACGATTGGGTTAGAGAATTGAAACTCTCCAAGGAAGATGCAGAGTTGCATGCATCGCGCATGCAACAGTTCGGTTTCTTGGCTCCTGGTGTGGTGACAACAATCTACAGGAAGCGTCATGAACCATACGCAAGGTACTACACAAAAAAAGACAACATCTGTTTTTGTAAGGACATTCCCGGATTATTTGGTGAACTCGGGTACTCTTACAATCCAGGAGAGTGGCGTCTTTTCATCGACAACAACAAGCAGAGCCTTAAAGCAATTTTACTGCACAACGGCAACGAGAAACCTTCGATTCCAATTGCTCATGCCGTTGACACCAAGGAAACATACGAAGTCATGGACAATCTACTAAAGTGCCTTAACTATGAGAGGCACGATTGGAAAGTTTGTGCCGACCTTAAGGTTATCGGTATCCTTTGTGGATTACAAGGTGGATTCACAAAGTACTGTTGTTTTCTCTGCCTTTGGGACAGCCGCGATCGTCAACATCATTACACCAGGAGGAGTTGGACAGAAAGAGTTAACTTCATCCCCGGCAGCGACAACGTGAAATATACACCACTCATAAAAAAGGAAAATGTTTTTCTCCCACCTCTTCACATAAAGCTCGGACTCATAAAAAACTTCGTGAAAGCTATCAACAAAGATGGCGAAGCGTTCGCCTATTTAAAAACCATTTTTCCTCACCTTTCATCGGCAAAGATTAAGGAAGGCGTTTTCGACGGTCCGCAAATTAAAAAGTTGTTGCAAGACCAACAGTTTGAGCACATTTTATCACCAAATGAAGCTGCAGCTTGGAACTCATTTCGGCAAATTGTTTCCGGATTTCTTGGAAACAACAAAAGCTCAAATTACAGAGAGATCGTCGAACAACTACTCCAAAATTATAAAAAAATTAGAGCAAATATGTCGCTTAAGATACATTTTCTACACTCGCACTTGGACTTCTTTCCGGACAACCTGGGCGATGTGAGTGACGAGCATGGCGCACATGTAACAAAAATTACTTGGATTGGTATTACATTCAAATCCTCGCGAACGTTTGCTCATTTTAACTATCGCGTTCGTCGACACTTGTTGAATGAGTAAAATCGATCAATGAAGACCTATTTATACTGTGTATTGTTTAGTATTTTACTGACAGGTACTTATAAATGGGTGTATATTTTTTTACGGTGGCTACATACCTGTTTCACCATGTGTGAGTCTTAAATTTTCCGAATAATGACCACCCTTAAATGTGGGTTGCATTTCTGTAAAAAAATCATACAGGTAGCCAACGGAAAACCCAAATAATTAAAAAAGTCCCCTTTCCTTTTTTCCTTTTAATTGTTCACGCACATTTATTAGCGTTTATTACTTTGCTTACGCAATCATAAAATTAAATAACCCTTTGTTTATTCCGTTTTGTTAATTCTGAGAATAAAAAAAAAGAAAAAACCTCACCATAGACAAAGTTGTGCATATGTCGAGCAAATTTTTGAAATTCATACCTTTACTCAATTGCGAATAAAAGCGAAACGCGTGCATCGATTTTCATGATCTTTGTCTCATTTTGCTCATAGGTTATGTGACTTTACGTAAAAGTAATAAGATTTGATATTTTTTTTCATTTTGGATTTTTTATGGATTTAAAAAAAAAAATTTAAATCTTTAGGCAAAAAATAAGTTTTTTCCTTTATATATTCATTTTTAACTTGGAAACTGTTGCTTGTATAGGAAAACAATATATGAACAGATTAAGGGAATTGTAATTTTAAATTTTTTAAAATTTAATTCAATTAAATCGGGCTAGTGGTTCCCGAGTTATGCCGGACGAAACAAATTAACCAAAAAAAAATTTTAAAATTAAAAAAAAAAATAAAAAAAAACCAAACGAAAAAAAAAAAAATTATTGCGTTTTTCGAGCTCATGTCAAGGTTATCTACACAGAAAAAATTATCGCATCCGGAGTACATGAAATTTTTTTCATTTTGTTGAGTAGTGTAATCTTTTGATTACATTGTACAGAAGACAACAACGAACAAGTAATGTAACGGAAATTAAAACCTATTGCAATATGCAATTAAAATTTTGCAAAAAAAAACTTTGTATAATGTATGCTGGCGTTCTAAAATTTAAAAATTTATATTGAAAATTCTTTTTATGGTTTTTTTTAACTAAAATTCCAATTTTCGTCGAATGTAACTTTAGTATTTGTACTATTTTTATGGCACTATAAGTCCAATCTTACTATACGTTAAACAAAAGGTAAGGGCTACAAATCTTCAGACCTTCACCTTATAGAAATATAATATGAAACGGCGAAAGAATCCATAAAAATATATCAGTAACGGAGAAAACAAGTAAAAAGGCGTTAAGTTCGGCCGAGCCGAATCTTATATACCCTCCGCCACGGAGTGCATTCCACAGTATTAAATACAGGTTAGAAGCTGACGACATTAAATAGAACAGAGTTGCCATATTAGAAAAAATTTTATATTTTTTTATACACGTTACTTTTTCAATTCGAAAGATATCGGAGGAGTGAATGCTAACAATATAGCGATCGTGTTTGTATAAAAGGGACATGTTTTCGGATTTATGCTGAAAATTAAAGGTATCTGTAGACGTTTTTTTTCAATACGTACAAGAAGAAATTATCTCCAATTTCAAAAAATTAAGGGAATACAGTAGCGATTGATTAATTGTATTCCCTTTTAAATGATTAAATAATAATAATGCACTTGCAATTGTCAGTTGCATAGATCGCGAAAAATTACAAAACAAAAAATCATTTTAGCCGAATCTCTCTCCCCAAAAATGTATTTGAGACGCTGGGGCAAAATAACTTATTGTAAATATTATTTCTGAATAAAAACTAAATAAATAATAAAAAAATTAAAATTTTACAAAAATATTTCGATCTACGAAAAAACATGGACGAATTTTAACTTTAGTATTTTTATACCCTACACCACTTCGTGGACTAGGCTATTATAAGTTAGTTTCGCGCCAAATGTTTGTAACACCAAGAAATAATTGAGCTAGACCCACCTTTAAGTATACGGATAGGCTTAGAATCACCAGCCGAATCGATTTAACGATGTATGTCTGTCCGTCCGTCTAAGCTTGTTCGCACTCTACAGGTGGCAATTGTGGTCCGATTGTCATGAAATTTGGCAGGAGTTACTTTTTTACCAAGGACAATTGGTATTGAATTTGGAGAAAATCGGTTCACATTTAGATATAGCCTCCATACAAATATCCCTATAATTTACACTATTACTGCTCTAGAATACACATTTTACATGGGATCATGACCAAATTTTCAGGATCGTTTTATATTTGAACTAGAAACAGCTCACGGGAAAATGGACTACATGGGTCTATATTTTGATATAGCCTCTATACAAATGTACATCCGATTTACAATATTACTGCTCTAAAATATTATTACTGCTCTTTAAATGTACATGTACGGATTTTGATCAAATTTTCCACACAATGTTACATTTATACTAGAAACACGTATTTTGAAAGCTAGCGATATAGGTCAATGTTTTGGTATAGCCCCATACAAATGGGCCCCCAGTTTACACTATCATCGCTCTAGAACCCACATCTTACATTGGATCTTGATAACATTTTGCAGATCATGTTATATTTCAATTAAGAATACATACTTTGAAAGCTATCTATAAAGGCCCACTTTTTAATGTAGCGCCCTCCCAAGTGGGCCCCGTTTGAATTATTACCTCTCTAGGACCCACTTTGTACATCGGAAGTTTTTCAAATTTTGCAGATTCATATTTCATACTAAGAATACCTACTATGGGCCCACTTTTTAATGTAGCGCCCTTATAAATGGCCCCATTTTTATTATTACCCCTCTAGGACCCACAATTTACATCGGAAGTTTATCAAATTTTGCATTTTGTATTATATTTCAACTAAGAAGACATATTATGAAATTCAAATATATGGGTCCATATTTTGGTATAACCCCCATACAAATTGGGCCCCCATTCTGATCTATTACATCTATAGGACCCAAATCGTGCATTAGATCTCGATATAATTTTGCATATCATGTCATATTTCAACTAAGAATACCTACTTTTAAAGTGATCTATATGGAACCACTTTTGTTTTAGTTTTTTCGTTTGAATTTTTTTGGTCTGTAATCAATATTTGATTTGAACTGGGATATTGTCCTGGCTCAAGACCATTTTGCATCTATATTTAATAGAATGCAAATTTATTTACAAATGTCATGGTGACATTTAATACTTGACTGCAGACTACCACTATCATGATTTCCACCCTGTCTAAAGGTTTCATTCATTATTACTTGGTGCGATTTTTTAAACGCAAATTCGGCAAGTGAGTTGTGATTCTCGTTCGTTTGTGAAAATCATCTCCTTATAGAGGCCGGGTTTGATGTTGAAAAGTCGCTGCGAAGCCACCTGAATGAAACCTTTAGACAGGGTGGAAATCATGATAGTGGTAGTCTGCAGCCAAGTAATAAATGTCACCATGCCATTTGTAAATAAATTTGCATTCTATTAAATATAGATGCAAAATGGTCTTGAGCCAGGACAATATCCCAGTTCATATTAAATAAAATAATTGAAATTCTAACATTTTATAATGTATTCATCAATTGGTTTTTTTAAAAATTTGGAAGAAAAAAGTACAAAAAAAACAAATCATTTAACATTTACATTTAATTTTTTCTCATCTTACCTCTTAGCTTCCATTAAAAATTAAAACAAATAAAAAAACAACCAAAAAGTACTTTATCCGCATCAAATCAGCGATGATTTTCTGTCGGATATTTTTGTATGTGAAGTGAGTCGCATGAGGAATACATAATACGAATTTTTCCGCAACGGCATTACCATCGGCTTTTAAAATACCAAAATACTCAACTGCGGAAAAAATCCGATCCACAGCCATCCGTCGGCGTGCATAATCGACATGTATATTTCAACTAAGAATACATACTATGAATGTCAAATATATGTGTCCATACTTTGTAATAACCCAAATGGGGCCCCCATTCTACTCTACTCTATTGCAGCTAGAATGATCTAGGATCATGATATATTTCAACTATGAATACCTACCGTGAATGAGAAATATATAGGCCCATGTTTTGGACCAGGCCCCAAGTGTTGTTATAGGCCTCCTTTCAAATGTCGGTACGATTCATCCTATTACTACTGTATAATTTGTATTTGTCTGCCGGAAAATTGGATCAATTATTTATCATATTCGTACTCAATAATTTACATGACCTACATAAAATTGCTCCCATGAAACACCTGGGTTTAGTAATAAAAGCGAGGTATATACGCAGGGACTTTAGCCTTTCCTTACTTGTTTTGTATAAGTTGGCGTGTAATTTTGCTATTTAAGCATGTACTTTAAGTACAACTGTGATGTCTTTGGAAATTTTCCGGCAACGTTTTTCCATAGAACTTTTGAATCATTCAATGTCCTTTAGAAAGGACTTTATTGATTTTCCGAAAAAGTTCAAATTGACCCACAAAGAGTTGAACTAGATGGGTTAAGATCTTCTACAAAAATGATCCTCACAAAATCCCACAATATAGTTCTGACGGATGTGTCCAGGCTTTACGTGAGTACCTGCCACAATGGCCCAAACTCACGGTGGTCTTAGCACCGGGTGAATAAAATGCGTCTACCAACGCCCCCTCACACAATAATAGCCGCACAAGAGTACCAATCAAGATTATGTATTTGGGCATAATCTCCACCTTGGTTTGGCGGGAGCAATATCTAAAGCTGCTTCCAATCTCTGGGTCATGGCACCCGGTTGTATTGTGCAACTCCACACCGAGCTTGCGCTCTACCCGCATTTGGGTTAACCACAGCCACTACGTTGCACCCAACAGGGTCCTCACCGTTGTAGCTGCCTCCAATTCTTCTAAAACTAGTCATCTGCCCCACAGTGCAGCTGGACTATACGTTTATTATACAAAAATGAGTACATCATGCTCATGCCCTTTCAGAATTATATGATCGCTATTCTATTCCAATCAAAAAGTCTTAATTTGTTGGACAGCGTAATAATAAATAACTAAAACTTGTTCTATTCTTTGTTGGCCCAATATAATATTTGGAAATTCAAAAGAGGGGACATTTCCGTCTATAGACGTGTTTAAATAGCAACTCGCTAAAAATTAGCAAAACAGAATTACTTCAAAGACCTTTGATTGGTAGGCATAATTCTTATTTTTAATAGAAAAGAGATTATTTTACTAATAATTCAGCATATTTTCTACAAATTTTTTAAATTTAAGGAGAGAGGAAGACTTTGGAATTTTAAAGATGTATTGTATAAATACAATTTGATAAATTTTCAGAGCTCGAATATAAATAATTGATACAAATATAATTATTTTTATATTTTTTATTCGTAGGGAATTCCCGGGAAATGATAAAACATTTCCAGATTATCCAGGAATTTCAAAATTCGGCACTAATTGTATTTAATAGAACTTTTGAATTGTCTGAATTACATAAAGCATCATACACATGATGTTTGGGATTATTATTTTTATTGCATTACCAAATTTGGCCAGAACGAAGTTCTCTGCGTTAGCTATAATAACAATAATTGTTTTGTTAATTTCGCACAGCAAAATATATGAATTTCGAAGAAGAAAACATCTTCCTCAAAATATCCAAATTTTCAAAGTTGTCGGCGTTTTCAAAATAATACAGAACCCTTTTACCAATTTTCTAGAAAATCCGGATTTCACATTGAATTAATATGAAAATTTTCATTTCTTTTATACTTTAAAATCTAGAAGAAAGTGGAAATTATCGTCAAATTGCTGCAGCAGAAGTATTTCTGCTTAATGTTTTAAATGTTACCTGACTATGTATTCCACAGATGAGATATATTCATTCCTCCACGGTCGTAAATACTTTACGACCACACATATATTGTCCCTCCCCCACTCTTCTGCGTCTTCTTCGCATCTTCTCTTCTTGGTGAAAATTGCTCCAATAAAAGCATCCTTTCACCATTCGTGTACTCTGACATTTTGCTCCTTTAGACGTTGTGGCATGCTACACAGACGAATGTTTATAAGCATGAAATTACATTTGCCAGTGCTATCTCTTTCTCTGGCATTGCTCTCGCTTGTGCCACCCACTTTACGCCTCAACGAAACCCTGTCAACCACCCCTCGCCCACTGTGTGTATATCTTGCTGGCAATTGAGAAAAGTTTATTTTGTTTGCCCCATAATTTAGTTTCATTTTGAAACAGTTCAAGTACTTTTTAATTGGATTGCCTGCCTGTGTGCCTTGTGAGTTTGGCTCACGTACATATCACTTCCACCACATACACACACACTACACTTGCCACCGATAGAGTGGCTGGAAATGTCTATGTGACGGCCTCCCTTTTTGCCACATTGTGAACTTTCATTTAACTGGCTTTGGTCCTGTCTGTCTGCCTGTCTTTTTGGCTGCCTCGCTGGCTCTCTCTATTATAACTTGCAGCTATAGTCTGTATCTGTCCTTGCTAGTATACACACAGTCAAACATACATACTTGTACGGGGGGTAAAGGACATTTAACTGTTATTAGCATTCCTAGAATGAATCTGAATATGTGTGAAAATGTTTGTGCATTTGTGTGTGTGTGAGTGTCTGCATGTATTCACATTAAAAGTGTAAATGTTTCCTCGGCATTTTTGAACTTTTCCCAACTTACAATTAAATTGCTTTGTTGTTACAACGTACGTAGGAGCTAAAATATATCAGGGAGACTTTAATTTTGGGATGATAGAATACACAAAGTACTGGTCGTTATATTAACGAAACTTGTAATTATAACTATGACAACAAAACGGTCTCTTTAATGCAAAATTATGAATGAAATAGAAAATATTTGCGAATTATTTGATTTAGACACTTGGATTTGTAGCTGTTTATGTTCTTGAGTATCTAACCTAAATTCGAGTAAAATAATATATTTGTTATTCAATCGATAATACTATAAACCGTGCTGCCTTATTTATAAAAATAGCTTTATGCGTTTAATTTTTCCTTATTTCCATATATACATATAAAAGTTTTAAATTTTCACTCACATCATGCCAACTGGGATACCTTTTGTTTGACTTGATTTTCTACCTATTCGCTTGCCACATACCACCAGCCTCCTAGTTTGTCCCTTCTCTATTAGCTTCCTTTTTCAACAAACTGATGAAAAAAAGTTGAATGTTCATTCATTTTGTTCTTGCAATCGTGTCGAGGATATTATGTGGTAGCGATATCCTGGCCATCGAGTTAACGATACGTAATATGTTTTAGTTTGTTTTCTTGTATAAAGGAGAAAATGTTCATGGGTTTGCGGGACTAAAAATAATGATACATTTTTCTTTTAACAAAATGGAACAAGAATTTGTAATCATTTTCAACTCACATAACCTCTGCTTTACCAATATTTAAAAAATCTACTTTCTCACATTTTTGAAATTTGTTAATTTATTTTGGGGTCACACTTTATTTAAAATATTATACATCATGTATTGTATAGCCTTTATTGTTTGTGTAAAAAAATAGTTATGCTTCCTTTAAATTTGTTGCAGTGTAAACAAGAGTTACCAATGCAAAGTTTCTAATGGAAGTATATATCTATAACAGCGTACGATAATTTAACAAGTTAAAACGGCGTTAAATTCGGCCGGGCCGAACTTTATATACCCTCCACCATGGATTGCATTCCACAGAGGTTGTCGGTTTTCGTAGAAGTGCAGTAATATTACAGGAAAATATAATTTTTTTAATATAGCCAAACCAAAACAAATACAAATATTGAAAAATTAATTTTATAAATAAATATAATATTTTAATTATTTCAAACCACGCTTATAAGGTTATTCTACCAATACGTCAATTCAAAAAATAAACATTCTTAATTTATGTCTTGTCATTTATTTTGGTTTAAGACCAAAGGTTGTGCTGAAGTCTTCAGCAGAACCCAAAAATTAGCAAAAAGGCAAAGTGAGTCCTTTATTGTTGCAGCTAAAAGTTGACTGCGCAGTTTCGAAGGGCGCTACCCCATCTCATCAGAACTTTCGCAACGAATGTATGTCTTTGACTTAAATCAGGGTTCATATTAGTACCAGCGGTCACATATTTCCAATGCGAAGCGCTGATAAACAAAATATTCCACCGAACTAAGTCGACACACTAATTTAATTCTTAATTTATATTTTCAAAGCCATAAATATTGGTAGATAGTGGGTGCTTGTATTTCCATTCTATTTGAATTTCAAAAATACAAATTTTGAAAATCCATTATCAGACGTACATAGTGCAAAATAACCTAACTTCATGATTCAACCAATTTTTGCCGTAAAAGAAAAAGTACGAATTTGGAAAACAACTTTTTATTTTGCGTGCTTATGCAGTCAGAGGAATGTATACACCAAATTCCATGATTCCAGCTGCGCCCATTTGGTTGGTACCATTTTTACCCCCTCGACGTTTCTACGCAATTACAATTTTATCATTCTAGCTGTAGTCGTGTAGTTGGTACTATTTTTAACCCTCTGTACCATTGTATCCCTTGAAAGTACTAATTTCGAGAAATTCGTCTATTTTCCGTGTCTACGCAGTCAGAGGAATGTATACTCCGAATTTCATGACTGGTACTATTTTTCACTTGGTACTATTTTTATCCCCTTTTTTCATTTTAACCCCAAAAAGTACGATTTTCTAAAAATCAGTTTATTTGCCGTATCTACACACTCAGTGGAATGTATACTCCGGATTTCATGACTCTAGCTGCTGTCATTAGATTGGTACTATTTTTATCCTCTTTTTTCATTTTAACCCCAAAAAGTACGAATTTTGAAAAATCCGTGTATTTTACTTATCTATGCAATCAGAGGAATACACCGAATTTAATTATTCTAGGTACAACCGTTTGGTTGGTACCATTTTTATCCCTATATTCCCATTTTACCCCTTAAAAGCACGAATTTGGAAATAATACTTTTATATTAAGTATCTGCTCAATTAGAGGAATTTCGAATTTCGTGTTTCTCGCTGTTGTCGTTTAATATGTACCATTTTTATCCCTTTTTGCCCCATTTCACGCCCTACAAAACAGAATCACTTTATGGTGCACGTTTTTGCTATAAGGGGAATGCGCATACCAAATATCAAGCAAATATAAACAGACATGTTCAAAAAACATGCTTAAATGCGCAAAAATATTATGGATTATTTGGGTATTTTTAGTCCTTATGAGGGAAAAAATTTTCCCTTTGGGCCGATTTCGCCCCATTTCGATCCGAACCGATCTACGACTATAAGACGCATTTATGGAAAATTTGAACGTTCTAGCTCCTTTCGTTTAGATGCTAGCGTGCTTTCAACAGACGGACGGACATGGCTAGATCGTCTTAGAATTTTATGACGATCAATAATATATATACTTTATAGGGTCTCAGGTCGATATTTCAAGGTGATACAACCGGAATGACAAAATTGGTATACCCCCATCCTGGAGGTGGAGGGTATAAAAAAGGTGATTACACCGGATAATATACGTATCAAAATATAGAAAAAAATCAGTTACTTGGATTTTTAGTTTTTCACTTCCTCATCCTGTTGCCCCTTCACAGGACTACAAAGTTCCAAAATACCTGTTCGCATCCTATGGTAACGGTATTAGTTTCAAATTAAAGAGCAGAATAGATAATAAAAACACTTCACATATCTTGCTTCTTTCTATCTGTATTAGTTCAGCATTAACATATATTTCAAATTTACCCCTAGCCTTTTTCTAGTTTATTCATATCTTGATTTTTAATGTTGTTAATGCTAAACTAATAAATAGAAAAGCTTGAAATTTAACGTATTTTTAGCACATTTTCTCTTCTTTAATTTGGTACTTAACCGGTATCATAGGGAGCGAATAAGTACTTAAAATAATCTTTGTAAAATTTTATCCTTTGGAACTTTGAGGTCCTTTTAAGGGCCAACAGGATGAGTAAGTAAAGGGATGAAAAAGTAAAAACGCGAATTAAATCCATTTCGCATATATTTTTAGACGCATATCATCTAGTTTAAGTGTAATATGGACTGTCGGAGAATGTAATCAGAGTTTCAAACTGTAATTTATTTTAAATATTTTTATACGACATTTTTGAATTAACTTATACATCGGTGCATAAGCAAATGATACTTGTTTCCAAGAAAGTTGAATATACATATTAATGTTGTGAATATACATATTATTTTACATTTCAATAATGTTTTATTATAAAATATATGTTGCAGATTTTTTTGGAATATCAAATAATACAGGATAACTAGCATTGCCACCGAAAATAAATGATTTGCTATTTGTTAATTTAGTTTTGATGGATATAGATAAATCTTAAATAGTAGTTTTGAATTCTACTTTTAGATAGCATTCATACATACAAGTAGACTCCCTTCACGTGTATATTTGTTATTATTTTCTATCATGTTAACCTTTGCACCCCCAAAAGTTTTAGCACATATTTGTTGCTTCGGAAGAGAGGTATTTACACCTAAATACCGATGAGGTCTGGACAAAAGAAATAACAACAAAGAGAACAACTACAACAAGTAAGAAGGCCTTAAGTTCGGCCGGGCCGAATCTTATATACCCTCCACCACGGAGTGCATTCCACAGTATTACCAGCAGATTAAATGATGTCGACTTTACATAGAAGCACAGTACCATATTACGGAAATTGTGATATTTTTATGCACATTTACGATAATTGTTTACTATTTCAAACTATAATGTTATATAATTAAAATTAAATTAAATATATAAATAAAATGCAATGAAATTGTGAAAGTGAACATGCCTAAATATTAGGCGATTGTCAGTCGCCATTAGAAAGAAGCATTTTCAGATACAGACAAAGTGATAAGAAAAGTATAAATTTAAAAGATATCCCCATTCGCCCCATTCTCCACCCAAACGTACAAATTTCGAAAAAAAAATGTTCGAGTCTTCATAGTCAGAATTTGTACACCGAATTTCATGACTTCAACTTCAGCGGTTTGGTAGGTCCCATTTATATCCCTCTTTTTTAATTATATCCCTTAAAAGTACGAATTTCGAAAAATCCCTCTATTTTACGTGTCTATTCAATTATTCATGATTCTAGCTGTTGTCGTGTCATTGGTACCATATTTTTTTAATAAGCCAAGGCTACCAATATTTTTATACTATGCAAATAATACTTCAATTAATAAAGTAAATATAAGGGAGCAATCATAAATACCCTGTTGGTACCATTTTTATCCCCTTTTTCCAATTTTGCCCCCTCAAGAGTACGACTATCTAAAATCTCTTTATTTTACGTATCTACACAATTAGAGGGATGTACACACCGAATTTCATTATTCTAGCTATATTCGTTTAGTTGGTACTATTTTTATCCCCTGTAGCCAGTGTATCCCTTGAAAGTACGAATTTGGAAAAAACGTTTTATTTTTCGTGTCTACGCAGTCAGAGGAATGTATACTCCGAATTTCATGATTCTAGCTGCGGTCATTTGGTAGGTAATATTTTTTTCCCCTTTTTCCAAAAAATACGAATTTTCTAAAGTTCTCTTATTTTACGTGTCTACGCAAACAGAGGAATGTATACATCGAATTTCATTATTATAGGTGCAGCCGTTAAGTTGGTAATATTTTTATCCCTCTACCCCCATTTATCCCTTAAAAGTACGAATTTAGAAAAAATACTTTTATATTATGTATCTACTCTACTAGAGGAATGTACACACTAATATCAGTAAATGCAAGCTAATATGTTCAAAAAACATGCTGAAATACTCTAAATATTAGGGGTATTTTCCGTCCTTGTGAGGGTAAAATTTTTTCCCTCTGGGACGATTTCGCCCACTTTCAATCCCAACCGATCTACAACCATAAGACACATTTAGGCAAAAATTGAATCTCCTAGCTCATTTCGTTCGGCCGCTATCGTGCTTTCAATAGACGGACATGGCTATATCGTCTTAGAATTTTACCACGACCCAGAATATATATACTTTATTTCAAGGTGTTACAAACGGAATGACAAAGTGAATATACCCCCCACCTGGAGGTGGAGGGTATAAAAATGGAGAAACTGAACCAAAACCTATCCATGTTTGAAAAATCCTAACCGGGTGGTGCGAAGGTTAAAAGTAAATTTTGCGAAAAGTTCATTTATGTTCTGCGGCTACGTACTTAGACAGCTTTACACCATTTGTATCCTTTTTGGCGGCTCTCAGCCTAAAAGTACATATTTCGTAAAATCCATTCATATTGTGCGTCAACGTGTTTCTCACGATTCTAACGGCAATACTTTGGTTGGTTGAAAATTTATAAATATATGAAAATTGGCATATTATATGAAACATATTTTTATGTATGGAACACATTGAGTAAATGAAATCCTTGTTGGCACATACTTACTCTTTTCTTTCAAATATTTACATGACTATATTGCTTAAATGTGGCTGCAAGGTTCAAGGCATGAGTATAGGTGGGCTGACCTACACATACTTTGACTACAAACAACCACATTGAAAGAAATTCAGTTCAATAATGTGATTAACGTGTAAATCTTATGATCTTATAGTCCACTTCTGAGCATCGATACGAAATTTAGTTTTTAAAATATTTAAATTTAATTTTTTTAAATATATAACGCATTCCAAGTTATCTCTTCCGAATTTTTTTACATAGAGTGGGCAATTTGAAATTTTTAATTTGAACTACTTTAACTTTGAATTTTATTTTTATTTTCAGGTTTATGTTTGACATTTGCAAAATGGGATGATATACGCTCGAACAAAATAGGGAAATATTAAAGATTTACTTCCAAAGTAGTGAGTCTTTAACGCAAACTGTAAGTAATTTACGTGGAAAATGTTCAAGAAGAGATCGGCCTTAATTTCATTTTGTGCGTAAATTTGTGAAGCTGGTTCATGAAAATGAATAATTATTGAACAAAACAAACCGTGTACGTTCTCGTCCAGTGCGTTAAATCGAAAACATTACTGCTGTGGCGGAGAATAACGTTCTCAGGATCTGCACATTTCTCGCACTTCTTTGAGAAGAATTTTGCACAAAGACGTCTGTATGAAGGCTTACAAAATGCAATTGGTCCAACATCTGAAGCCTCATGATCAGCCGATGCGTTTTCGCTTCCTCCAATGGACTGAAGATTGTTTGGTAGATGAAGCTCATTTTCATCACGGTAGCTATGTCAATAAGCAAAATTGCCGCATATGGGCAACGACGAGCGCTACCGTGCCATGCTCAACAAATGTTTGTTTCTAAAGATTCTAGAGAATGGCATAGACGAAATTTGTTTTCGACAAGACGGGGCCACAAGTCACACAACCAACGAATCCATCGATATTTTACGCACTGTTTTTGGAAACTGAATATTCAGTCAATTGGCCGCCTCGGAGATGTGATTTGAGACCTTTGGATTATTTTCTGTGGGGAGCTATTAAAGATAAATGTTACGCAAACCACCCAGAGACAACGGAAGCGTTGAAACACGAAATCGAAGTTGCCATTGAAGAGATTCGAGCCGGAACAATCGAAAATGTACTGACAAATTGGGTTGATCGGATGAGGTACTGCCGAGCCAGTCGGCAGTAGTCATATGAATGATCATATGAATGATTTGAAAAAAAAATAGTACTGATTATTTTTATTTGTTTATTTCTTTATTTATTTTTTATTCCGATTCTAATTTAAAATTGTACGTAGCCCAACCTTTATATTTGAATTAAGATTTAAATACACTTTACTTAAGTCTAAAAGCAATTCCTATTCATGATTTCTTGAGTTGTTTTGTTGTTCTACCTTCGTGCAATGTTTCATTCAATCTCAGTTGGGTGTAAAAGTATTCACTTTTTATTTACTCCCCGATTTTCTCCCCATCTTCTTCTTCTACGGCTGCTGTTGCTGCTGCCTTTTCTTATTTAATTTCTTCCACTTTGTTCAAAATTAATTGAAATGGATTTATCAGAATTTTTACATCTTTTACTCTTCTTTCCGTTTTTGGAGCAGACAAAAAAAAAATAAAACGAAACAAAACAAAACAAAATTGTAATAATAAGAAATGACAGTGGCGGCAGCAGCACCACCACCAGCAAGAAGATGGAGAAGACGATGAACAACAAAGAGAACACCTTCAGAGGTTAATTAAAGTCCTTTGTAAACCTTACCCAAATGGCATGGCAACTCTTTCTACGACACTAAAATACTTGTACATATACACTTGCAACAAAAAGACACAAACACACACATATATATATACGTCCATGCCCCATAGACATGCTGTGGAGCTTTTGTAGAACCTATAATTTTTATTTCATTTAACCCATTTTAAGGATAACAACAACACAAACACACAACGTCTACTGGCGTTCTTTGTGTGAGCAACAACAATGGTCCTGTGTGTGCAGGAGAACGACGACAACCCTAGCAGCAACGGCAACGACAGCGCCAGCAACAACATCATCGCCATCATTTTTATAAGTGAGTGGAAATTTGTTACATTATAATTATTTTCCACAATTGGACATATTGGTATGGTTACACTAAATGCCAGCCAGCCAGGCAAGGCAGGGCAGCAAGCCAACGCAGCACCCAGAGCTCCGCCAGCAATCACTTGATATACTCCAACCCATTCTTCCCCGTCCTTTCCATAACATCTTCCCTCTTTTCTCTAACGAAGCCAAAACTGAGGACGGAGCATGGTTTTATTGGATCTTGAATTGCGAAAAAATCAGACGCCATTTTTAAGCTTTTTTATGTGAGAATGCCTTCCAGAGAAAAATAAACCAAACTCACGAAACAGGACTAAATTCTCTGCCGAACAAGTCCGTCAGCATAGTTGTCCTTGTTACTCCTTTGAGTAGTCTGATGTTACCATAGCAGAGCATGCGCTGCTCTGGCTTTCTTGTGGTGAACTCAACACTCGGTGTATGTATTTGTTGGTTGGGTATGTATACCCTGGAATTCCCCACCAGGCTGGCACGGAGCATGCCTAGGACTCGTCAGGGGTAACAAGTGTGACCAGAACTTATTGATTTCCTGGTGGTGAGTGTGCAGTGCGAAACAAGGATACAAGTCTTTTGTTCAAACCAACAAAAAAAGTTTATAAACTTTGTAGTTCAACACACACACACTCGTACTTATGTGTGGATGTCCTGGCATGTCCCTTATACATGGTTATTTATGTGCACGTGTATGTATGCGGAGAACTATAAATGTTGAATTTTATTTTCAGTAATTTTTATTTCCGCTCAATTGTCCCTCGGCTCGGTGAATGTATGGCCAGGCAGCGGCAAAGTGGAGATCCTTTGTTGGCAACGACTGCTGGCAGTCGAACGTATGTGGCAAAAGTGTGTGTGTGTGTTAAGTGTTGTTGCTATTGCTGTAAATGTAATTATAGCGAGTCCTTCTTTTTTTGGGTTCCTCAGATTGAAACGAATTTTGTGGCTTTTTTAGTTTCTAATATTCTACAAATGACCCCAAATGTCCTGATAGGAGCCACACTGAAATTGCCAGACAGACAGCTATTTACCCAAAAAAATAGGGGAAGCTAGTGGGGACAGGGGGTGGCAATAATCACAATTATGTAATATATAAGTTATTGCCATCTCCTTTCTTCCTCGTACATACATCCATACAAACGAGTATATATTTATATATTTTAATGGGTACATGTCTGGGTGTTGGTGCTGCTGCTGCTGCCGCCATGACTTGCTGAGTTTGGCAGGAGGAAATACTGCAATTAGAACCATATTAACCGTAATTAAATTTAATTGTTTAATTAAGCGCATAAAAGAGCATAAATATTATAAATAATGAATTAAACCAAACAAACGAAAAAACGAAAAAAATGAAAATGATTTGCGCAGCAAATTCAATTTAACAAACTGAAAATATAATTAATAGGTAAACACTTATTTAGTTTTACAGTACATGCGGTGTGGGCACAAAGTGTACGGTGTGTCCTTGCCGCATTGTCGCGGATGCTCTGGAGGTAATGCGTGTGAACAGGTGGCAGGTTGTTCGAAACAAATATGCCGCTAAAAAATACCGTCGGCATTTTTATCTTCAGAAAAATTTTACAATTGTGGTTTTATTAAGACATTTTGTAATCAGTGAAGGATTTTAAAGGATTTCTATATTCTTTATAAGCAGAGTATAGTTCCTGTCCATACGATTCCAAAGTGCACTCCGTTGGAATTGAACAATTTTTGGAAATTAATTTGACAGCTATAACTGGATGATCCGATTTAAATGAAACCTCGCACAGACCTAGTTGAAAGGGTTTCGAGTTCAACTTCGGAGGTTGTGTGCAATTTGGCAGAGCTGTGAGGATTGCAAATTTTTGTGATTCCAGTTTTTGTTCACGATTATGTGTATGTAATAGGGGTGTATAGTTGGAGCAAAAAGTCGATTTTTCGACTTTTGCAAATATATGAAAAGTCGACTTTTCGACTTTTCAAAATTCGACTTTTCGGCTGTTGCAAATAAATACAAAGACGACTGCAAATGAATGAAAAGACGAATAGACCAAATCGAGAGACATTTATATTGGATATATAAATCTGAACCGATCTTACCCACTTTTTGCATAGATATTTCTAGTTGTTGTGCCAAAATTAAATAAAATCGGATAAAGGAAGTGTTTTCTAGAGCGAAAAAAGTAAAATCGGTATTCAATAACTTAAATTCATTGATGCACAAAGTCGACTTTTCGACTTTTGGAAAGTCGACTTTTGCAATCGTAAAGTCGATTTCGACTTTTTCCTCCCAAAAGTCGGTTAATCGATTAGTCGAAAGTTGCTTACAAAATTTGTTATAGTGTTTGGGAAGATGTGAAAAAGAAGAGTAGAAAATCTAGTGGAAATATTTGCAAAGTTATAATATTATTATTGTGAAATACACACACTTATTTATGCCTTAAGTAAATCATTCGAAAAGAATAAGTTTCTTCTTTATCCTCCTCTAAAACACTGGGAAGTGATGTATTTGTCCATGAGTCGTATAAAACAAGAATATGTGATTGAAAATTCCCTGACACCGTCAAAATCTTGACTTACGGGTAAAATCCAGGTGTTGCGTACATTTACGAAACTTATAAGTCTATAACTTAGTCAATTACCAATCGATTTTCAGCCGGATTTATGGTCAGCCGGATGATGGTCAATTGTACAGTCATTATCCAACGTCTTAACTAAAATGCAATAAAGCAAAAATTTTCTATTACAAAAACAATATTTTAAAGAACTTGGTTGGTGTACGAAGATCGGATTTTGAACAAAAGCCAAAAAATGTTAATATGGCGAAAATAAAAGGGGACCATTGATAACGTCTTTATAGCATTGAGTGGGCCTCTATTAGGACGATATTACTTATTATTATTACGTATACATAAATAATATGGGTCTTGGTGAATGCAACAACATCAGTTAGTGAAACTGCCTTGATTTCCTATCGGTTACGCAAATCCAGCTTTTACTGTTTATATTAGGCTGGGTCGCGGTTCATGCAAATGGAAAAACAATTACCAACCTCCCCACCAAAATAAAGTTTGGACTGTTTAATGATGATTTGCAAAATATTTCGTTCCTAGATCAAGCCGTCTGTGAGCTAAACGCTCCTGAAAATACCCCTAAAAATCATGTTTTGTCCGTGTAATTTTTTTTGTGCAGCATTTTTGTAAAAATGCTTGAAAGCACATTAAATATAAATTTTGATTCTTGTCTTAGAGTAACTTATTGGTCGAATTATTCGACGTTTATAGTATTTTTTACGTTCTTTCATAGTGACAACTGAACATTTTTCGTATTTAGAGTCAGCATTTTATAAAAAAAATATTAAAGCTGCAGTCAATACCTTTCGAATGATGCCTAAATGATGGACATCGGAAGGAAATTGACGCTGCAAGGCTCATTTTTGTAAAAAGAGTTTGAAAATTTTGGCTCTCAAAATCCATCTCCTGTATTAAAGTTAGTGATGTCATTTTTTCGTCCGATATTTTTCATTTATGTATCATTCGAAAGAATAAATATTCCTTCTATTTGTTTTGCATAATACCTCTAACAAAATGTTTCAAAGAAATATGAGTTTTTAGCTGTGACCTTAAAAAACAAAAAAAAACAATATAAATATCCAATAAAACGACCAATGACTTGTTCTAAGACAAAAATACAAATATTTATTTATAGTGCTCCCAAAGGTCTATTAACTCAGAAAAAAGAAAAATTTTGGACAAAAATGCATCATAAAAAAATATACGAGAAAAACATGATTTTTAGATGTGTTTTCAGAAGCGTTTAGCTCACAGATGGTTTGAAACAGTGGCGAAATATTTTGCAGATCATCAATAAACAATCCAATATACATTTCTGAGGGTGTCCGCTGCAATATATCGTAACCCATCCTAATATATGTTGCTTATTTAAAAATTGAGAAATCTGTGTGTATTCAATCACAAATCGTTTAAATTTTGTGAATGTTTTTTCACTTTAGTTTGTAAGGTAACCGTAGTACTTGTTAATTTAATTCGAATGCTTGTTTCGAAGAGAGTAAATATCTATCTTTTGTTTAACAATCCTTCGGTAATTGATTGTGTTATTGCAGTTTTCGATGAAACAAAATTGTTAAAAAAATACATTTTTGATCATCCCAGTGTTGTACGCAATTGAGGTCCAAAAATAAATACAAAAAATCATCAAAACATAGGAAAACGGTAATTAAAGACATGGCGACCATTTTATTAAAAAATCCCAATTTTGGAATATTTTTCCCCACTATGTGAATTCGGGCATTAAAAAAAAACAAAATCTAGTAATTTTTCATCGTTTTTATCATTTTGACGAATTTTAAGTTTTTTTATTTGACATAACTTCTTAAAGTTATGAGAGATGTGAACTTTAATGACCAAAAATGTTTTTTTGCAAAAATTTAATATTAATAAAAATTTCAATAACACAGGCAATTACTAACGGATTTTTAAAAACAAAGCAGCGTTTTACTGCTTACTAAAACTTATTTAAATAAAATACAAGTGGTATGGTTGCCAAACAAAATAATGTTCAAAAAAATTGCCAAAGTTGAAAACGGTTAAACTTGTTTACAGAATGTGTTTGCTGGACAAAAAAGATTTCTTATAACGATAAGATTTATAAGCTTAAATCCGATGAGAAAGTGAAAATCGGTTGATAAACAACTAAGTTACAGCCTTATAAGTTTTTTATGGGGGTGTCTGGCAAATTTCAAATACAGATTCTTCTTCTACTCAACAATACCTAGAAGAAAAATAATATCACTTCCCAGACTTTTCTACTTCATTCTTTTTTGTAGCACAGTGTAATCAATAAAGTTATAGCCTTCTATGTGCACAAAGGTACGCAAAATCAGGTTTTGAGGATGTTTGGAAAATTTCGCATATACACACAGAAAAAAAATCATTGTAAAATCAACGTGAATAGCTATGATTCAAAGTGATTTTCCCTATGATTTTGCTTCATAGCAGTTTCATGTTGTTTCACCATGTTTTTATGGCAATTTCAATTTTAATATTTTCAATTTTAATATAACATGAAATCCTTTTGAATCGAACTGATCTTCATGTTGATTTAACATGACAATGATGTTGAATCAATGTGACCATCATGTTGAAATAACATGAATGTTGAATCAAAATGATGATAATATTAAAATAACATGTTGATCCCTTTGAATCAATGGGATAACCATATTAAAATAACATTAATACATGTTGAATCAAAGTGACCACCATGTTAAAATAACATGAATATCATGTTGAATCAATGTGACCACCATGTTGAAATAACAGGAATATCACGTTGAATATAATGATGTTAACATTGAAATGGCATGTTGATCCATTTCAATGAATATGACCATTATGTTAAAATAACATATGTTAACATAACATAACTTAAATAATAGGACGATTTCAGATATTTTTTCAAAAACGTTCGTTTTTTATTGTGTATTAAAAATATATAGATTATAAAAATAAATTATCAATATTGTTCTATCAAAATAAACGTAAGGTCATATATACTTAATCCTGCGACTATAATAAGTGGTTGCACTGTCAAACCTTTATTGTAATATTTTTGTCGAAGCTCCGATACATACTTATAGTTGTAAGATACAGTATGAAGCTTTCGTTAGCATCTGGTATAGAAATCTTCATTGAGTGCTTTGTAGATTTATCGAAAATTCGCGCCGTTGGTAAAATTACTGAATTTAAAAGTAATGCATGCATATAATCCAAAGAGCCTGGAATGTGAAATAAAATTTAAAGTTAGATTAAGTATTCTCAAAGGTTACTACAACTTACTTTTATCTTTTATTTTCCCAGAATTCAACAAAACTTCTTTAGATTTTTTGTCCTTTATATGTGTAGCATAATAACTGTCAATTCGTTTGCTACATTTGCTGAACAGAAGATGACTTTTATTTGGATACAATAGTTCGAAGTCAATATTGATCTATAGAAATAATTGTGGTTGATTCCATTTACAAATGGAGTAAAATTGTTAAATTAATTGACTAAACTTACAAGTTCGTGTGCTTCATCATTGGAATAAAGTGGACAGTTTTTCAGGAATTCATAATTTATTTCGGAAATTTGCAATTCTTTTCGCCTCAACAAAAAAGTGCGTTACCATTTATCTTTAACCTCATTCCAGTTAGAGAAATCTCTCGAGAGTGAAGTTTTCAAGGATTGTCATCTAATTCAATGGAATGGAATCCGCCACATCCAACTCGTGCGTTAACTTAAGTGACGGCCGTGAACGCTTAACTTTTTGGTTCACGTATTTATCCCAAAGCTTTCCTCCAGGGTTCTGGCAACGTGGTATGAAATAATATTCCTAATAAAATTCAAAAATTTATAATTGTATTACGCTATAAATCAGAAAATACTTACTTTTATCTCGCGGGGAAGTTTTCTACGATTTCGTCTATTATTGCTGGAAAATCTTTCGGCGATAACAAATAATATAATAAAAAATATCTTCCAGAAAAAACAAGCTCAAGACTCTAAAAAATAAGTGGGATTAATGACTTTGCTAAGCTGTACCCAGCTATGTATTTACCTTAGAGAGATTTGAACATTTAACTGCTGCTGAATAAGAAGATGTTGGTGTTGATGTCTTCCCAAAATTAGATGAGTTCTACAGCCAAGAAATTACTTTTCCGGAAATCTAATCAGACAAAGTTTCATCGTCAATTCCATACTGCAACATAATACATTGTATTGTGTACTTTCGTCAAAAGACTGGTTTAAACACAGAGCAATAACGCAGCAGTTTGCAGTCAATATTGGTTTAAAACGCATATTGCCTTGCTTAAGTTTCCAACAGTCTACAATTAAATTTGAACCGATGTGTTGCAAAAATTGCCTTATTTTATAAAAATGGTCAAAAAAATGGGATGATGGAAAAGTGACAACGATGCATAAAAAAGTATTATCTACAAATATGTACTTATCAAATAATATTTCACTTCTTTCAAATTAAAAAGTTCCAATACGTCGTCTAATTGATCACACTGTGTATTGTTGTTAAAACCTGGTATATTTAGCACAATATTTCCGTACTCGTCACTTTGCACATTTATAACTTCATTAATTACTGCGGTTTGTTGCACTACATCCGAGAAATTTGTGTTGTTTTCGGCCGCCATTATTACAAAATTTATTCTTAAAAACTATATAAAAACTATAAAACAATAACTCAACAGTACTAAGAACGGATTGAGGCTTGTTGGTCTTCGGAAATAACGGCATTTAATGCAAGATCCACTTTATTTCAACGCGATTCAATATTACATTTTTATTTTAAATGCCCAATTTTATTTCAAAGTGATACAATGTTGATTTTAAGGGAAACCATGTTGTTTCAAAGTGATCTAATTCACATGGCAAATATATAAATTTGTATACAATTGTATAAGTATTTTCCCCTTTGCATTTTAATATGGTTCAATGTTAATTTAAAGTGAATCAATGTTAAATTAATGTCAAATCATTTTGTTTTAAAATGGAGAAATGTAATTTTCAAATCATAGAGTAAAACATTTTATTTTAACAGTTTAGATTGTTAATATAAAGTCGCCCAATTTTATTTTAACATGAAAGTATTGTTGTTTTTCTCGTCAAATATTAAAAACTTTAATTCAACATTTTAAAACGTAGATTCAACATGAAACAATATTGAATCAAAGTGAAAAATTTTATATTTCATGAATTTTTCTCAATTTAAAATCAACAATTCATCACTTTGATTTTACATTGCCATATTTTTCTGTGTGTATATAATCTTGCTTTACTCAACAAATCCTACACCCTATTATTTTATTGGCATATTGGGTTTTGTGAACTATTTTATGATTATTTAAATAAAAACAAATGCAATATTATTTACATTTATATCTCAAGAAACAATTAATGCAAACATTTAAGAGAATTTTATCAATTTCCCATTCCCATCTTACAAAATCTATCACATTACTATAAGTAATGCTGGAGTAAATTTTTTTTTGAACCTCTATCTATGTTAACGATAGAAATATGTCTTCCGGTTATTGCATGTCACAATGCCCCTATATCAATACGTATATTTAAATTCAACATACTTTCAATAGTTTGTTTTTTATTTATTTATACATGCATTAGTTTATTGGTAAAGGGTACAACGTGGACGGACATTTCAATCGAATAATAGTGCACTTAATTGGTTTTAAAATATACATATATTTTCTGTTTGTTTGTTTCGTTTTTCGTTTTCAATAATAAAAAGTATTTTTATTGTGAATTTATTTTTGCAAAAATCGATTTATTATTAAAGTCATTGTCTACATGGTATGACAGAGAAGCAACAACAACAACAACAGAAACAGCAATAAAGAAAAACCAATTAAAAAGTATTCATACGTGTACGAGTGAGTAAGTGAGTGTATGTGGACGACGAGTATGGATGGACGAGTACAATAGTAATATGGGATGTATGGATGGATGGATGGTTGTATGGAACAAAACAAACATCAATTATCATCAAACGAGGAACCAAAGATACGGGTAGGAATGAGTACAAGCACGGGTGTACGTACTCCTATGGTGCAATGTGGTATTTAAAACGCTGAAGGACAGTGGGACGGACGGACGGACATACGAACACTCACTCACCCAATTCAAATGCTTGAGGTTGTCGGTTGACATTTGTGGCAACAACGTGCGACGACGACGGCGACTACGACGACTTTTCAAAAATTTGAGTGATGTGGGAATTTTAATATCACCTCCATAAATGTATGACTACGACTTCGACTATGAGGCAGTACAGACATACATACATCCATACACTCATTGCTAATAGTTATGGATGTATGTTAACATACATGCTTATGTGTGTGCGGTTTATCTCACAAAAGGCATCAAAGACAATAAATGGTCATAAAAACAAATTTAAAAATTAATTCATCATTATTAAGATGTCACTAACATGAACATGGACACGAACCCGAACACGCAGCCGCAACAGTTGACATTTTGCATCTGTACCCTTCCCAGCCCATAGTTTTATGGTCATTAAATGGATATTTAACACAGTCAATTGGGGGAGAAGGCAACAACATCACCAGCAGCAACATGTAAAATTACAATTGACAGTAACAAGGACATCGATGAGAGCCATGTCATACCAATTTGAAGATGCACCTGCAGGTGGTTGCCATAGCATCTCAATTGAATCAGTAATTGATGAGATTTTCAAATGTACTCTCATTTCATTTGGGAATTGATAAAATTCTAGGAATTTTTAATTTGTTCTGCATATTTAGAGTACCTTGTATAGGTTGCGATAAAGAGTCAATGTATTTGGAAAATGTGAAAAATAAAGGAATTTCTCTGAAAATAATTTGCTTTCATTTAGTTTTTTGTGTGAAATTTTTTTATTAATATTAAAATCACATTAAATATATATTACAACATAGCTGAACAAATTTGAACAAATTTAAATTCCTTCAACTTTATTTGCTCGAATGAACAATAAAATTATTCGTCAGAACATAGCGTGGACAGACGAGCCCGCTTTTACTAGCCCTAGGAGGGGAGGCCCAAAACTGCTCCGCAGTAGACGCTGTTGGGGAGAAGTGGAGGTATGTTTAGGGACAATGTTGAGGAGGCAAAATTAATTTGGGTCAGTCTTACACTTCTCCCTCTAGGGTCTACTGCGGGGCAGTTTTGGGCCTTCCTTTCATAAAAAATATATAAAATAGGCAAATGTATGAGGGCCGCCTTAAGGGTTGCGGATGAAGGGTAGGTGTGTTCTGAAAAATATAGGGGGTGGATCTTACATTCGACCCCACTAGCGGTCTCCTGGGGCCAGTAAAAGCGGTGGAGACAAATTTTATAAAAAAATATTTTTTGTATGGGAACCTCCTTAACGAGTGGGGATAGAGGGTATCTGTGTTCGAAATAAATATTGGGGAGGGAAAATGAATGGGGTCGCTATTATATTTAACCCCTCTGGATGCGACTCCGAGGAAGTTTTGGGACTTTTCCTATATTTTTACCACATACCTTTGACGCCGATGAGCGCCCACTTACACTCACCCCACCACCTCAATTTTTTGGCTCATGAATTTTATTTCCGAACCTCACAAAATAGGGGGTTCTAGCATGTCAAAATCCAAAAGTCGTGCACTATCCCACCCTTACTGAACAATAACTAAATTAACCCTTAATGGGCAATTTTGAATTTGATTAATTTTTGGCGTTTGTGTTAAGTTTTGGGTTTTGGTGTGTTCTGACATATATTGTAAAATTAAATGGCCAACATTTTTGTAGAACTTTTCACACCCGCCCTTCCCCCTTTTCGGGGTGTTTTTTACTATTTGTTAAAATAAAGCCAAAAATGTCGTTATGATGGGTAGTTAGAGGGTTAATATGTTCTACAAAAATATTCGCCATATCATTATCTACAAAGTTGCAGAACACACTCTATGCCTCAGATGTAAAGAAAACATAGTATTATACACCGATATGCTGCAAGAAGAGGCCAGAGTTGGGAAACTTTATTCGTCTGTAAAATGAAATTCCGATGTGATCTGTCAAAACGCCGACATACGTATATTTTTTTAGTCTCCTCTTTCAGAAAAAATGTATTGGAAAAAGTTTGAAATTGTTGTACAGTGTTACTTTAGTAAGATAATATATAATTATACATTTTATAATACATATATAATTATACATTTTATAAATTCATGGGAATCAGTACTTTAAAATCTACTGCAATTCAATATTCAATACAGGAAATTCAAATAATAAAAATAAGTCTAAAAGTGTGATAAAAATGAATAAATGGACTTATTCCATTAATAAAACTATACAACAAAAATTATGTCGAAGGCTCATTCATGTATTTTCTGATGTATTTTGGCTTTCTAAACTCGAAAACGAAAATTAATTTTTTATGGTAATTTTTTTACTAAAATTCAAATTTTCGGCGAATGTATTATTAAATATTTGCACTCTCATTTTGGAAATATGAGCTCGTTAACACTCGGTTATATGTTAAATTAAAGGTCCTCATGACGGCTACAAATATTGCGGATTACACTTTTACATAGGAGGAACCGTCTTCATTAATTTGGGAAAAAAATAATTTTAACAAGTAAAAATGCGTTAAGTTCGGCCGGGCCGAATCTTATAAACCCTCCACCAAGGAGTATATTCAACAGTATTATGAGCAGATTACACGCTGTCGACATTACATAGAAGTGCACTACAATATTAGGAAAATTGTGATTGTTCATTATAATAATATTTATAGTCCTCTACAATATATAAATATATAACTTCAAGTGTAATCAAAAAGTAAATATTAGGCGGCAATCTACAAAGATATGTCTTAAATATTATTAGGTAGAAACAATTTCCCTCAAGCCCGATTTTCGCAATTCGATCATTCCATGTCAAACCGAACACCTTTTTTACATCACCATTACCGATTTCGCTGAAACTTTGTACGATAACTAAACTTAAAAAAATATTTGATTCGTAGAATTCGAAAAAAAACGATTTTTTTTTTTTCAAAATATATGACCAATTGAAAATTGCGAAAATCAAAAAAAACTTGCCGAGGTATGAACATTGAAAATGGTGTAGTGAGAAAACCGTGGGCACAATTCAAAGAATGATAGCTTATTTTAAAGGTAATTACAAATACTTTTTGTCGGCGTTCTTGGCTATTTTGAAAAAATTCGGTTTTTTAACAAAAATACGTCGTGGTCGTATTTTTTACGAAAATCGTTCGGTTTGATATGGAATGAACGAATTTGTTGATTTTATCCTAAATATCTAAATATATATATAATTTTGATAGGAAAAGTTCTGCAGCTGTTTCATTGTTCCCAAATTAAATGCAATTTAGATCCTGAAGGAACGAATATCGAAAGTTCTCGGTGTACACACCGAATTTCTTATTATATCTGCAGCACTTTGGGTGGTACCATTTTTATCCCCATTTCGCCCCATTTTCCGTCTAAAAGTACAAATTACGAAAAAATACTTTTTGTTTCATTTCAGTCAGATGAATGTATACACTAAATTTCATCATTTCAACTTCAGCGGTTTGGTTGGTACCATTTTTATCCCTCTTTTCCAATTGTATCCCTTAAAAGTACGAATTTTGAAAAATCGTTCTACTTTACGTATATACGCAATTAAAAGGATGTACATTCCAAATTTCATGTTTCTAGCGTTTGTCGTATCATTGGTACCGTTCGCAGCAATTGGGCCTCTGTTACTCAAAAACGTGGAAATGCCAAAATTGGACTAAGCGGATGGACCATTTGAGGCGCAGTGAAGGTTAACATTTGCATGAAATAATCTTCAAACATTAAATTATATGGACCGTACTATCGATTCAAATAAATATTTCATGCATTTTTCTGAATTTTATGTGTTTTTTTTTTTTTTTTTTGAAAAACTTTCTTATAGCTTTTAAAAAATCACCCTTTATATACTTTATGGAATCTCCCCATCCTTAGGTGGAGGGTATAAAAATTAACGCGAAAAATTCTTAAAATATAGAAAAAAGTCCGAAAAAGTACTTTGTTTATTTTTTAATAGATATTTTAATACTAACGTAAAAAACAATATTTATTTAGAAAAAATCTATGGATCATTGTAGAAGTTATGATACCCTTTGTATACACAAAAGTATTAAAAAATCATATTTTTTTAGTTTTTGTTTAAATAGCGCGTTTGTAATGGGACTACAAACGGTATAAAATAATATTTACTTTGTAATAGCTGGTATCTTAACCCTCTAACCTGCAAGAGTGTCTTAGGGTACTCTTCGCAAATCTCGGATTTACTCAATAATTGCTTATTCTTACAAAAACAAACTTATAATGATACTTCGAACAACCAAACGCTTGGTTTAGATTTTATTTTCAGATATGTACCCGAAGTCCGAAAAAAAGAAACACGTAAAATTTTGTGTGTGAATTCTTAGGGCTGTTTTTCTTTAAGACGGTATAGCAGTCTCCGATAACAAAAACGTTAATAAAAATTTAATTTTTTGCTCAAAATAAAAAATTGTCTTTTTTCACATTGTCGCAAACTACAATATAAATATTTGTATCAAAAGAAATTTTCAAAAAAATATTTTGTGTTGACTTTATTGGACTAAGCGACTTTTCAACATCAAACTCGGCCTCTATAAGGAGATAATTCACACAAACGAACGCAAATTCGGCAAGTGTGTTGTGCTTCTCGTTCGTTTGTGAGAATCATCTCCTTATAGAGGCCGGGTTTGATGTTGAAAAGTCGCTGCGAAGCTACTTGAAAAGACTGTTGACATGGTCGAAATCATGATCGTGGTAGTCTGCAGCCAAGTAATAAATTTCACCATGCCATTTGTAAATAAATTTGCATTCTATTAAATATAGATGCAAAATGGTCTTGAGCCAGGACAACATCCCAGTTCAAATCAAATATCCAAAATATATTATAATATTAATTCTAATTTCTCTACTCAAAATTTTGATAAATCTGATAAAAAATAATTTGATTTGAAAAAATCTGAATCACGAGGAGTGCTCAAAATAGTTTTTTGAACCCCGCCGAGAAAAAAACCCACTGATATCGGATGCTTCCTTCTGCAAGCATCTTTTATTGAGATACTCGACCTAGTGGATAGACTTTGCTTACATGATTTGATTTGGAGGAAAGAAAGATGGACATATCAAAATCGATTGAATCGATAATTCCAATTCAATCAGCACCAACATCCATCCCCATGAGCGTTTCAAACAAATCCACAAAACCATAGTACATATACAATTAGGATTGATATCCCCAGATTATTCTCAGAATGTCATCTCGCCAGAGACAAGTTATCGCTCAAATCAATTTCTATTTCAAATCATTAAAATGCAATGCAAAGCTTTGGAATTTAATTTGGCCAAATTCGAATCTTTCACATGAAAAATTTCTAACAATCAGGCAACAGGCGCTGAAATGATTTGTTTCTAATTGTCCGTTGAGCGTTGGAGACGATCGCATCTTTTGTGTTGTTGTTGTTGTTGTTGTCGAGATGAGCGATGTCGGCGACTGTTGTGGCTGTTCGATTTTATGCATACAACAATTCTGGAGAAAATCATACATCATAAAGATCATCATCGTCATCAGCATGGGCGACGGACGACATTTGGGCCATTGTTCGAGACGACGAGATCTCTTTGCCATGCATAACTAAATCTAAACGGGGAAAAAAGGACGACCGAGCTAAGCGTTAGTAGTGGGATTGGGGTTAACCATTGTTTGGGCCATATTTTAGTGATGTTGTTGGAGTGTATTTTATTATTTGCTTGTCGCATCACATTTGGCCTGTCTGTCTGTCTGTCGTTCCGGCCCGTCTCGGCCGTCCGTCCGTCCTGTACATACGAATTGTGTTTGTTGAAAATTTCAAAAATTTTAATTTAAAATTTTTCTTGTTATTCTTCATGCTAAATTGTTCTTTTACTCAGCGGAGGATATTGCCGGGCACAATGGTCGATTGGTTGGGGCTGGGCTATGTGGACACTATGTGGTGGCAGAGTGGACACCACCTCCGATTGCCGATTGCCTGCCCGGCCCGACCAGGCCAACCAAAGGCATAACATTGTCGTGTCTCTTGTTTGTTTCTGAAGAAATTTCAAAATTCTCGCAATTTTATGTTCGTTAAAGTTTTATTTTGATGCTGATTCCTGGGCTGGCTGACTGGCTGGCTCGTCTGGAGGAGTGTTTGTGTGTGTGTGTGTGTTGGTTTGATTGTGCAAATAAATTGAATTGTTAAACGTGCAATGTTCGTTTGTTGCTGTGGCTGTTGTTGTTGTTGTTGGATATGAATGTTTTGAATGTTAAGAGTTGTCTTTTTGCCGCATATTTAAACAAATGATCAACAGATTTGCTGGGCCTTAAGCCACGGCCATGGCCAAAGAACACAAAATGTTTCCTTTTAAAACGGACACCAAACAATGCAATGAGAGGAGACAATAAACTTCGTCGTCTTCGCTTTTCGAATTTCGATTTTGGCCATAACCATGGCAGACGGTCATACACTCAAGTCCAAGTATGAGGACGACAATATGACTGTAACAACAATTCCAATTTGACCGTCATCATCATCATCAGTAACGCTGACGACGTCTTCGTCATTGTTGCTATGGTTGTTGTTGTTGGTAGTGCTAGTGGCAATGGTAATGGTGACATTGTCATTGTTGTTGTTGTTGATTGTCCTCATCAATTTCTGCATTAAAAAATGGCCAAATGTATGTATTAAGGTCTCAAAATTTTATTTGCCATAGCGCCTATATAAGTGAGTGAGAAAATTTGCTATTAACCACAAACGAAACACGAAAATCATACACCGAGAAAATAGTGTGTTCTCAGGAAAGAGAAAAAATTAAGCAACTTATTTGAATCAATTAAAATGTTAATCACATTTACAATGTTGTTTGGAATTTGCAAATTAATCAGAGCAGAATGAGTAATAGAATAAACAATTCATTTTAAAATTTACGCATTGTTCCGCCAAGGATGTTTGTTGCAATTTTTTTATTAATTAAAAAATCTATCTTGTAAATCAAAACAAATCGCGGCAACATTTTAAATTATCGTTATTTCTTAATTCACCCCATTTATATGAGAAACTGAGCCTTTTTCGGACAAACAATTTCCTAATTTTTGCACACAAATTGTTTTCAATGTATTAGCAATTCAACAAAGATCCATACATCGTTAACGTGTCCACACAGTGGCTCAAAAGAAAAATATGGCAAATAATGAACTAGTCTTAGTCAACCTCAGGTGAGCTATTCTTGGAAAAGTAGTTGTAGGCATAAATGGGGTTTATTCAATGAATCTGACTCTGTCAGTCTTTGTCTTACAGTCCTTTGATTTAGTGTATAGGTCTATTATTTTCTGTTGTCGACACAATATTTATTGCCTCAAGCGTAAAATAGTGGAAGAGCTTATGCACTGCACTGAAAGAATTATCTTCACAATATTTATGATTTTGTCATAACCTCAGTGAAAATTTCCATAAAAAAGTCACCAAAGAAGCACATCCTAAAATATATGAAACATGTTTCATAAAGCACAAATAAATGAAAATTGTCATCGAATTAATTTCTTAAAAACTAACAAGTAAGGAAAGGCTAAAGTCGGGCGGGGCCGACTATATAATACCCTACACCACTCCCTGCGTATGTACCTCGCTTTGATTACTAAACCCATTTATTTCATGGGAGCAATTTTATGTAGTTCATATAAATTAATCTTTAGTCATATTAACGAATATGGTTAATAATATGGTAATTGATCCAATTATCCGACAGACAAATACAAATTATACAGTAGTAATAGGATGAATCGGACCGACATTTCAAAAGGGGACCTATAACTACATGTTGGACCTGGTCCAAAACATGGGCCTATATATTTCTCAATCACGGTAGGTATTCCTGGTTGAAAAATACCATGATCTACAAAGTTTGATGAAGATCCGATGTAAGATGTAGATGTGGGACCCCATTTGTGTTATACCAAAGTATGGACATATGGGCATCTCCCAAACAAGTAAGGAAATGCTAAAGACGGACGGACTTTCTATCTCATTACAATTCAATTTGGTAAAAATGTGAAATCGGGAAGGATTTTTGCATCCTGTAAATGTATGTGTTTGACAAAAAATGTTAAATCGGAAAGGACATTTGTATGGGGATATATTGAAACCTGGAACGATGTGACCCGCTTTCACCATGTATGTTTATTGGTGAAATATAATATGTAAAATTTGGCCAACATCGGTTAAACATTCGGGAGCAACATTTGTATGAGGGCGATATCTAAATCTGAACCGATCTTACCCACTTTCACCATAGGTTGGATTATAAGATGTTGTGCCAATTTTAAAGAAAAAACGCGTACAATATGTGGATATGTGCGGAAAACGTCAAATCGGGAGCGACATTTGTATGTGGGCTATATCTAAATCTGTACCGATCATACCCACTTTCAGCATAGGTGTTTCTAGTTAGATTATAAGATGTTGTGCCAAATTTAAAGAAAATCGGGTGCAAGATGTGGTTTCTAGAGCGGAGGGAGTGACATTTGTTTGGGTCTAAACTGAAATAGGGACCGACATTTGTATGGGGGCTATATCTAAATCTGACCCGATCTTAACCAATTTCAGCATAGGTGTTTCTAGTTGGATTATAAGATGTTGTACCAAATGTAAAGAAAATCGGGTACAATATGTGGTTTCTAAAGTGGAAAATGTCAAATCGGGAGCGACATTTGTATGGGAGCTATATCTAAATCTGAACCGATTTCATCCAAATTCAATACCGATGGTCCTTGGCCAGAAAAAATAACTTCTGCCAAGTTTCATGACAATCGGACAACAATTGCGACCTGTAGAGTGCGAACAAGCTTAGATGGACAGCAGACGGACATACATCGTTAAATCGACTCAGCTGGTGATTCTAAGCCGATCGGTATACTTAAAGGTGGGTCTAGCTCGATTATTTCTTGGTGTTACAAACATTTGGGGCGAAACTAACTTATAATACCCTAGACCACGAAGTGGTGTAGGGTATAAAAATATAGTTCATACAATGAACTTTTGTCATACAAGTTCTTTATTTTTCATAACATCATTTATGAAAAGATTCATAGATTTTATAATGAAACATCATTATTTTTTAGAAAAATCGAAGCCACTTGAAAAGACTTTTGACATGGTCGAAATCATGATCGTGGTAGTCTGCAGCCAAGTAATAAATGTCACCATGCCATTTGTAAATAAATTTGCTCTTGAGCCAAGACAATATCCCAGTTCAAATCAAATATTGATTACAGACCAAAAAAATACAAACGAAAAAACTAAAAGTTTCATAAATACTAATAATTTATACTGAAGTTTCATATATAACAAGTAAAAACGGCGTTAAGTTCGACCTATTTTAGTTCGTACTATTTTTATCCCTCTGTACCATTGTATCCCTTGAAAGAACTAATTTCGAAAAATGCGTCTATTTTCCGTGTCTACGCAGTCAGAGGAATGTATACTCCGAATTTCATGACTCTAGCTGCGGTCATTTGATTGGTACTATTTTTATCCCCTTTTTTCATTTTAAGCTCAAAAAGTACGAATTTTGAAAAATCCGTGTAGTTTACTTATCTATGCAATCAGAGGAATACACCGAATTTCATTATTCTAGGTACATCCGTTTGGTTGGTACCATTTTTATCCCTCTATTCCTATTTTACCACTTAAAAGTATGAATTTGGAAAAAATACTTTTATATTATGTATCTACCCAATTAGAGAAATGTACACACCGAATTTCGTGTTTTTAGCTGTTGTCGTTTAATATGTAATATTTTTATCCCTTTTTATGACGATCAAGAATATATATACTTTATAGGTCGATATTTCAAGTTGTTACAAACGGAATGACAAAGTTAGTATACCCCCATCCTGGAGGTGGAGGGTATAAAAAAGCAAAAATAGGTCTGATTTGTTCACTAACCTGTCGATACACACCACCATTTATTTGCAATGAATATGTCTTTGAACTAAATCAGGGTAAATACTTATGTCAGAGTTAACATAGCTGCAATGAGAATTGCTAGCATTCAACCGATTAAAAATCTATTTGCAAGTTATGAAACGTTTCACAAAACACAACAAAATCATTCATTTATGAAGACATAACACAAATATTTTAAGAATGTTTTATTTAATACAATGAAAATTTTCTTTGCTCTTATGAAACTACTAATTTAACAATTTTATTTTAATGAAAATGAATGTTTATGAAAAAATTGTATGAAATATTGCATTTATGATTTTTTTATCCACATTAAGAAAAAGTTCACTAAATTTATGAAAAACCTTTTATGAAATCGCTTCAGAAATATTATGAAGGAAAATTCTTTCAGTGTGTGAGCTAAATGAAAAAGAGAATACATTATTTCACCACTTCCAAACTCACCACAGATGTTTCTAGTTGAAATATAAGGTGCTGTTCCAAATTTGAAGAAAATCTGATCAAATATGTTGTTCCTAGAGCGGAAAAAGTCAATCGGGAGGGAAATTTGTATGGTAGCTACATATATATAAATATGAACCGATCTGACGCATTTTCATTACCAATTTTGAAGAAAATCTGTTAAAATATGTGGTATCTAGAGTGAAAAGAGTCAAATTGGGAATGTAATTCGAATGGTGGCTAAATCTGACCCGATTAAATTAATTAACCGATTAACAAAATAGCGTTCTTATCTCGAAAAACTTTGTTGTGCTTTGAGTACAAGAATAATTGGACAGACCGATATTGCTAAATCGGCTCAAAAAGTTATTCTAAGTCGATCGGTATAATAAACGATCTCATTTCCCTTTGGACGTTACAAACTAGTATACCTTCCACCACGGAATGCATTATTAAATGCATATTAGGAAAAATGTGATATTTTTATGCACATCACAATATTTGTCTACTATTTCTATAAGGCATACTTATGCGAACTGTTTTAAATAAATAGTGTTATAATATTAATAGTTCTCTACTATATAACTATAAATCATCCAGAGTAATCAAAAGGGGAACATAAGATAGCAATCTTCAAAAATATGCCCTAAATATCAGATGCATTGTTAGTCGTTATTTGGCACAAACAATTTCCGGTTTTCCCATTTGCAATTTCTCGATTTCAGCAACAGCCCAAATATCCGTAAAATTTTGATAGGAAAAGTACTGATATTGAAGATCTAATAAGTTTCGCGTTTGCAGTAGAATAATTTCATGATTTTAGCTACAGCCGTCTACTTTAATAATACGGATTTGGAAAAATCCTCTTATTTTCATAATTCTAGCTATAGAAGCTTACTTAGTGCCAATTCCATTAGATTTAATTCCATTTAGATTTTCAAGTTAAGAATATCGAAAGATCTATTTATCTTTTGCGTCTACGCAGACAGAGTAATGTACACACGAACTGTAGCCGTGGTTGGTAACATTTGTATCCCCACTCACCCCATTTCCGTCTAAAAGTACAAATTTCGAAAAAATCCTTTATGTTTCGTGTCTATACAGTCAGATGAATGCATACACCGAATTTCATAATTTCAACTTCGGCTGTTTGATTGGTACCATTTTTATCCCTCTTTTTCAATTGTACCCTTAAAAGTGCACGCAATTAGAAGCATGTGAACACCGAATTTCATGATTCTAGTTGTGTCGTATAATTGGTACAGTTTGTATCCCATTTCGTCCCAAATGTACAAATGTCGATGTCATCGAAATTTCTGTGGAGAAAACATATGCTTTGTTAATTTGTATACCCTCCACCTCCAGGATGGGGGTATACTAACTTTGTTATTCCATTTGTAACACCTTGAAATATCGACCTGAGACCCTATAAAGTATATATATTCTTGTTAGTCATAAAATTCTAAGACGATCTAGCCATGTCCGTCCGTACGTCTGTTGAAAGCACGCGAGCATCTCAACGAAAGGAGCAAGGACGTCAAAATTTTCCATAAATGCGTCTTATAGTCGTAGATCGGCAGGGATTGAAACTGGGCAAAATCGGCCCAAAGGGAACATTTTTTCCCTCACAAGGACTAAAAATACTCATAATAACCCCTAATATTTTAGAGTATTTAAGCATATTTTTCCAATATATCTTCTTATACTTACTTGATATTGGCTAAGCGCATTCCTCCTATAACAAAAACGTGCTCCATAGAGTGATTTTTTCGTAGGGGTGAAATGCGGCAAAAGGGATAAAAAATGGTACCTATCAAACGACAACAGCTGGAGACACGAAATTCGGTGTGTACATTCCTATAATTGAGTAGATACATAATATATAATTTTTTCCTGAATTCGTACTATTAAGGGATAAAATGGGAATAGAGGGATAAAAATGGTACAAACCAAACGGCTGCACCTAGAATAATTAAATTCGGTGTATACATTCCTCTGATTGCGTAGACACATAAAATAAACGGATTTTTTCGAAATTCGTACTTTTTGGGGATCAAATGGAAAAAGGGGATAAAAATAGTACCAACCAAATGACCGCAGCTAGAGTTATGAAATTCGGAGTATACATTCCTCTGACTTCATAAACACGAAAAATAAAAGGTTTTTTTCCAAATTCGTACTTTCAAGGAATATAATGGGTACAGAGGGATAAAAATAGTACCAACTAAACGACTGCTGCTGGAATGATGAAATTCGGTGTGTACATCCCTCTAATTGCGTAGACACGTACAATAAAGAGATTTTAGATAGTCGTACTGTTGAGGGGGTAAAATTGGAAAAAGGGGATAAAAATGGTACCAACCAAATGGCCGCAGCTAGAATCATGGAATTCGGTGTATACATTCTCCTGACTGCATAGACACACAAAATAAAAAATCCAAATTCGTTCTTTTACGGCAAAAATTAGCTGAATTAAAATAGAAACCAATATTTATGATATTTAAGCTTTTTTGAAAATATAAATATAAGAATATTTATTTTTTTAATTGAACGCATTGATAGCCTTGTCTTACGAGCGTGACTTGAAATAATAAAAATATTATATTTATTTATAAAATTATTTTTATTTTTCAATATTTGTTTTGGTTTGGCTATATTAAAGAAATATATAGGGTCCTACTGAATATTTTCTCAAATTTCTTTTTAACCTTCCGGTTAATAATGGAAAATAATTTCATTCAAATGGCTGCTGAGGGCACCCCACAAATAATAGTCCTACGGTTGAATAGTTGAAAAAAAAACGTTAGATGGCGGACCCTATATATTTTCATGTAATATTACTGCACTTCTACGAAAATCGACAGCCTCTGTGGAATGCAATCCATGGTGGAGGGTATATAAAGTTGGGCCCGGCCGAACCTAACGCCGTTTTTACTTGGTTTTATTCTAAAATGAAATGATTGTTAATGCTAAACATTCCCACTGGAAATCCCGGGATGCAAACCTTAATTTTAACCCGTTAAACTCCAATTTTAGCAGCGTTTGTACCCCATCGTAACTAAAGAGTTAAAATGTTCCACAAATATGTCCCTCGTAGCGTTTAAAGCAATATTGCCGAACACATCCTATACGTAAAAGGTAAGGATCACAACGTTTTCTAGGATTATTCATAAAAAGAATTTCTAAAAGGGGGTAATATTGACCCCTCTAAAATGACCAACATACGTAAACGTTCAAATCGCCGATAGACGTATATTCTTTTTTACCCCCCCCCCCCCCTCTATCAGAATCCGCTGTCAGAACCTTGTTATTTTGTATTAACTCCCGCTGATGTCACCTATCTTTTGTCATAAATAAGATCAGTTTCCAATGAAGTAAAGTACTTGTTTTAGGCGAAACATTGAAAGAAGTCAGATTTGCAGTGTTGTTTACTTATAGTCCTTGCGCATATTGTGGAACAATTTTGAGAGTTTTTCGCTTTTTGGGCTGTAATACCTACACATTCCTCCAACTTTTTTTTTTACAATTCCAAAGCGACTAATAAAATCGATACGCCCTAATAGGAACACTAGATTTTTTAAGGCTACAAATTCAGTTTGTTGTCGATTTTAAAAAAAAATGTTTTTTTTTAAAACCTTACTTCGATTAAAATTTAAATTTAATTATATTTTTAGAAAAAAAATTTGTACTTCTCGGGCACAAAAATGCCTCTCTTTTGTTATCCAATTCCGCAACAACAACTATTTTAGAAACAAAATGATAATGTTTTTGGCATCACTGTGCAACACTTCCACTACTGCCATATGTGGCACACGGAGGGAGCTGCTACAGGCCAGCAACAGCAAAGAAGATGCAATGCGTTCGTTGCAAGCTTTCCACAATTTATTATTGTCTTTTGTTGTTGGAAAATGATTAGCGAAATGTATGCTTTTATGTAAATTTTTATCAAGAATTTTGTCTCATTTGAATAGCAACCGAGAGACAAACACACGGACAGACGGCTGGGCGGACGGACGGGTTGGAGGGATCGGAGGAGTCGCAGGCACATGCAAATACTTCATTCACTTGTCCTCATTGTGATCGAAAACAAGTCATGATGTCTTAATCTGAAAAACGTCGTTTTCCTGTCGTTTCTTCGTTTTCCATGGCTCTGTCAACAGATCGATTCTGTACGGTTCTGTTCCCTGACCGGAGTCGAGTGGAGTTTCTCCTTTCAGCGAGAAGCTGCTCATCTTTTTATTTGTTACTGTTCTTTTTTGTTTTCGTTGGCTTTTATTGGAATCATTAGTTTTGGTATTTTATAGGTAGAATGGATGGATGGATGGATAGAATGGAGTCGGGTGAGAGAGTAGAGAGAAAGAGCTGGGCTGACATGGCTGTGGCCTGCTCGGTCATTCATTGGTTGACTTAGCCCCGCTTGGCTTGGTATGCAAAGCAACTTCAGTTTATTTCTTAGGAATTGCTGTTTGATGTCGTTATTGTGCCTGTGACTGTGGCTGTTGCTGTAAACTTATAACAAATTAATGCAAAAATGTCACATTATTTGGCAATCGACTATTGAGTGCTACATGCTGCATGCAGCACAGAACGAATGCCAGCACCCAGGACCGGCAGCAAATATTCATTTCAATTTCTTCACCGTTCCTGCTCCTAAGTATTCCCGATAACCGAAATCTCCGGCTACTTTGGCTTGCAACCGAACAATAAGACATTTAGGCGGCGGGGAGCTCCATGGACCCGAAAATGTGGCAGTGACTGCGGCAGGGTATGGGGCAGGCAGGCAGCCAGCCAGCGCAGCACAAGTCTTTTGTTTTCTGTGGCTTTCTTCATGTTGCCCGGGTTCAATGTCATTCAGCTCTGAATTTATGGGTGTCATGGCACAATATAAATTGCACTCTTTTGCAATGGAGTTGTTAAAAAAGACAATAATAAAACTCCATATATGCAAGAGTGTTTGCATTTACTCGTATGCATGTGTATGTATGTATGTATGCGAAGAATCGAATGCAGGACACATGGACGTACAAACGGCCACAAGCCACCTCTTGGCAAACAATTGTTGTTAACAAATTTATTTAGAGTTAAATATGCAACAATTGTTGCATCTTTTGTGAATGCCAGTAATTCGTTTTTTTAAGGCTTTTGTTCGATTCGTAACGATTTGAATAAGATGGAAATGCACAATTCTTGATTTCGCAGTGTTTATGGTTCATTAATATATGTCGGCTATCGGAGGATACATACTCTTGTTTCCTATTTTTTTCAAAATAAATCTAACATTGATACACAAACGAAAGAGGTCCACAGACTTTTTGCTGAGGTTGATTTCATACGTTTAACATTGCGATGCATTATTAGCTATATTTCCGCAATACAGTTGTTTAAAATTTATATAAATTAGTGAAAAGATTAGTGCAAATATGTTACTTCAATCAGGAGATATACAATTCTAAAATCAAAACTTCCAAAAAAGTCAGTTTTAATCGATTTTACATACGTCACCATTATTTCGGTTGTAAACTCTTTCGCTTATTTGTAGTCTAACTATTTGCTGCAATAATTTGGCAGATCGGTTCAGATTTTGATATAGCCCTCTTACATACGTATATAAATGTCTTCAATGATATGCGGTGTTTCACACTTTAAAAATCTGTTAATAATATGTAAAATCTACAAACATTGAGATATCACACCGAAATTATGTAGAAACAAGTAAAAACGGCGTTAAGTTCGGCCGGGCCGAACTTAATATACCCTCCATCATTGATTGCATTCCACAGAGGATGTCGATTTTCGTAGAAGTGCAGTAATGTTACAGGAAAATATATTTTTTTTATATAACCAAATCAAAACAAATACAAATATTAAAAAAATAATTTTTATAAATAAATATAATATTTTAATTATTTCAAACCACGCTTATAAGGCAAGGCTTCCAATACGTTCAAAAAATAAATCTTCTTCTATTTATATTTTCAAAAAGCTTAAGTACCATAAATATTGGTAGATAGTGGGTGCTACAGTTGGTTGTATTTCCATTCTATTTTAATTCCAAAAGTACAAATTTTGAAATTCCATTATCACACGTACATAGTGCAAAAAAATCTAACTTCATGAATCAACCAATTTTTGCCGTAAAAGAAATTTGGAAAAATTCGTCTATTTTCCGTGTCTACGCAGTCAGAGGTATGTATACACCGAAATTCATTATTCCAGGAGTAGCCGTTTGGTGGGTACCATTTTTATCCCTCCGTACCATTGTATCCCTTGAAAGTACGAAGTTGGAAAAAACCTTTTATTTTTTATGTCTACGTAGTCAAAGGAATGTATACTCCGAATTTCATGACTCTAGCTCCGGTCATTTGGTTGGTACTATTTTTATCCCCTTTTTCTATTTTGACCCCAAAAAGTAAGAATTTCGAAAAATCAGTTTATTTTCCGTGTCTATACAGTCAGAGGAATGTATACTCCGAATTTCATTATTCCAGCTGCGCCCTTGACGTTTCTACGCAATTATAATTTCATCATTCTAGCTGTAGTCGTTTAGTTGGTACTATTTTCTTCCCTCTGTACCATTGTAACCCTTATAAGTACGAATTTCGAAAAATCCGTCTATTTTCCGTGTCTACGCAGTCAGAGGAATGTATACTCCGAATTGCATGACTCTAGCAGCGGTCATTTGATTGGTACTATTTTTATCCCCTTTTTTCATTTTAACCCCAAAAAGTTCGAATTTTGAAAAATCCGTGTATTTTACTTGTCTATGCAATCAGAGGAATGTATACACCGAATTTCATTATTCTAGGTACAGCAGTTTGTTTGGTACCATTTTTATCCCTCTATTCCCATTTTACCCCTTAAAAGTACGAATTTGAAAAAAAAATACTTTTATATTATGTATCTACTCAATTAGAGGATTGTACATACAGAATTTCGTGTTTCTAGCTGTTGTTGTTTAATATGTACCATTTTTATCCCTTTTTTGCCCCCATTTCACTCCACACAAATAAGAATCACTTTATGGTGCACGTTTTTGCTATAAGGGAAATGGGCATACCAAATATCAGGCAAATATAAACAGACATATTCAAAAACATGCTTAAATGCGCTAAAATAGTAGGTATTATTATGGGTATTTTTAGTCCTTGTGAGGGAAAAATTTTTCCCTTTGGGTCGATTTCGCCCCATTTCAATCCCAACCGATCTACGACTATAATACACATTTATGGCAAATTTGAACGTTCTAGCTCCTTTGGCTTAGATGCGTGCTTTCAACAGACGAACAGACAGACGTACATGGCTAGATCGTCTTAGAATTTTATGACGATCAAGAATATATATACTTTATGGGGTCTCAGGTCGATATTTCAAGGTGTTAGCTATGGAGGTAGGAGGGTATTCAAATTATTATTTTCTAGCAAAATACTCAAATTCCAAAAGTGAAGAAAATACGTTCCAGAATTTGAGATTTTTCACTGAAATGGTCGCCGCGTTTCTTTATTTACCGCAAAGTTTTCTATTTATCAAGCTCTTATTCTAAACTAAAACTTATTTATTATTTAACAATTTTGTAGCTTAAATCATTGCACAGGATGCAAAGTAAAGCTTTAAAAGTAGTTGCTAATCTTCCCATAACTTATTCAACTACTTCATTGTACATTCAGAAAAAGAGCATTCTTAAATCTGAGTGAAATCCACACTCCAAATTAGTTTAACAATTGTACTCCAGTTTAGGTAAAATTTCCTTACGAAAAGGAAAATACAACTTCATACTAGAATGGAGTAGGGTACTCCTTATACTTAATAAATTTGTACTCATATTGAATAAACTTTCTTGATGAAATTTTCGTACTGATTTTAAGTACGTACAATTATTAAGCATACTCATAACAAGTAAAATTTACTCAAAAAGAGTATTGTTTACTCATTTTTACTACAAATTTACTTGAATTGAGTAAAATTCCCAAAGTTTTTTCGAGTGTAGTTAATCGCAAAGACATAAAATTATCCGTATAAAAAAGTATATCAAATGTCATTATTTAATTGTATTTTAAAATAAAACCAGTAAGGAAAGGCTAAAGTCGGGCGGGGCCGACTCTATGATACACTCCACTTTCAATCCGAATACAATTCAATTCGGTGAAAAAGTGAAAACGAGAAGGTTTTTTGTATCCTGTAAATGTATGTGTTTGACAAAAAATTTTATATCGGAAAGGACATTGTATGAGGATATATTGAAACCTGGAACAAAATAGGTGAAATATAAAATGTATAGTTTGGCCAAAATCGGTTAAACTTATGGGAGCAACATTTGAATTTGGGCTATATTTAAATCTGAACCGATCTTACCCACTTTCACCATAGTTTTGTTTAGTTAGATTATAAGATGTTGTGCGAAATTTAAAGAAAATCGAGCACAATATGTGGCTTTTAAAGCGGCAAAAGTCAAATCGGGAGCGACATTTGTATGGGGGCTATATCTAAATCTGAACCGTTCTTACCCAATTTCTGCATAGTGTTTCTAGTTGGATTGTAAGATGTTGTCCCAAATTGAAAGAAAATCGGGTACAATATATGGTTTTTAGAGCGCAAAATTCAAATCGGGAGCGACATTTGTATGGGGCCTATATCTAAATCTGAACCGATCTAGCCCGCTTTAGCCACAGGTGTTTCTAGTTAGATTATAAGATGTTGTGCGAAATTTAAAGAAAATCGATTAGAATATGTGACATTTAAAGAGGAAAAAGTCAAATCGGGAGCGACATTTATATGGGGGCTATATCTAAATCTGAACCGGTCTTACCCAATTTCTGCATAGGTGTTTCTAGTAAGATTATAAGATGTTGTGCCAAATTTAAAGAAAATCGAGTACAATATGTGGTTTCTACAGAGGAAAATGTCAAATCGGGAACGACATTTGTATGGGGGCTATATCTAAATCTGAACCGATTTGACCTATTTTCACCATAGATGTTCTTAGTTTAAATATAAGAAGTCAAATCGGGAGCGAAATTTGTATGGGAGCTATATATAAATCTGAACCGATCTGACCGATATTCACCATGGGTGTTTCTAGTGGAAATATAAGATGTTTTACCAAATCTGAAGACAATCTAATACATTATGTGGTCTCTAGAGCGAAAAGAGTCAAATCGGGAGTGAAATTCGTATGGGTGCTATATCTAAATCTGAACCGATTTTCTTCAAATTAAATAGCGTTCGTCCTTATATCGAAAAACATCGTTGTGCAAAGTTTCATTTGGTTCTGTCTACAATTGCGACCTGTATCGTGATTACAAGAATAGATGGACGGACGGACAAACAGACAGACAGACGGACATTGCTAAATCGACTCAGAAAGTGATTCTAAGACGATCGGTATAATTAACAATGGGTCTATCTCGTTTCCTTTTGGGTGTTACAAACTAATGCACAAAGACATAATACTCTCGTGGAGTGTATAAAAATAGTTTAATTGGAAATTTAATTTCGAGACTCACAACGATTTTGCATTACTTTTTTCAATATTATAATATCGTTTTGCCTCTCTTGATTAAAATTAGTTATTTTCTCTTCGAGAAGGAAGCCTGTCAGCTGCCAAGCACACCTTGAGGTAAATTGACATCCATGGTGGCTTTTTGTCAAACAATTTTCATAACGTCCAACGATTTGGGTGAAAAATAATATTTCTTGGAGTTCTAATCTGCCTTATGACAGTTTTGAATAATTTACCTCAATTATTTTCAGGAAATTTGTTTTTTCCTCCTTTGAATATCTCTTAAATATATTCACTTTTCGTAATCCTCTTCCGACTTTCTACCGAAACTTATTATCATCCGCATTTTCATGTTAAACTTGTTCCGAAACTCTTGACAGATTTAAGGACTTCCCCCATGAGTGATCTGCATTCTAAAGCTGATTTCAGCCTAGTCCTAGTCATATGAATGCAAATATAAATACAATATGCAAATGGTAGTATGAGGGTGCTGGAGGTTGCTCTGTCTGCTATACATCGTCATATTTATATTTTTCCTCAACTTAATTTTATTAGCCATCATCGTTACCGTTAAAGAAGATGTTTCCGTAAATGCAAATCGTGTAAACGCTCTTTGATGGACCAGCCATAAAAGCAACACCACCCACCCATTGGAGCGGAGAAAAATAAAATAAATAACAACAAAAAATGTGTTGTAAAATTCAAGCAAAAATGAAATCACAAAAGATTTACATTAATTTGCAATTATTCATGCTGAGCTTTATTGGCACAAACGATTTTCTTTCTTTTCCAGGCGCACACGCCTCCCACCCACTGCCGGCACTTTGCTGGCAACAGCAACAAGAGACACCCGTTCGTATGTCCCCCGCCACCATGCGAGCAGCAACAATAACGGAGCCCAGAGAGATTTATGGACAATTTTCATTGGGCGGTTGTAAATAAAGTGTAATAAAAATTTTCAACTTAAGACGTTAGAAAAATTATTTTATGCAAATTACTCTAAAAAGAAATGCTAAAAGATGAAAGCCATAAACGGCGAAGAGCAAAATGAAGCAAAACTTGCGGGGATGTGGAAGTGCAGAAGAAGGAGAGGATGGGTAGATATGGAAACAGAAACTCAGTTTTGCCATTGCTTCGCTTGGTGGTAACCGTGAAGGTGAGAACGCATAAAAATTACTTGAGAATATTTTCATTTCATAATAAATTTTTGAAGGAGAAAAAATGGGGATGACTTTTGGTAGGAAGAGTTTTTACGTACCTTGAACCTTGTTGGTGACTGAGAATTATTATTTATTAGAATGTGATGGGCTTATGAGGATCCAGAATACATATGGGAATAAATACATCAACTGTACAAAAAAAATATATCTTTGTCGTTTAATACAATTAAGAAATTAAGTGAATGAACTGAAATATCAAGCAATTTAATTAACATTTTAATTTAATTATACAGACTTAAAATAAAAATAATAATAGACAGATTATATAACCTCATCGATTTTAATCACATTATAACTTTTTTGAATTTGCATTTTCAATTTTTTTTTAATTTATATAAAACTAGTTTTTTACCCGGCGTTTGGACATTAATAACATACCTCCGTTTTTTTGCTAGTTCAAAATAATTAAAATATTACACTCAGGGCAAAATTATGAATAATAATATAGAATTTAACATAGGCTCACAGTGATTCATGTGAATTAAGCCTAAGGTGTGTATATTTACCAGTCAAACGATTAGAAGACTGGCCAGACATATATATTTCACTATATGAAAGGAGCGAAGGACAAGGACGTGAAAGCATACAATTAGGAGTGGTATTACTACATCAACTTTTTAATCGAATTGCGAGAAACACTTGTAGATCAATACAAACAAATGTCAGGATATTTATATTGAATACGATTGACATATAAACATTAGGGTCAATTCATAAGATGAATTATCCTTTATTTAAAGCTATGTTAAGATTTGGGCGATATTACATATACAAAATCATCCCAAACAAGTAAAAAGGTGTTAAGTTCGGCCGGGCCGAATCTTATATACCCTCCACCATGGATTGCATTCCACAGCATTATCGATTACAGACTTTACATAGAAATATTTTGTATGCACATATTTATATATATGATTTTGTCTTAACCTCAGTGAAAATTTTCATTAAAAAGAATTTATGAAACAAGCTGGACATATTAAAAATAAGTCAAATTTGGGCGTTTTTTTATATGATCCAATTTTTGAGCGATTTTTCATTTGTTTGATTTTGCATTTTTTGCATAATTTCATTTTTGGCCATTTTATATATTGTTCGCCGATTTTTCATGTCGCCTTTTTTATACACTCCACGAGAGTATTATGTCTTTGTGCATTTGTTTGTAACACTCAAAAGGATGGGAGATAGACCCATTGTTAATTATACCGATCGACTTAGAATCACTTTCTTAGTCGATTTAGCAATGTCCGTCTGTCCGTCCATCCATCTATTCTTGTAATCACGATACAGGTCGCACTTGTAGACAGAACCAAATGAAACTTTGCACAACGAAGTTTTTCGGTACAAGGACGAACGCTATTTAATTTGAAAAGAAAATCGCTTCAGATTTAGATATAGCCCCCATACGAATTTCAATCCCGATTTGACTTTTCTGCTCTAGAAACCACATATTACATCAGATTTGGCAAAACATCTTATATTTAAACTAGAAACACCTATGGTGAAAATAGTTCAGATCAGTTCAGATTTATATACAGTTCCCATTCGAATTTCGCCCCACGATTTGACTTTTACTGCTCTAGAAATCATACATTTTACCAGATCTTCTTCAAATTTGCTAAAATATCTTATACATCCACTAGGAAGACCCATGGTGAAAATGGTACAGATCGGTTCAGATTTATATATAGCTCCCATACAAATTTCGCTCCCAATTTGACTTTATCCGCTCTAGAAACCACATATTGTACCAGATTGTCTTCAGATTTGGCAAAACATCTTATGTTAAAACTAAGAACACCTGTGTTGATCGGTACAGATTTATATATAGCTCCCATTCAAATTCCGCTCCCAATTTGACTTTTTCTGCTCTATAAACCTCATATTTTAACAGATCTTCTTCATATTTGCCAAAATATCTTATGTTTCCATTAGAAACACCCATGGTAAAAATGGGTCAGATCGGTTCAGATTTATATATCGTTCCCATACAAATTTGGCTCCCAATTTAACTTTTTCCGCTCTAGAAACAACATATTTTATCAGAATGTTTTCAAATTTTCCAAAACATCTTACATTTAAACTAGGAACACCTGTGGTGAAAATAGGTCAGATCGGTTCAGATTTATATAGCTCCCATACAAATTTCGCTCCCGGATTGACTTTTTCCGACCCAGAAACCACTTATTTTCACCGAATTTCTTCAAATTAAGCATAACACGTTATACTTGAACTAGAAGAACATATTGTGTAAGTGGGTCACATTCCATGCTTGGATATAGCCCCGATACAAATATCCATCTCGATTTGACAAATTTTGTCAGGTCATATCAGCCTATGATTAGGAAATATACAAAAATTTTTCCCATTTTCAATTTTCTACCGAATTGAATTGTATTCGGATAGAAAGTGGAGTGTATCATATAGTCGGCCCCGCCCGACTTTAGCCTTTCCTTACTTGTTTCATCACAAGAACAAATATTTGAATACAATTATTTGATTAATCTAAAAAATATTGTTCACATACCCTTATTTGACAAAATCGTTAATCAACTATGAAAGTATAAGTCATATTGGTATTATTTACATTTTTGGAAAAAATTGAGAGATTGTTTCAGTTCATGGATGTATTTTTTTCAGCAGAACGATCTTCGCCCGATATCATCGTTCAATAATGTAGTCTTTATCCAGCCATAATTTTCTCTCTAGTGTCTCTGGTGATTACAACAGACTAAAAAGATTATCCGAGATTTCACTACGACTCGCACTGTATATTTACTTTATAGGATCTACGATTGGTATTTCAGCATATTACACATCCTGTGATCGAAAATTTTAAACCAAAATATATTAAATCACATTTTTATTTACGTATTTAAATTGCATTTAAATACATATGTACAATTAAATGACATAGTTTAGAATGCAAAATATAGATCAATCTTTTGTAATCACACATAACCACTTCAATAGTATAGGAGAGCATATCATTCATTCTGTGGTATAAAGATTTCCTGCAATTTTTCCTGGACAACATTTCAATACAGCGACGACGACGACACTTTTGTGGCCAATCACGAATGTCGTTGTCAGATTTGTGTCTATTTTCCTTCATTCGTCGCGTCGAGTCGCGTTGCGAGTGTCGTTTGGCGTTTTTTCGTCATTTTTCATCATTTTAAAAAATTTATGCAATCTGAGCCCAGATCGTGTTGAATGTGTTGATATAACGCACGGTTTTAACAATATAATTTGCATTTGAACTTTTTTTCTTGTTTCTTGCCACAGAATATCGCCACCACCAGCACCACTAACACATTGGTAACAGCAGCAACAACTAAGACAACAGTGGCAGCGGCAACGGCAGGAGTATACCAAACCAGCCGAAGGAAAAAAAAGCTCCGTCAACAAAGAAGTTTCACTCACGGCAAAGACATTTCACATTTCGTGGTGCGTTTGACGTGTCTCTTAAGTGACATGTTGGGGTTTTTAGTTGAAAAATGTCAATTTTGTGTGAGCGTGTAGTACATACACACAACTACTCCTCGTCGTAGGTACCTTCTACGCCGTCTGTTTGCAACATTTGCAACTTGAAAATTTATTCAAATCAACCTCTGAAGAATCGGCAATGAGGCAGATTCAACATGTCACAGAGTCCTCGTTGGGGTACAATTGTGGAGGGTGGAGAAGGAGGCGGAGTAGCTTGGAGGGGAGTTGTCATAAGTTCTGTGCTGGGTTTTTGCTGTTATTGTTGCTGAGAACTGTTTTGCATCTTCTCGAGTCGTGTAGAAAGAAGGGTGGAGAGGATGTAGAAAATTCAAAATATTTTAATGTCGATTTCACCTTTTTTCGTCAGGTACCCTACATTTTTCTAAATGCTGATATTAGGGAGACTAAAATATACGTAAAGGAAGAAATTGTTTCTGGTTTCTTCAAATTCTAAAGATGTTGCGGATTCCAATGATCAGTGACCAGTTGATCCCGTAGAGAGTCTATGCAGTCTTATATCGATCTAATTTTATATTCAGGATTGTGAAATTATTAATAGCAAGCATGGTTTGCTGTCTGTTGATATATATATTTTTTAAATTTTCCATCATAACAATTAACTGATTCAGTAAAAATAATTTTCCTTCGGAATATCTTTAGCTCGATCTCATAAATATTTCTTCATAAATGCTGAAAATATTTCATAAAATTTTTCGACTTAAATTAATATAACATAGTTACATAAGATGAAATAACATGTTTATTGCTTTAAATAAAAACCGCTTAAAAAGATAAATATTTGAGTAATAAAATGTTTTACATAAACGCAATGAAGGATATCGGTCATATTCATAATAAATTATCAGAGATTTTTCAATATAAAAACACTCATTAAATTTTAAATCTTTGACCGTTTATTTAAAAATATTTAGAGTACCTTCGCATTTATATTAAAATTTGGTACTTTTAAGGAAAATTCGAACCTTTATGGGGAAAAGGCTGCAGCTAGAATACATTCCTACTGCGAAGAAGCGCCAAATAAATACGTTTTTTGAAATTTGTAATTTTGGGGTGAAATGGGGATAAAAATGGTACCAATCAAATGGCTGCTTTTAATGCATCTGTACACTAAATACTCTGTAAATTTCAGAGTTTTTTTCTAGAAGTTTCTGATATATCACCCAAAATTTCTAAATACATATTTTGTAATGCAACAAAATATAATTACTATTTTTTTTTTGTTATCAAAATATAAATTTCATTTTTGAAAAAAATATATATATCAAAATTATTTTTATACCCTCCACCTCCAGGATGGGGGTACACTAACTGAGACCCTATAAAGTATATATATTCTTGATCGTCATAAAATTCTAAGACGATCTAGCTAAACGAAAAGAGCTAGGACGTCCAAATTTTCTATTCGTACTTTCAAGGGATACAATTGGTACAGAGGGATAAAAATAGTACCAACTAAACGACTTCGGTGCGTACATCCTTCTAATTGCGTATTATTAAGAGGACCGCTGTCTTGGAATTCAGTGTATATATTCCTCTGACTTTTTACTTTTACGACAAAAATTGGTTGAATCATGAATTTTGGTCGGCCGGGCCGAACTTTATATACCCTCCACCATGGATTGCATTCCACAAAGGTTGTCGGTTTTCGTAGAAGTGCAGTAATATTGCAGGAAAATATAATTTTTTTAATATAGCCAAACCAAATACAAATATTGAAGAATTAATTTTATAAATAAATATAATATTTTAATTATTTCAAACCACGCTTATAAGGTAATGCTACCAATACGTCAATTCAAAAATTTTGCGTGTCTATGCAGTCAGAGGAATGTATACGCCGAATTCCATGATTCCAGCTGCGCCGATTTGGTTGGTACCATTTTTACCCCCTTGACGTTTCTACGCAATTAGAATTTCATTATTCTAGCTGTAGTCGTTTAGTTGGTACTATTTTTATCCCTCTGTACCATTGCATCCCTTGAAAGGACTAATTTAAAAAAATTCGTCTATTTTCCGTGTCTACGCAGTCAGAGCAATGTATACTCCGAATTCCATGACTCTAGCTGCGGTCATTTGATTGGTACTATTTTTATCCCCTTTTCCATTTTAACCCCAAAAAGTACGAATTTCGAAAAATTAAGTTTATTTTCCGTGTCTACACACTCAGAGGAATGTATACACCGAATTTCATGACTCTAGCTGCGGTCATTTGATTGGTACTATTTTTATCCCCTTTTTTCATTTTAACCCCAAAAAGTACGAATTTTGAAAAATCTGTGTATTTTACTTGTCTATGCAATCAGAGGAATGTATACACCGAATTTCATTATTCTAGGTACAGCCGTTTGGTTGATTCCATTTTTATCCCTCTAGTCCCATTTTACCCATTAAAAGTACGAATTTGGAAAAAATACTTTTATATTATGTATATACTCAATTAGAGGAATGTACACACCGAATTTCGTGTTTATAGCTATTGTCGTTTAATAAGTACCATTTTTATCCCTTTTTTGCCCCATTTCACCCTCTACAAATAAGAATCACTTTATGGTGCACGTTTTTGCTATAAGGGGAATGCGCATACCACATATCAAGCAAATAGAAAAAGACATATTCAAAAAACATGGTTAAATACGCTAAAATATTAGGGATTATTATGGTTATTTTTAGTCCTTGTGAGGGAAAATTGTTTCCCTTTGTTCCGATTTCGCCCCGTTTCAATCCCAACCGTTCTACGACTATAAGACTCATTTATGGAAAATTTGAACATTCTAGCTCCTTTCGTTTAGATGCTAGCGTGCTTTCAACAGACGGACGGACATGGCTAGATCGTCTTAGAATTTTATGACGATCAAGAATATATATAAAGAGTGATTTTTTTGAGGTTAGGATTTTCATGCATTAGTATTTGACAGATCACGTGGGATTTCAGACATGGTGTCAAAGAGAAAGATGCTCAGTATGCTTTGACATTTCATCATGAATAGACATACTAACGAGCAACGCTTGCAAATCATTGAATTTTATTACCAAAATCAGTGTTCGGTTCGAAATGTGAATTTTGTTCAGCGATGAGGCTCATTTCTGGTTGAATGGCTACGTAAATAAACAAAATTGCCGCATTTGGAGTGAAGAGCAACCAGAAGCCGTTCAAGAACTGCCCATGCATCCCGAAAAATGCACTGTTTGGTGTGGTTTGTACGCTGGTGGAATCATTGGACCGTATGTTTTCAAAGATGCTGTTGGACGCAACGTTACGGTGAATGGCGATCGCTATCGTTCGATGCTAACAAACTTTTTGTTGCCAAAAATGGAAGAACTGAACTTGGTTGACATGTGGTTTCAACAAGATGGCGCTACATGCCACACAGCTCGCGATTCTATGGCCATTTTGAGGGAAAACTTCGGAGAACAATTCATCTCAAGAAATGGACCGGTAAGTTGGCCACCAAGATCATGCGATTTGACGCCTTTAGACTATTTTTTGTGGGGCTACGTCAAGTCTAAAGTCTACAGAAATAAGCCAGCAACTATTCCAGCTTTGGAAGACAACATTTCCGAAGAAATTCGGGCTATTCCGGCCGAAATGCTCGAAAAAGTTGCCCAAAATTGGACTTTCCGAATGGACCACCTAAGACGCAGCCGCGGTCAACATTTAAATGAAATTATCTTCAAAAAGTAAATGTCATGGACCAATCTAACGTTTCAAATAAAGAACCGATGAGATTTTGCAAATTTTATGCGTTTTTTTAAAAAAAAAGTTATCAAGCTCTTAAAAAATCACCCTTTACATACTTTAGACCTGAGACCCTAGGTCGATATTTCAAGGTGTTACAAACGGAATGACAAAGTTAGTATACCCCCATCCTGGAGGTGGAGGGTATAAAAAATGGAAATACAACCAACTGTAGCACCCACTATCTACGAATATTTATGGTATTTAAGCTTGTTTGAAGATTTTTGTCTTATATTTACTTTTTAAATTGAATTGAAGTATTATTTCAACATACATATTGAAGTATTATTTCATTGCTTTAAAAAAGCGTGGTTTGAAATAATAAAAATATTATATTTATTTATAAATTATATTTTTACTTGTTATAATTACCAGAGTTTTTTTATTTTCAGTCCTCTCAGTTGTATTTAGTTTTATTTAAATTATTATATATTTATTTATTTTTTCAAAAAATATTTGTTAATTATCATTTTTTATGCGAAAACCAACAATTCTTCTATATGTTAAAGTAATATTTAAAAACTAAGTGCTCACAAAACTAAGGCAAATATTTTTAAGTTTTAAGTGAAAACAAATATCTTTACAATGATACTAAAAGTAAGGTAGGATTATAAACATAACTGATAAAAACGTATTCGAATTTCTATCAGATGATGTAGGCCAAAGGATTGGAAATATATTTAGAAGTATCGAAATATACATTAGGCTGGGGCGCGGCCCATACAAATGGAAAAACTATTTCGAGTCACCCCACGAAAATAAAATTTGGATTGTTTAATGATGAATTGCAAACTATTTCGTTCTTAGATCAGGCCGTCTGTGTGATAAACGTTCCTGAAAAATCATGTTTTTCCGCATTTTTTTTTGTATCTTGCATTTTTGTCAAATTTTTTATCTGGATTAATAGACCCTAGGAGGCATTTCAAAAATAAAATTTTGATTCTTGTCTTAGAGTAACATATTTGTCGAATTATTGGACATTTATAGAAATTGTTTGTGTTTTTTTTTTCAAAGCGACAACTAACAACTTTTTCCTTTTGGGTATTATTATTGTATAAAAAAATAAATAGCTGCCGTCAATATCTTTCGAATGTTACCTACATGATGAACATCGGAAAGAAATTGACGCCGCAGCGCTTATTTTTGTAAAAAGAGTTTGATAACTTTGCGTCTGAAAATCCATCTCCTGTATTAAATTATTTCACAAAAAAGAGCCGGTGACATAATTTTTCTTCCAATATTTATCACTTTCTCATCATTCCATAACCCCATTTACAAAATGTTTCCAAGAAATGAGAGTTTTTAGCTGCCACTTAAAAAACACAAAAAATCAATATATACGTCCAATAATACGACGAATAAGTTATTCTAAGTCAAGAATAAATAATTTATGTTTAAAGTGTTTTCAAGGATCTATTAATTCAGGAAAAAAAAATTGGAAAAAAATGCAACATAAAAAAATTACACGGAAAAAGCATGATTTTTAGAGGAGCTTTTAGTTCACAGACTACTTGACACAGCGACGAAATATTTTGCAGATCATTATTAATCTATCCAATCTTCATATATATTGAAGAGCAGTGGCCCTAAAACGCTATCCTGAAGCACTCCATATTCAACTTTACCTATACAACTCTTGCATTCTTCAATTTCAGCATATTGACTAGGATTTGTCTGATCATTCCGCGATAATCGCATCTTAATGCGATTTCACTATCTTAACTTTTGAATGAGGATTTTGTGATCTACTAAATCAAAAGTTTTAGCATTAGAACAACAACAATCCCCTTTTGAATCCAGACTGCAATTTATTTATTTATCTAAATTTCAAAGTAGATCTGTAAATGTTTCTGTAAAACTAGCAGTACCCGCTGCTTCACACGCGAAGAAGCCAGTTATTTGATATTAGTTGTATCCGTCGCTGTTTTTCGACAGTATTTATTTGATTTTCTTTTGGTGGATATAAATAAATCTAAAATAGTAATTTGCAAACCTCATGTTAGATAGCACTCATATACTGTCAAGGGAATGTGCACATCGACAACACTATTTTAGCTGAACTCCCTTCGTATGTATAATTTGTATCATTTTATACCCAGTTTTGAACAAAAAATTACAACCGCAGAACCTTTTAATTCCTCGATCTCTTGTTTCTAGATGCAAGCGACCACTTTATAACTTTTGACACCTCTTTCCCAAAACGTGCACATTTTGAAAAATCACAATGTAGGCAATATGTGTTTTTGCTTCTCCTAAAAACATGTACTTTATTCGGTAACACGTTTATCCCTTGTCGTTCCGTTAAAGGACTGTACACCATATTTATCCCTTTTTGTCCCGCGCACCCCCTAAAAGGTACAATTTTCGAAAAATTGAATTTTACTACGATTCTAGCTGTAATACTGTAGTTGGTACCATTTGTACCCTTTTTGTCCCGCTCACCCCTTATAAGTACAAATTTTAAAAAATTCATTTAGATCTGCGCTTTATTCACAAAATTTCACTACTATAGCTATATATTGGTACCATTTTTGTCCCGCGCACCCCCTAAAAGTACAAATTTCGAAAAATCCAATTTCCAAGAATCCAAGAATTAATACTAAAATACCCTTAATATTGCTTATTTAGCTGTGGTCCATCTACTTATAGTTTGCAGCAATTATTTGGCGCAGAAACCAAAATACTTAAGCTAAGTGAACTATAAAATGAATGAGAATTATATCTTACTTTCTGTAAGCCACCCAAAAATACGCACACTAAAAAAGTATAACACATTAATGAAACCAGTTCATTCTGTGAATGAAATGTTACATTAGGGTTAAGAAAGAGTTTCATTATTTTGTTTGTGACGGAAAAAGTAAGCAAATCTGAATATAATCGGCTAAACAAGTATTGTAATAGCAAATTTAAGCCTCTACATTATAATCCAGCCAAATATTCTCATAATATTATCCATATTTGCCTCGATTTATACAAAAATAGATTTCATTGCATTAATGAAAACCATTTCGTTGTATTAATGACACAATAAATCATTAAAAATATTGTTAATGGAATATTTCATTACGGTAATGAAACATTTCATTGCATGTATGAAATATTTCTTTGCATAAATGTAAACACATTAATGAAACTGTTTCATTGATGTAATGAAGCATTTTTCTTTCAGTGTAACGCAACTCTTTTATATATATAGATTATTTCAAAGGTCCGAAAGTCTATATTACATTTACCGGATGACATAAGTCTGAAACTATAGGCAAAATAGGCCAATTGTCCTTTTTAGTTTTTAATTTGCTCATCCTTTTGCCTCTTCACAGGACTACAAAGTCGGACAGACAGACGGACATGGCTAGATCGTCTTAGAATTTTACCACGACCCAGAATATACATTATGGGGTCTCCGTTGAATATTTTAGGGTGTTACAAACGGAATGACAAAGTGAATAAATATAAATATAAAAACAATAATTATCAATTAAAAGTAATAGATTTCGAATTTAGAAAGCCAAAATGCAACAGAAACAGTTCTACATAGCCGTTTGACAAAATGTTTGTACAAGTGTAATTAGGTTTCTGTATATGGGGTCAAAAAAAAAATTTTATTCTCTCGGTAATCAGAGAATTTGGTGATTAATTTAGTAGTGAAGAAAATGACGTAGGGTATCATATAGTCGACTGAAACTTTCTTTCGCCTTTCCGTATATGTTCTCTGTCCCTGTTGCTTATGCTGGCAATGTTAAACTGTCATTCTTTGTCTCCTGATTGTGTGTCCTTTTGATGAATTAGGTTGAAATAAAAAATGTCATTCACAAGACGAAGGAACAGCTGCCGGTTAGCACGGAGAAAGAGCTGAATTTTTCAAAACTTTTAATTTGAATATCCATCAACAACAACAATGAGTATATGAACCACATCAAATGGATGTACATCCATAATGCAAATGCTAAGAGTTGCCATCACTCAGTGCAGAGAGTGAGTGAGTGCGATTTTTTTAATAAGCTAATCTCATGTAAATCTAATTAAATACCGCAGGCTACTTGCTCACTACGCTCACGTATCGTTGTCGGCGCCCCAGAGCACAAATCAAATAAATATCATTTACGGTGAACTAAGTAGCGACGCGTGTCTGCCGGTCACCGTTCCGAGCGCATGCATTATTTTTCTCATAATTGTTGGCACCAATGACTTCAAAACAAACAAAACAATAATCAAAGGCCAACTCGAACCCTCTTCCAAAGGCTAGAGTCTTTACTGGCAGGACGACAGCGAGAGAGAGAGCGGGAATAAAACACGTTAATAAATCGGAATTCAAATGATAAAAAAAGTCAACGACATCAGTAATTCGCATTATAACTGGATTAGTTTCCTAAGTTTCCCAGCAGAGCATCATTGAAAATCACAAACAAGCAATTACCGAAATACCTTCTCTGCCATACACTTGGTTGCTGTTGCTGCCGGAGCTGGTGCTGTTGTTGGGAAACAAGTACTAATCTGCTTAAAACCAACAACCAATCCATCCATCTAACCATACCGACCCGACCGACCAACCGCCCGACCCTTCATTCATCCATCCATCCTATCCATCTTTCACAAGATATGTCCTGGTTGTGCGCATGCCTCTTTGCAAAACATCGACTAATCGGATTAGTATTGTTCCTAAAGTATTGACTTTCTCAGGCCATTTACAGAACTAGCTGCCGCTATGGAACTCTGCCACCGCTGCTGCTGTTGTTGATGATGATGATGGAAAAAACAGATTGTTTTTTCGGTTCACAAAACCCGGCAACGCTAACAAGTTGAAGAGGGATGATTGTTGTGTGTGTGTATGTTTGTTTTGTTAAACGATTGTACGCCAGGAGTGGCAGGAGCAGGAGTAACATCAACAGCCAAATCAGCCCTTAAATTTCCCTAAATACCCCATGATAGGTATCACTGCCACTGATGATTATGATGACTATGCACAGTGGTAACAAACGAGAGAGGATTAGATTACACTATGCAACACAAATTTTGTCGATGTCTTTTAACTTTTTATTATACCCTCCACTTCCAGGATGGGGATATACTAACTTTGTCATTCCGTTTGTAACACCTTGAAATATCGACCTGAGACCCTATAAAGTATATATATATTCCTGATCGTCATAAAATTCTAAAAATCTAGCCATGTCCGTCTGTCTGTTGAAAGCACGCTAGCATCTAAACGAAAGGAGCTAGAACGTTCAAATTTTCCATAAATGCGTCTTATAGTCGTAGATCGGTTGGGATTGAAACGGGGCGAAATCGGAACAAAGGGAAAAATGTTTCCCTCACAAGGACTAAAAATACCCATAATAATCCCTAATATGTTAGCGTATTTAACCATGTTTTTTGAATATGTCTGTTTCTATGTGCTGGATATTTGGTATGCAAATGGGACAAAAAAGGGATAAAAATGGTACATATTAAACGATAACAGCTAGAAAAACGAAATTCGGTGTGTACATTCCTCTAATTGAGTAGATACATAATATAAAAGTATTTTTCCAAATTCGTACTTTTAAGGGGTAAAATGGGAATAGAGGGATAAAAATGGTACCAACCAAACGGGTGTACCTAGAATAATGAAATTCGGTGTATACATTTCTCTGATTGCATAGACAAGTAAAATACGCGGATTTTTCAAAATTTGTACTTTTTGGGGTTAAAATGAAAAAACGGGATAAAAATAGTACCAATCAAATGACCGCAGCTAGAGGCATGAAATTCGGAGTATACATTCCTCTTACTGTGTAGACACGGAAAATAAAATGATTTTTCGAAATTCGTACTTTTTGGGGTCAACATAGAAAAAGGGGATAAAAATAGTACCAACCAAATGACCGCAGCTAGAGTCATTAAATTCGGAGTATACATTCCTTTGACTACGTAGACATGAAAAATAAAAAGTTTTTTTCCAAATTTGTACTTTCAAGTGATACAATGGGCACCGAGGGATAAAAATGGTACCAACCAAACGGCTACACCTAGAATAATGAAATTCGGTGTATACATTCCTCTGATTGTGTAGACGCTTAAAATAAACAAATTTTTCGAAATTCGTACTTTTTGGGGTTAAAATGATCAAAGGAGATAAAAATAGTACCAATCAAATGACCGAACTTCGGTAATGAAATTCGGAGTACGTATTCCTCTGACTGCGTAGACACCGAAAATAAACTGATTTTTCGAAATTCGTACTTTCAAGGGATACAATGGCACAGAGGGATAAAAATAGTACCAACTAAACGACTACAGCTAGAATGATGAAATTCTAATTGCGTAGAAACGTCAAGGGGGTAAAAATGGTACCAGTCAAATGGGCGCAACTGGAATCATGGAATTCAGTGTATACATTCCTCTGACTGCATAAACACGCAAAATAAAAAGTTTTTTTCCAAATTCGTACTTTTTCAAATAATGAAACAAAAATTACTATTTTATTATTTTCTTGTTTTTTATTTCCCAATATTTCGACCAACTCCGTTGGTCATCTTCAGGGGTCTAGTACAAAAAACTCAAATTATTCAATTACAAGTTACAAGCATTAACAATCAAAAAATATCACAATATTTATATTTACATTTTTAAAAAAGTTTTTCTCCTCCGAATTTCATTACTCTAGCTGCTGTCATTTGGGTGATACTATTTTTAACCCCAAAAAGTACGAATGTGTTTCTAGCTGTTGTCGTTTGGTAGGTACCATTTTTATCCCGTGTTTGCCCCATTTCGTCCCCTATTAATAAGAATCACTTTATGGTGCACGTTTTTGTTATAGGAGAAATGGGCATATCCAATATCAATGACCCCTAATATTTTAGAGTATTTTATATTATGGGTATTTTTAGTCCTTGTGAAGGAAAAATGTTTCCTTTTGGGCCGGTTTCGCCCTGTTTCAATTCCAACCGATCTACGACTATAAGACACATTTATCGGAAATTTTGACATCCTAGCTCCTTTCGTTTAGATGCTAGCGTGCATTCTTTTGAAGGATTATGACATTCAAGATGCCTAGTCTATTATGCCCAGTTTTAATTCCAATCGATCTACGACTATAAGACACATTTATGGGAAATTTTGACATCCTAGCTCCTTTCGTTTAGATGCTAGCGTGCTTTCAACAGGCGGAAAGGGCTAGAGCTTTATCATTCTTAATACACATGGTAAAACTTTAGCGGATCCCGTGGATAGATCGCTAGAAAATTATAAAACATTAATGTCATGCAAAAAAAATCAGTTTAATAACTCCCTCGAAAATGAAAATTTTACAAAAATATCCGATTTGTATTTTTCATTTATAATAATTTATATCAATTATTTGCCCGTTTTGTACCCACAGTGCAATGACTATTGTGAGATTCTTCTTTTTTATTATGTTTATATGAATCGTTGTTTGTGTGTGTTTACCTTTGACTTGTCCTTTTTTGATTCGGTCTCTTCCTACTCAGACCATAATCGTCGTCATCCTCATCATCATCATCATCACTGGGAGTGCAATGTGTATGTGTGTGTGATGGTTAAATTACATTATTTATTAGCAATGTTTAGTTTGGATTTATTTGTTCAAACTGCAAGCAAAAAACACTCTCGCAATCCTCCTTCTCCGGATGATGCCCATCGATTGTGAGAAAAGTAAACATTCAGCGACAAAGTAGAACTCATTAGACGATGATTCAATTCATTGCTGCTGCTGCAACACACTTAATGCTCGCTCGGTTACATCGTCGCTTTGTGCCGACGGGCGTTGATGGGCGTTTTAAATGACAAATTCATAACACGGGAATAATAATTGTGTTTCTTTTTGATGAAGTGGAATTTCTCCCCGTATTCTATTGGCTTCTATTTGCATTTTGTTGCACGGCCACCGCATCAGCATAACGCACGCCTTTGGTTGCATGAATATTAATTTTGGGAAACAAATTCTTTTGGGGGCGGCCTGCGTTTCCTTCATGCGAAATGGGAAACTTAATTAAAATTTTATTTGATTAGAATTTGTTGTAAATTAGCTGAAGACCGAATATGAATTTAATAATGAGATGATGTTGATTGAGGATGTTTCCCACGAACGACAATATCTGCGCGTTTGCCCACTCAGACTCGAAAAAAATTACCTGGTGGTCAGAGAATCGCGTCAACCGATGGCTAGTATGTGAAGAGATCGTAGATTCTACAGGGAAGACAGAATGAAATGTGAGAGATGCTATACCCCAGTGTATCGACTTGGAGGAGAGACAATCCCAGCAAAAACTCATGTTCCGTTCTCAGCAGGTTAGTGAGGGAGAGCAAGTAACAAATTCACCATAACAACTGATGCCATATGTTCGGCATCTGATTGTAAAAAGCGCCACGAGGTTGTAATGTGTGATTTTTATACACTCCACGAGAGTATTATGTCTTTGTGCATTTGTTTGTAACACCCAAAAGGAAGGGAGATAGACCCATTGTTAATTATACCGATCGTCTTAGAATCACTTTCTGAGTCGATTTAACAATGTCCGTCTGTCTGTCCATCCATTGTTGTAATCACGATACAGGTCGCAATTGTAGACAGAAACGAAACTTTGCACAACGAAGTTTTTCGGGACAAGGACGAACGCTATTGCATTTGAAGAAAATCGCTTCAGATTTAGATATAGCCCCCATACGAATTTCACTCCCGATTTGACTCTATTCACTCTAGTTACCACATATTTCAACAGATTTTCTTCAAAATTGGCAAAACATCTCATAGTTCAAAACACCTGTGGTAAAAATGTGTTAGATCGGTTCAGATTTATATATAGCTCCCATACAAATTTCGCTCTCGATTTGACTTTTTCCGCTCTAGAAACCACATATTGTATCAGATTGTCTTCAGATTTGGTAAAACATCTTATATTTCCACTAGAAACACACATGGTGAATATAGGTCAGATCGGTTCAGATTTATATGTAGCTCCCATATAAATTTCTCTCCCGATTTGACATTTTCCGCTCTAGAAACCACATATTGTACTCGATTTTCTTTAAATTTGGCATAACATCTTATAGTCCATCTAAACAAACCTATGGTGAAAGTGGGTAAGATCGGTTCAATAAATAATAGCTCCCAAAAGTTTAACCGATTTTGGCCAAACTTTACACTTTATATGTCATATATTTCGTTCCAGGTTTCAATATATCCTCATACAAATGTCCTTTCCGATTTAAAATTTTTTGTCAAACATATACATTTACAGGATACAAAAAACCTTCCCGTTTTCACTTTTTCACCGAATTGAATTGTATTCGGATAGAAAGTGGAGTGTATCATAGAGTCGGCCCCGCCCGACTTTAGCCTTTCCTTACTTGTTTTCTATTCGCTTATTTCATTGCAGACGAAGCATGCAGAAATTCAGCTCGATCCGAATTTTGCAAGACTCTATTACACCCGAGTCATGCAGAGTTTCAACAACGTCTACATCATTGCACCCTCAGTAGACGAAAGTAGTAGTAAAATGATGAAATTTCACAAACTAGAAGTACTTCGCCCTACCAAAATATAAATTTTAAATTTGCTAACAAAACGTCCATTCAAATGTAGGAATATGGTCCGACTATACCTTTGTATTAATGTTTCAATATAGAATCCTGTCCAACACTTTTCAAATCCTTTAAATCATAGCGATTTAAATAAAACTATTTATAATCTAGAGATATTGTGCTAAAAATGTATTCAAGACTATCTATGAAAATAAAACAATAATCTTGGATACACCGATAAAAAGTTGAAAAAAAAAAGTTTTATTTTTCTACAAGGTTGCAAATGCTTAACGTTTGAAATTTTGTTTATTCCAATAGCTTTTTTAATTGACATTAATTTGAATGAATGAACTTAAAAAAAATTAAGGTCTCGGACACAAAATATTAATTTTTCTGTTACATACAAGGGATACAATGGGAACAGAGGGATAAAAATGGTACCCACTAAACGGCTACAGCTAGAATTATGAAATTCGGTGTGTACATCCCTCTAAGTACGTAGACATATAAAATAAAGAGATTTTTGAAAGTCGTACTTTTAAGGCGGTAAAAGGGGATAAAAGTGGTACCAACCAAACGGTCGCAGTTATCATAATGGAATTCAATGTATACATTCCTCTGACTGCATAGACACGCAAAATAAAATGATTTTTCGAAATTCGCACTTTATTTTTCTACTTACTACTAGCTACTAGCGAGCAAATGACTCGAATCATGAAGTTATATAAAAAGTTGTAAAAAACACATAAAATTCAGAAAAATGCATGCAATCTTTATTTGAATCGATAGTACGGTCCATATAATTTAATGTTTGAAGATTATTTCATGCAAATGTTGACTTCGACTGCGCCTCAAATGGTCCATCCGCTTAGTTTGGCATACTCTTTCCAACATCTCGGCCGGTATCTCACGAATAAATGCTTCAATGTTGTCTTCCAATGCGTCAATTGAAGTGGGTTTGTCTGTATAGACATGAGCTTTAACATAGCCCCACAAAAAAAAGTCTAAAGGCGTTAAATCGCACGATCTAGGCGGCCAACTGACCGGTCCCGAACGTGAAATAAAATGTTGACCGAACTCGCCTCTCAATAAGTCCCTTGTTGCGCGTGCCAGCCCATAAACAGCACCAAACTGTAACTTTTTGTGGATGCATTGGTAGCTCTTGCAATGCTTCTGGTTGATATTCACTCCAAAATCGACAATTCTGCCTATTTACGTACCCATTGAGCCAAATAAGAGGTTCGTCGCTGAACACAATTTTTCTGTAAAAAAGTGGATCTTCGGCTTTCTTAAACTTTCTTAACAGAGCCCGCATTTTCATAATAAAATTCAATAATTTGCAAGCGTTGTTCGTTTGTAAGACGATTCATTGTTAAATTATAGACCAAACTGAAGATGTTTGACAGTGAAACAAAATACGAAACGTGCGTCAGCTCTTTAAACAAGTGTTGCCAAAAAGATAATAGATAAAAAATCACCCTTTACTTTTGGAATTAAAATAGGATATAAATATATACAACCAACCAAACGGCTATAGCTAAAAATGCGTTCATTATCCCATAATATTGGAGATTGCTGCCTTATACATACTGTTTGAACTGATTTGAAGTATTGTATCTATATATAAACATATAATCTGTAAAATCGACAGTCACCGTGGAATGCAATCCATGGAATCGGCCCGGCCGAACTTAACGCTCTTTTTACTTGGTTTACAAACAAACAACAATTGCCACATTTGTATACCCTCCACCTCCAGGATGGGGGTATACTAACTTTGTCATTCCGTTTGTAACACCTAGAAATATCGACCTGAGACCCTATAAAGTATATATATTCTTGATCGTCATAAAATTCTAAGACGATCTAGCCATGTCCGTCCGTCTATCCGTCTGTTGAAAGCACGCTAGCATCTAAACGAAAGGAGCTAGGAAGCCCAAATTTTGCATAAATGCGTCTTATATGCGGAGATCGGTTGGAATTGAAACTGGGCGAAATCGGACCAAAGGGAAAATTTTTTCCCTCACAAGGACTAAAAATACCCATAATAATCCCTAATATTTTAGCGTATTTAAGAATGTTTTTTGAATATGTCTGTTTATATTTGCTTAATATTTGGTATGCGCATTCCCCTTATAGCAAAAGCATGCACCATAAAGTGATAAGAATGGTACATATTAAATGACAACAGCTAGAAACACGAAATTCGGTGTGTACATTCCTCTAATTGAGTAGATACATAATATAAAAGTATTTTTTCCAAATTCCTTTTTCGTTCGCTTTTAAGGGGTAGAATGGGAATATAATAAAAATGGTACCCCCAAACGGCTGTACGGCTGGGGTTAAAATTAAAAAAGGGGATACAAATAGTACCAATCAATTGACCGCAGCTAGAGTCATGAAATTCGGAGTATACATTCCTCTGACTGTGTAGACACGGAAAATAAACTGATTTTTCGAAATTCGTACTTTTTGGGGTCAGAATAGAAAAAGGGGATAAAAATAGTACCAACCAAAAGACCGCAGGTAGAGTCATGAAATTCGGAGTACACATTCCTCTGACTGCATAGACACGGAAAATAAACTGATTTTTCGAAATTCGTCCTTTCAAGGGATACAATGCCACAGAGGGATAAAAATAGTACAAACTAAACGACTACAGCTACAGGGTGTTTTTTATTGGGGTATAGAACTTTAAGTTGGCATCACTTTTTTAACTGGCGGCCATTTTGTCAGCTGTCAATTGATTAATATTTAGTTTGGTTTGCCATTTCATCATGAACAGGTTGACAAAAGAACAACGCTTGCAAATCGTGCAAATTTATTTCGAAAGTAATGGTTCAGTTCGCGAAGTTCACCGCAAGCTCCGTCCATTTTATGGTCGACATAATCGTCCATCAGAGCAATTAATTCGATGAGCGCATAATTTCGCGGAATGGACCTGTCAATTGGCCACCAAGATCGTGTGATTTGACACCATTGGATTATTTTCTTTGGGGATATGTGAAGTCGCTCGTCTACGCCAACAAACCAGAAACGTTAGGGGACTTGGAAGCCAACATTCGTGGCGTGGTTGAAAATTGGACCTGTAGAATTGGCTATATTCGAGCCAGCAGCGGCGGCCACATGCCCGAAATCATATTTAAACATTAATGGCATAAAATTATCCTTCCAATAAAGCCAAATTGATGGACATTAAAACGATTTTCTTGTGTTTTATTTCAATTCGAAGTTCTATACCTCAATAAAAAACACTCTATAGAATGATGAAATTCTAATTGCGTAGAAACGTCAAGGAGGTACAAATGGTACCAACCAAATGGGCGCAGCTTGAATCATGGAATTCGGTGTATACATTCCTCTGACTGCATAGACACGCAAAATAAAAAGTTTTTTTTTTTCAAAAATTTTAATTTTGCTTTTACGGCACTTTTTTTGCACTATGTACGTCTGATAATGGATTTTCAAAATTTGTACTTTTGGAACTAAAATAGAATGGAAGTACAACTAACTGTAGCACCCACTATCTACCAATATTTATGGTATTTAAGCTTTTTGAAAATATAAATATAAGAATATTTATTTTTTGATTTGAAATAAATAATTGTTTGAAATAATTAAAATATTATATTTATTTATAATTTTTTTTTAATATTTGTATTTGCTTTGGTTTGGCTATATTAAAAAAATTATATTTTCCTGTAATATTACTGCACTTCTACGAAAACCGACAACCTCTGTGGAATGCAATCCATGGTGGAGGGTATATAAAGTTCGACCCGGCTGAACTTAACGCCGTTTTTACTTGTTTCTTCTAGTTCTCCATTGTCTTCAAAATTACTAAACTTTTTCTAATGATTTTTATTTATTTTTATTAAGAAAATAAACATAAGTGGGAGTGGTAAAGGTTGAACTTTAGTAATGAACATTTAATACTGTGACACAGTATAGTACAGCCAAAAATTCACACCAAACCGTGACTCGTTGTGGATGCATTGACTAGTCTATAGTCATGTGTGTGTTCTCTGAACCCCACATGCGGCAATTTTGATTATTGACATAGCCACCGAGATGAAAATGAAGTAATTAATATTTCGCAATTTTGTTCGAGTGCATATGGGCATCTCCCAAAAAAGGTCTACCAAAAAAATGAAATCAGGCCACACTAATAGCTTTTAACTTTATTTTTTCCTTACTTCGACAACTTTTTATATTACACGATCATGATTTTGACCATGTCAAAAGTCTTTTCAAGTGGCTACGCAGCGACTTTTCAACATCAAACCCGGCCTCTATAAGGAGATGATTCTCACAAACGAACGAGAAGCACAACTCACTTGCCGAATTTGCGTTTAAAAAATCGCACGAAGTAATAAAGCACACATGCCATCTTACAAGCATCACATTGAGTTGTATGTGTATATGCAGGTATAGTTACCCAGCAATACTTCTGCCGTGCCAACGCTCATTTGTTTTAAGTTTTTTCGTTTGCATTTTGTTGGTCTGTAATCCATTTTTGATTTGAACTGGGATATTGTCCTGGCTCAAGACCATTTTGCATCTATATTTAATAGAATGCAAATTTATTTACAAATGGCATGGTGACATTTATTACTTGGCTTCTATTAAATATAGATGCAAAATGGTCTTGAGCCAGGACAATATCCCAGTTCAAATGGTTTATAATTTTGTACTAATTTGTACTAAATCCTGACGATATGTTTTTAAAATGTAGTACTCTTTAAGCGCTTTAGAACTCTAAAAAGGCTGATCGACTTTTTCAGTTTCCTTCTTGTTTTTCGCGTAATTTATGGCGTGCGAATGTCGCGTCCGGGCCACTGGGAGATGCCCATATCCCTTTTTGCAAATGTCAAACATAAACCTGAAAATAAAAATGAATTTTATTCTACTTTCAAAGTCAAAGTAATCGGTTGTTCAAATTTAATTTTAAAAGTTAAAAAACTTAAAAGTTGATAAGTTGAAAGTTAACAAATATCGCACTTTGTAAATATCAAAATTTACTTTATACAGAGATTAAAGACTACAGAGACTAAAATTTAAATACGCTTTTCAAATTTGGAGTTTAAGTAAATAGTCCATTACAATTTTAAGTATGGAATTTTCTTACATTTCATAAATGAACAAAAATCAATATGTTAGGAAGCGATGGCGCAAACCTAATCCTAATTTGAAGGGTGTATTTAAACTTTAGTATCTGATGTTGCTGCACTTCTATATAAAGCCGATAGCCTCCAATTTGCGGGTAATACTCTGTAATTCATTCCATGATGGTGATATAAGAATTGGCGAGACCGAATTTGACACTCAATAAATTGTTTCCTAATTTAAATGTATCCTAGCTAGACATAAGATGAAATTTTCAAACGGAGTTGTGTGTCTTCATTTAGAAACACCACTAAAATCTATTTGGGAAACATATGCCTTTAAGGTTATTGTCTCAGCTTATTAGCTTCATTTAAACATTTTAAAATTACAAACGGATCAAAGACACTCGGTGATAAACAAATACAACCACCAACAACCTTTGTTTAATTAACTTCATTGGGAATTAATCATCCAATCATCAGCAAACCGGCAGCTGTGTAATACACCGAAAGTCCTCTGAAAACAATGAACGAATGCTGCAACTCACATTCATATTCATATTTTGTGGACATATTTTGTTTTTTTTTTTTTTTGGTCAAATATTTGTGTAGGTGCTGCTGAGATTTCAAAAGCCACAAACCACCGAAATGACAAAGCCGAAAGGCAATCATGGCAGTGGCGATGGTGGCGGTGTCAGTGTCGCTGTCGGTGGCGATGTACACCTTCTCATAATCACACAGCGCGGCATAGATCGATGGATAGTGGCTGGAGAGATACACCGGTAGATACCTTAGCAAATATTTGAACTCTTTGACTTCGAGATCGGATGACAACTTCAAGTGACTGTGAGGTTGTTGTTTTTCCTCAATCGGTTTGAAACAAACCGAACATCATCAGTTCTGCATCGATGATGCGGGTCTTTTCTAATTTCGTTGCCAAAGATTTTAGACAAACAACTCAACAACACATTAACAACCTATCCTCGGATATTAGATGTTGTTAGGAAAGCAAACAACATTTACAGGAAATGTTCATGTTGTCGATGACGCTGACGCTGTCGAAGAAGATGGTCGGTCGGTAATTTCTTTGTCTCCGGCGGCGAAAAAAAGAGAAGCCGTCTTTGAAGCCGAGTGAAAACAAACACAAACACCAGACAAACAAACAAAACGAGGCAACCTTCCCAAGGATGGCATGTTTTCGAATTGTTGGTGTATCTACAAAATTAACCCTTTGAGAAACAAGGACTTATTGGTTTCATACCTCTTTAACTCTTTCGGTCGGTTAGTAAAGTAAAAGTAATTTCCGCTAAACCTGAAACCGGAAATGCCGTGTGTCGCCTGTCTTTTTCCTCTTTTTTTTCAAAAATTTGTTAAATACTTTAAAGCGATTTCAATTCCCATAAAGTGTTAACAATACGATTATGATTATCAAACCCGTGCGAAGGGGTGGGGAGGAGCCGTACTTACTGGCTGGCTGTATGGCTGACATATCAATATCGCAATCACGGCTAGGCTTTTGTGCGACATCGTGGAAGAAAATCGTATGGCCACGTGTCAAACGTCACAAGGACGACGGCCACTTTTGGTTTTACAGTGTCATTTGTACGGTATGGGGCGCGCACGCCTACCCTCCCCGGCCGGCTTTCGCTCGTTCCGTGGGTTGGTTGGTGTACGTTGATCATTCATCAAGATAAATGTCATTGCGACATTGTATCACACGGCAAAGATGATGATGCTGACGATGTTGCCAAAACTTATTAAAGACCATAACCCATAACACCCAAAGCGTTTTACGGTGGTTGGTAGGTTGGCTGACTGGCTTGGTTTGCTGTCTGCTTCACTACCGGTTGCAACTGAAGTCATCAGTCGTCGTTGTTCGATGCCACCAAGGCTTAAGCCTCTTATAAAGTTAAGAATGCCCATTAATTGTACACGAGTCATAGAACAAAAGGCCACAGTAGCAGAGGATCTGAATCGAACCGAACTGAAATTGAACATCGCCTGAATTGAATGGAAGTGATTAAATAAATGTCAGTTTATTTGATTGTATTAAAACGCACTGTTATCTGAGAATTTTGATTGATCTTTTGTTTGATTTGTTTCCTTCATCGGGAGTTTTGTTTCTTTCCCATTTTCCTCGGAGCTTGTTTTTTCTGAAGTCGTAAAAAACCAACGGCAGCAGCAGTATCATTTCCGACAGGTAAAGGAAATTACAAAGAGACTTAATGCCAAACTTTAGTAACATTTCAAAAGGGAATCAATTTGATTTTTCAACTAAATTGTAAGAAGTGCTGCAGGTCCTCGGAAAAAATTAAACTTTAAATTAAATAAAAATTATATGCAAATATTCAAATATATAAATCGACAAACCTGATACTCACAAAAAAGAATAAAAAACTTCCGTTGCGTACGTAATAGGACTAATTGAGGACACTGTAAAATGTTCAAAAATTGCCAAAGCAATAATCTCACAAAAATCACATAATCAACGTAATTAACCCCATCACTGACAAAACCACCATTCGGGTTGTATCCCTGGGCATTGTTTTTTATTTTAAATACAATATTAACTATTAACTATTTTCTTATCTGGGGTGTGTCTAAAGTCGGCTACGCAGAGCAAATGTTTCAGGCGTTGTCTGGCGGCGACATGAAAAATCGCCAAAAAATAGATGAAAAATCTGCCAAAAAATTGGACCAAAACGGATTATGAAATTACTCCCAAAACTAATGAAAAATCTAACAACTTAGAAATGAAAAGTCGTCCAAAAAGGGTCATATTTCATATGAAAAATCGGCAAAAAAATTGAGTAATTTGCAATATGAAAAATCGTCCAAAAATATATCATCTGGGGATTGTCCAAATCCGACTACGCAGAATAAGAATTTCCACCTTTTGGTGGATTTCGTCCGGTCTTGAATATTTTCTCCTCTGGGTTATGTTCAAATCTGCCTATGCAGAGTGAAAGTATTCATGGTTGGCTAACCGGACTAAACGATTTTCTCATATGAGGTATGTTGAAATCCGACTACGCAAATTAAAGGTTTTTAACCTAATTTGGAAATATCGGCAAATGACAAATAAATATTGCCCAAAAATAAAGAAAAAATACCAAATATTTTTGTGTGATTTTTTCATATAAAAATATTCCATTCCTGTAAGGAAATTTTAGGTAATGTTTAATAATTTTCTGGGGCGATATTTCGTTCAACCTTGTCGATCGGTCGAAATATGGTGCAATAATCAAACACTATTTAGGGGAACCCGGGAAACACTCTGAGTACAAAAATATAAATACAGGGTGCGACAAAAGTCGCGAAGGGGTTTAAAACAATCATAACTTATTTACTTTGTAATTTAAATTTATTTTTCTTACAAAATAATAAAATATAATATCTGTAGATTTTTTTTAATTTATGTGTGAGATATTACGTCACGCAAGTGACCACCATTTTCATCCGCGCAAAGTTGAGCTCTTTCAAGAGCATTTTCCATGACACGGGTCAGAGTATCTGGCTGCAACGCTCTTATTTCGGCTTGAATATTCTCCTTCAGCTGTTCAAGGATTCTGGGTTTATTGATATACACCCTCTCTTTTAAATATCCCCAAAGGAAATAATCAGGTGCTGTTATTTTTTTTGGAAATTAAGCGTTCAAATTGATGGTCAAAATAAAATTCTATGATTTTAGTTCGTTGGATAACGTTGTAACTTTCCATGATTATTCTCCCAGATTTATTTTACAAGTCCTAAAAAGAACAAGTGAAAACGGCGTTAAGTTCGGCCGGGCCGAACTTTATATACCCTCCACCATGGATTGCATTCCACAGAGGCTGTCGATTTTACGAAGTACAAATTTAGAAAAATCTTTTTATTTTTTGTGTCTATGGTTGGTACAATTTGTATCCCCTTTTTCCTAGAGGGATGTACACTAGAGCGTACCAGGTTACAAGTAAAAAAAAGTTCGCCGTACACCTTCGAATATGAAGTATTATTGAAAGGTAGTTTAAATTTTTTTTTTTTATTTTTTTATGCCGAACGTAGGTGTCGCGCTTTTACATTTTTCTATATAACTTCTGCATTTATAAACGGATTTTAAAGTGTGATACATCGATGTTTTTGTCTCGACGAGGCCGATTTTTTTGTCTTTGAAGTCATTGAGCTCAAGCATGATTCATGACTTTATGCGAGCTTTAATTTTCTGATATTAGAGTGGTACATTTGGGTAGTAGCAACTGAGATTTGATGGGTATGTACCAGAAGGGGGTGCTTGAGCTCAATGACTTCGAGACAAAAACATCGATGTATCACACTTTAAAATCCGTTTATAAATGCAGAAGTTATATAGAAAAATGTAAAAGCGCGACACCTACGTTCGGCATAAAAAATAAACAAATTTTTTTGAAACTACCTTTCAATAATACTTCATATTCGAAGGTGTACGGCGAACTTTTTTTTTTGAGTTACGCCCTAATGTACACACCAAATTTCATCATTCTAGCAGCAGTCGTTTAGTTGGTACCATTTCTATCCCTCTGTACTCATTGTATCCCTTGAAAGTACGAATTTGGAAATAAACATTTACTTTTTGTGTATACGCAGTCAGAGGAATGTATACTCCGAATCTCATGACTCTAGTTGCGGCCATTTGGTTGGTACAATTTGTGGCCCTTTTTGCTCATTTTACTCTCCTAAAAGTACTATTTTAGAAAAATCTCTTTATTCTACATGTCTACGCAATCAGAGTAATGTATGCACCGAGTTTCATTTTTCTAGGTTCAGCCGTTTGGTTGGTACCATTTTTATCCCTCTATTCTCAGTTTACACCTTAAAAGTACGAATTTGGAAAAAATAATGTTATATTATGTATCCACTCAATTAGAGGAATGTACGCACCTCATATCGTGTTTTTAGGAGCTGTCATTTAATAGGTACCATTTCTATCCCTTTTTGGCCCATTTCAACCCCTACAAATAAAAATCACTTTATGGTGCACGTTTTTGCTATAAAGGGAATACACATACGAAATATCAAGCATTTGCTTGATAATCAAAACACGCTTAAATCAAATCAAATATTATGGATATTTTCAGTCCTTGTGAGGGAAAAAATTTTCCCTCTGGACCGCCAACTTTCAATCCCAACTGATCTGCAACTATAAGAGAAATTATGAGAAAATTTGGACGTCCTAGATCCTTTTGTTTATATGCTAGCTTGCTTTCAACAGACGGACGGACATGGCTAGGTCGTCTTAGAATTTTATGACGATCAAGAAGGTCTCAGATCGATATTTCATGGTGCTACAAACGGAATGACAAAGTTAGTATACCCCCCTCCTAGAGGTGGAGGATATAAAAATAGGTTTTATATGGGAGTAGATATAGGGGTAGGTATGTTGGGGGGGGAAAATATTGAGGAACTTTATGGAGGTCAGTTTTACATGCCTCCGACGCAGTTTTGGCTGTTAAGTTCGGTCGGGCCGAATCCACCATGTATTGTATTCCACGGTATTACCGGCAGATTAGAAGATGTCCATTTAACGTAAAAATCTATAAAAATGTTTTTATAGCGTGATATTTGACTATATATCTCAGTTATTTGACTATATATCAGCTATCTTTAATAAATTGTGCAAAATACACTATGTATTAGAGATTATTGGAGGCATTTTCATTCGTTGTTCCACACAGTCAGAGGTCATACGAATTTTTAAAATCAATTATCTCTCGCGTTCACAGTGGAATATACACACTTCATTTTATCAAACTCCTATATTTTTAAGGTCTGCACATTAAAATAAGTGTACATACCGAATTTTGCCATTCTAGGGGCAACAATTTGGTCGGCATCAATTTTAGCCCTTCTTGCCCATTTTGACCGTAAAAGTACGATTATCGAAAGATCGCTTGATTTTGCAGCCGGAACGAAGTACACACTGATTTTATTATTCTAGCTGATGTGTACCACTTTTATCCCGTTCTCTCCGTTTCCCCCTAAAAGAAAAAATTTCGAAAGTTCTCATTATTTTTCACGTCTATACATTCAGCGGAATGTAAAAACCGAATTTTAAGATTCAAATGCAGCCATTTGGTTCGTACCAATTTTATCTCTCTTTCCACATATTCCCCCTTAGAAGTACGAATTTGGAAAAATCCCTCATTTTACGTGTATATAAGATTAATAGGTACACATCGATTGGCGAATAAGATTGAACTCACCAGATATCAAGGTAGAAAACTTCAATAAATATGTGTAAACACTCGAAATATTAGTGTTTATTGGGGACAGTGTCATTGTTAGCGATTTTTTTCTCTCTGGACCGATATCGCCCATTTACTTATTTATTATGAATTACAATACAAAGTAAATTTATATTCTAATTTTGGGTCCAGGGATTGAGCCGGGGTGAATAAGACCATTGTAGCTAGTTATTGCAGCGACAGACAAGAGCCTCTGATGGGAATCGAACCCACAACCCCTAGGCTGATAGCCGAGCACGCTACCAACTCGACTACCGAGGCGCTCTTCGTCCATTTTCAATACCAGCCGATTTACAATTATTAGGCGTATTTTTTGAAAAATGTGGACGTCCTATTTATTTTCCTTTATGGTTTAGGACATGGCTAGACCATCATATAATGATTAAGAATATATATACGTTATAGGATCTCAGATCGATATTTCAAGGTGTTACAAATGGAATGGCAAACTTAGGTATAGGTGGGTATAAAAATTAAAAAGAAATATGAAGTCCACCTTAAGGGTTGAAAATAGAGGGTAGGTATGTGTTAATCATTTGACTCCCTTTCGCTTCCCCATTTTCGGAAGAAAACTATATTCTATCGTCAACATATCACCTGGAAGATAAAAATAAAACCACCATACTCTCTAGGACTTAATATTTGACTACTTCCCTTCTCTTTGACTACTTACCTCCCACACAAATGACTTTATCCTTTATAAACCTAGTCTTTATAATTTCTACACTGATGTTCAGGGTCTATATAAGTCGGTCGACTGTACTTTCTTACTTCTTTTAAAAGATTTCACGGCTCTTACTCATGTTATTCTGACTTACAGAACATTTCGACTACGTTCTGAAGAACGCCTTTAAAAATCCAGTCCAAGGAAAACTAGCTCCTTATTTCTAATGATATTAAATAATATCGTTGTATTTTTGTCAAATAGTGAAATTTGCAAATGACTGTTGACTAAAAAAAATAAATTTTTCCTTGACTTGGATTTTTAACATTCCCTCCAAACTCAGAAACATTAACAAACAATTTATTTAATATAATTACAATATTTAAACTTAAATTTGAAATTTGTTTGCGTATATACACACTTAAATGCAAATACATCTCCACTTTTATTTGTTCTGTGTTATTGATGATTTCTCAACAAATATATCAGAGTACAAGCGGAAATATCACATTTTGTACTCGTACTTGTCGTAGGTGTAAAAACTTTTACAAAAGTTGTTATTGTTTCGATTCCACAGATTTTACATCATATGACGCCATTTGTTACATATTACAACGCGAACAACAACAATGACTATTTATTCGCACACACAACAGCAATAATAGCAACAACAAATATTCCTCAACGAGTATAGAAATATTGTCAATAATTCGTATGCGACTTTTCCGTTACGATTTGTTTACTCAATGACAAAACTTCGGTTTCATTGTTGTTGTGTGTGAGTGTGTTTCTAACGTTGTAATGATGACAGCGCCAGTAACTGGGATGCAATTGCTGCCACGGATAACCCAGCAAACCATTTAGGGTGAAACATAGACTAAATTAGAATGGATAAACTATCTATATGGATACACTCTATCTATTGGATGCATAAATTGGGCAGATTGATATACACAAAGTTTTAAGGAAAATAATTTTATAATCAAACCAATATCTGCCACTATCTAGAAAATACTGTCTGAACACAAGTTTTTTAAGGAGCAGGAAGCTTTGGTTAATATCGTAGAATATAATTGTGGAGCAATTGATGATGGATATGCAGCTACGCACAAAAAATATGATTGGGGTGATCATAATGGAAGGGTATCATGTATGATTGGAGTTATGATTGTAGCCAATCATATTATGGTTATCATGTTATGATCCCAAAAATCACACAGTTATCATTATATACCACTCAATCATAATATTGTCTGAAATTATCATAATATGGTAAACAACAAATGGTCCCCGCAATCATATTATGATCCCAAGTCAATCATAATATGATAAACTTGTAAACAAATTATGGTTCCTGCAATCATATCATGATCACCAGATAGTGATAGTATGATCTTTATGGTGGATGAAATTATGATCCCAAGTGAATCATAATATGATCTTCAATATAATATGTTAAGCTATATTTTTGAATTCATATAATATAAATTTATTATGCTACATTGAAATGATAATTTAAAAAAGTAAAAAATATAATTTAATTCAATAGCAATTACTTATTAATTTAAATAAGTAAAAAATGTGTGGTTCGGCCGGGCCGAATCGTATATACCCTTCTCCACGAAGTGCATTTCACAGTATTACGGCAGATTAGAGGCTGTTGACTTTACATAGAAGTATACTACCATATTATGATACTTGTGATATTTTATGCACATTACAATATTTGGCATAAGGCATACTCATGCACAATATTTCAAATCCACTACCATATATAAATACAATGCTGTAATTGTAATCAAAAAGTGAACATGCCATAAATATTGGGCGATCGTCAGTAGTCATTAGGGAGAAACATTTTCAGCTACAGACCAAGTGACTGTATTATTTTGATAAGAAAGGTACACAATTTTTAAAGATCCCTTATGCTTCGCGCCCACTTTTGGAATATACGCATCTAATGCCATGAATCTAGCTACAGCCTTTCTTTTTCATTTGGACTCTAAACATAAGAATTTGGAAAATACTCATAATAAACACCAAATTTCAAGATTCTTGCTACAGTCATTTGCTTGGTGCCAATTTTTCCCCATTTTGATTCTAAAGGTACGAATATTGACAGCTATCTTTATTTTTCGTGCCTACACAGTCAAAGCAATATGTACACCTTTTTGTTTCGAGTCTTTACTGTCAGATGAACCTATACAACTAAATTCATTATTTCAACTTCAGCGGTTTGAGTGGTACCATTTGTATCTCTCTTTTCCAATTGTATCCCTTAAAAGTACGAATTTTGAAAAAATATTCTATTTTAGGTGTCTACGCAATTAAGGTAATGTACTCTCCAAATTTCATGTTTCTAACTGTTGTCGAATCATTCGTACCACTTTTATCCCCTTTTGCCCCATTTCCGCACAAAAGTACAAATTTCGAAAATTTTCTTTATGTTTCGCGTCTACACAGTCAGATGAATGTATACACCGAATTTCATTATCTCAACTTCAGCGATTTGAGTGGTACCATTTTTATCCCTCTTTTCCAATTGTACCCCTTAAAAGTACGAATTTTGAAAAATCACTCTACTTTAAGTGTCTACGTAATTAGGGGGATGTACATTCCAAATTTCACGTCTCTAGCTGTTGTCATCTTTCGTACAATTTTTATCCCCTTTTGTCCCCCTTCAGCCGCTAAATCTTCTTTGTACTTTTTGGTGTTTTCACGGCACTAGAGTAATGTACAGAACAAATTTCAAGTGTATAAAAAGCAGAAATTCTCCAAAAAGTAGCTTAAATAATCTAAATATTAGGGGGTATTTACATTCACTGAATTTCTATCTTTTTTAATACACATGTCGCCGACAAATGAACATTCTTCTGCTGCACTTAGAACTGAATTGACACAAAAATATAATTTTCTCCGTAAAACTGATAATTGTATGATAGTAGATAACTTGATAATATTATGATTGATCTGTGCTGCTGATCTATAAACAGATCATAAGGCCTATCTTGTCCTATGCTTTCCCCATCTGGTTTGGAATCTCATCCGCCCAGATGGAGAGACTTAGAAGGTGGGAACGGCGTATACTGGTATCTTGCCTGTGTTTGCCACCCACGATTGATGAGGACGGAACTATAAGTCGACCTTCTTGTAGAACCATTTACAACGCGGCCGGTTTCGATCGGTTTGACGTCTTTTTAATGAATGGGTCACTTCGGTTCCTAGATAGGTCTGCCCCCTTGGATAACGGACTGGTTAGGGATAGTCTTCAGCTAGATACCAATCTGCTAAGACTACTAGAGGATAACTACCGACATCCTGTCGCTCTTTTGACTCTGGAGAGGAAAGGTATTTTGTATAGAGATGGTAAGCTCCTATTCTACCATCGAAGATTAGGTAGTTTTGACTTGGACGATCTCGCATACAACACATGCCAATAATTGGAAAAGACAATGGTTCACCCTATATTGTAATTAGTAGTTATAAGTGATAGAGTTAAGTGTTAATTTAAGTTCTATATAAAAAAGATTAGTAATTCCCTTTTTTAGTAATTCGTATTTTGGGGGAAATTTTTTGATATATTATAGATTTAGTATAAGTGAAATGTATGTAAATATAACAACAACATATAAACGTTAGAATATATAGTACTAGAAAAATACTTTAAGTATGTTAGTAATAATGTAAGAATGACTAATGTTAGCTCTTAAGCGCATTTAAATATTGTATTAAGGACATCGAATTCAATAAAGCAAGCAAGTAACTCCCTATAGAATATTTGGGCAATTATCATATTTTCAACTATACAATCATATTCACAACTATACAATTGTTGCTACAATCATATTTTTATTTTTATGCCCAAACCATATTATTGCTAAAATTTAATCAAAAACAAAATAATATGATTGCGACAAAAATGTGATGTGAAATGTTCATCCATATTTTCTTCTTTGCTGGTATCATATAAAGGGTGGTTAAATTGTAAGGGCCGATGTTGAATGTAAACCGCACCTAAACGTCAAGTTTTTTGTGCATTTCATTTGACATTTCTCAATTTCAGACTAACTATGACTAACCATGGAAAGATACACAATCGAGCAACGCGTTTAAGTTATTATTCAGACTTATTATGATGAAATGGGCGTTCAAATCAAAATGCATATCGTGCACCTCGTGATTTTTTCGGTCAATTTAATCGCCCAAATGTGTGTACAATGGGAATTGACTCAAGAAGTGAAGCCTCTTGACCATTCCATGGTCAGAATGGTGGCAAGAAATGGCAACAGTGGATGATCGAATTTTCGAAGAAAAATAAGCAGAATTGCCGCATTTGGGAGAATGATAATCCAAGTGTGATTGTCGAAAACCTATGCACCCACAAAGAGTGACCGTTTGGGGCGGTTCATCGCCCTCCTCTGGACAGGTCAAGTAGTTCCAGTGATGAAGCTAGAGCACCTGACCATATATGGGAGTTGTATTCCATCTTGAGGTTGCTGTCATCCGCGAATGAGTATATTGGATTCAAAGTCCGATCCAAGAGATCGTCGATGATAATAAGAAAAAGGGAGGGGGAAAGGGCAGAGCCCTGTGGTACTCCTGCGGTTAACCTATGCTCGTCGGATGAGAACCCATCTACAACAACGATCGATATAAATCGAGAGAAATCACTACCAACACCAAAAGCGATAAGCTTTGATATGAGTGCGCCGTGCCAAACTCTATCAAAGGCCTTGGAGATATCTAGGGCAACGATCTTACTCTCACCAAGTTGGTGAATAGATCGATTCCACTTTTCGGATAACAGTGTCATCAGGTCTCCCGTAGATCGATTCCTACGGTAGCCGATCGACAGTATCATTAAGTAAGTCATTAGTTTCTAAATACCAAACAAGATGGTGGTTAACCAAACTCTCCATAACCTTCGAAAGCGCTGAGCAAATCGCGATCGGTCGATAGATAGCAGGATTATTAGCCTCATCTTTTTTAGGGATCTACCAACGCGCTGGGAAAACCCCTGCACGGTATGCAAGGTTGAAAAGATTACTTTTTATGGCCCGAATTGGAAGATATGGATGTGGGCGATATGTGGTTTCAACAGGACGGAGCCACTTGCCACATAGCTAACGAAAGAATGGCTCTTTTGCGCGACAAATTCAACGGCCGTGTTATCTCACGTTGTGGCGATGTCAATTGGCCGCCAAGATCATGTGAATTGACACCGTTCGACTTCCTTCTTTGGGGTTATTTGAAAGATAAGCAACAATTCGATGAGCCAGCAACAATTCACGAGCTAAATGATGAGATAATTCGGCACAGAATCCAAATTATGCCTCAGCGTCATCTAAAATTTGGACCATCGGATAAAGGTGTGCCGGCGAGGTTGCGACGGCCATTTGGTCGATATTTTGTTCCATATATAATTGAACCATATCAATATTATCACAATAAAATTAAATGACAATAATTTCCTAAGTAATTTGTGTTTTATACAAAATCAAAAAAAAAAAACACCTTTTAACCACCCTTTACAATCGGGACCCTTTAATATATCATTTCACCGTTTACTGGGTATATTCTCCTGGATGTATCGTCGTATGAATATATCCATATGCAAAAGTTTTGATTTATTCAAATGTCGCATGATTTGTAAACAATGTAATCATCGACATCACCAGAAAGCAGCATCAGACAGCCAGGCAGGCAGGCGAGCGAGCGACAACAAAGCGTCCACGAGACACAACCATGTTGCCAAATAATGCCAACACAGGAAAAGTTTTACGCCATCCAATACAGGAAACGCTCATTCGCTATGTTAAATTGTGGGTGGGGGAGTGGGCGGCGCGAAAAAATGGGAAATCAACAAAAAGGTGTCCATAAAATGAAATGATTGAAATGCCAAAGCCAAAGAATGATTTACTATTGAAATTCAGCCGAATTCGAGCCTGCAATATCTATGCAAATCACGGCAGAGATTAAGGACAATTCTGCAGCGGGGGAAATAGGACAGCAGGGAATCGTTTTATAACAATTTGATTTTTCGGGTAATTTCCAATACACTTCTCGAAACAGAAAACTGAAATAGAAATTTCAAAGAAACATTTCACATTCTCATTGCAATTTTATTCGCTGCTCGTTTAACGTTCCGATAAAGCGTTCGCATAAAATCAATGAAATTCGATTTGCATACATGCCGCACGGGTTTTTGTTCTTGCCCCAAGCCAAGAAGATATCGTCGGATCTAAATCGCTCAATTTGATGGAACAAAAGCAGTTGCCAATCAAAGCCCCCCCCCCCTCTCTTCCTCTTCAGCACCATTCCTGTTAAATGTTAAACATTGTGTCAATGGAGTAAAAAGAAAGATTGACACCAACCAACCAACCGTCGACCAACAACAAACACAGCTTTTCGCCTTTTCGCGACAAGCAGCCAGGGAACATGTGCAGCCGACCCAACTCGCTGCTTCTTCGTTCACTAGTATTTTGTTGATTTTTATGCAAATTCCATTTTCAATTTCATTGGAAAATAAACAAAATCTGAATGTGAAGAATAATAAAAAACACGAAACGTATACAAAACGGAAATCTCACGTAGAATCGCGTTTTTACTACCAAAGTTTAAATAGAAAATGCACAATGGCCGTGTCCGTGGCCGGGGAGGAGGGAAGAGGCGAATGTGAATCGAAACATTTATTTAAATGACAGGGCACAGTGCAAAGGAACTGAAATATACTCGGAACTTCTCAGTCACAGCCCAGAAAAAAAATATTAGGCTTCAAATTTCAATCACAAATGTAATTGATGAGAATATCACAACTGGTCAAAATAATTATATGATTTATTTTTGGATTTCCTAAGCATTCCTTAAGAAATGCATAAACAATTGCGAATGAAAGGCTTCATCAGAAATGCAGCAAATTGATATGTTTAGATGTTTTTTCATAGTTTGTGGCAATGGAGATGCAAGAATTCCAGACACAAAACAAAATTTTGCTTTTAAGACCAATATTTATTTGTAATGTATTTTTATACACTCCATGAGAGTATTATGCCATTGTGCATTTGTTTGTAACACCCAAAAGGATGGGAGATAGGCCCATTGTTAATTATACCGATCGACTTAGAATCACTTTTTGAATCGATTTAGCAATGCCCGTCCATCTATTTTTGTAATCAAAGTTCAGGTCGCAATTGTAGCCAGAACCAAACGAAACTTTGCACAACGAACTTTTTCGGGATAAGGACGAACGCTATTTAATTTGAAAACAAAAATCGGTTCAGATTTAGATATAGTCCTCATACGAATTTCAATCTCGAATTCACTCTTTTCACTCTAGATACCACATATTTTAACACATTTTCTTCAAAATTGGCAAAAAATCTTATATTTCAACTAGAAATACCCAATGCGAAAATAGCTTAGATCGGTTCAGATTTATATATATCTCCCATACAAATTTCGACTTTTTCCGCTCTAGAAACCACATATTTTAACAGATTTTCTTCAAATTTGCATAATATCTTATATTTCCACTATAAACATCCAGTGCGAATGAGTCAGATCGGTTCAGATTTATATATAGCTCCCGGCGTGATTTTACGCCCAAGAAACCACGTATTTTCACCGAATTTCTTCAAATTGAACATAACACGTTATATTTGAACTGGAAGAACTTATTGTGTAAGTGGATATAGCCCAGATACAAATATTATTCTCGATTTTACCAATTAGGTCAGGTCATATTGGCCTATGATTAGGAAACATACAAAAATTATTCCACTTTTCACTTTTATACCGAATTGAATTGTATTCGGATAGAAAGTGGAGTGCATCATATAGTCGGCCCCTCCCGACTTTAGCCTTTCCTTACTAGTTTTTAATTAAATTTAAATAAAATAAATTAATAATAATGAATCTTTTCAAAAAATAAATTTAAACAATTTTTTTATTAAAGCCAGCTATAGTTTCCGTAATTGTTTTCGTCATGGCATGGCAACTAAAAAAATTTATTAAATAAATATTATTTTTTTTTATAATGTTTCTATCGCTTTTACAGTTAAGAATATTTTCGTCCCTGTTTCTGTAAAGACGTCATAACATTCTCTGCCATATGAAATATTTGTTTCCTTAATCATTTTTAAGTTGGATCTAATGTGCGTAATTTTATGACGCCTTCAATTCAGACGATTACTCTAGAATAAAGTATTTGTAAAACGATAACGTAACGAAATGAAACAAGTCAGGGAAACCCCAAACCCTAATTATGGTGTACCCTCAACTAAAACAGATTAATATTAGCACTCCAACGACTCATATTTATGTGTTGACAAAAGACTATACAACAAAAAATAAAAAAAAATTGTGCACGAAATCAAAAAAAAATTTTATGGAATTCTTTTTTTTCTAAAAATATCTAAAATGAATAAATAGATGAATTTCAGGAATAGATATATATCTAAAAGTTATGACCGTCTTATTAGTATAATTTTAAGAAATAAGTTATTTTTCTGACACGATAAAATCCTATAAAATAAAAAAATAAAATATTTTTTTCTCCAACATTTATTTTCAAAACAAAACCTTTGCGCAAATGTAGAAGTTATGACCCTTCTTGCTTGAAATATGTTTTGAATTCAAATATATGTATAGGCTGGGTCAAAAAAATATATTTTCAACAATTAGCGTCACAACTCTACATTTATGCATAGCTTTCGTTCAAATAGGTTCTATTTAAAAAAATCATGATTATTTCTAATTATTTTGCATCTACAAAGAAGGCCATAACTTCTTAATTTATCCATAGATCATTTCCAAATAGAATATTAGCTATTAACAAATTAAACAATCCCATTTATATATATTATATATATATTTTTTTTTAAATATTTCTTTGAAAAAACACTTTGTGTTGTGTAAAGAGAGGAGGTAGAGTGTTATGATCTCCCACAAAAAGAATCATCATAAAATTCCAAAATATAGTTCTGACAATAATAATTCTCCCAGACATTAACTTACAACGCTTTTCTCACTTAGCATATTGCTCTCTTTGGCCAATAAATGAAGACTTTGATCCATAAGTTTATTCTACAAAAATCAATGCCCTTTCCGCTCAAAGATGCTGCTGGACAGTTAGAGTGTGGGACAAGTAGAAACCATTAGGTCCGCTTTCTAGCCCCGGTAGCGACGGGTTTTTAAAACAAAAATGGAATCAAGTAAAAAAGTGGAACATTTGACACTACGACATCCCTCCTATGACAACTCCATGTTAAATTCATTGGTGAAGATCTCAATTTTCACTACATCCGAATCACGAGATGTAATCTATTTTGCTGGGTACATATGTAAATGAACAATGACGAAGAAAACGAAATCTCCACGGTTGTATGTGTCTTCAAATCCGCATAAAAGAACTGCATAACAAGTAAGTAAGCTTCAGTCGGCTAAACCAACTTATATATGTATACCCTCACTCTCAGAGAACATATATACGGAAGTTATAAGGAAGGTTCGTATAACATGCTCCCAGCTTCCATATTTATAAAACAATTTTAAAAACATGAATAAATATCAAGTCATAGTGTATCCCAAGCACCAGTATAAAAGTTATAAAGGATTTAATATTACCTAGGATAGAGACAATTGTGTGAGAGGTACAAGAAGGGGCGTGGCTAAATATTTTTTAGGTTTAAACTGATTATAAAAGAAATTTTAACATTGAATTGGCAAAGTGAGATTTTTAGTGTGTCGACTTAGTTCCGTGGAATATTTTGTTTATCAACGCTTCTCATTTGTCGTATGTGACCGCTGGTACTAATATGAACCCTGATTTAAGTCAAAGACATACATTAGTTGCGAAAGTTCTGACGAGATGGGGTAGCGCCCATCTAATGAACCCTGATTTAAGTCAAAGACATACATTCGTTGCGAAAGTTCTGACGAGATGTGGTAGCGCCCATCGAAACTGCGCAGTCAACTTTTAGCTGCAACAATAAAGGTCTCACTTTGCCTTTTTGCTAATTTTGGGTTCTGCTGAAGACTTTAGCACAACCTTTGGTCTTAAACCAAAATAAATGACAACAGAAATTTTAAATATTAAATTGCAAATGATTTTGAATATCCGTATGGATGTTATGTCGGTTTTATTGTAACCAAAGTTTATGCTACTTTGTGTGGGAGGTACCAGAAGGGGTGTGTTAATATCGCCCTTTTCCACGCAAATGTACATACTATAAAAGCGTTGCTATATATCAAATTTCACAGTATTCCGATTATCTGTATAGAAGTTATAACAGCTTTAATTTTACGCAGTTTAGGGTGATTTGTTGGAGGTACTGAAATGGGCGTGACAAAGCCCTCCATATTTAGTACACTTGAAGTGACTATAAAAACATTACAAAATACTAAAATAGAGCTGATTCCGAAGATCCGTGTGAAAGTTACATTAGTTTTAATTTGGCATAGGAATGTGGCTCATTTGTGTGGGAGGTACCAGAAGGGGCGTGACAATTTCACCCATCTTCGAACTTAAACTAAGTTTGGGAAAACTATTACACCATATATAAACCAGACAGCCAGACGGACGGACATGGTTCAAACGACTTAAAAATTCGTGAAACGGATTTGGTCCAAACATACATAGGGCCTTACGACACTCTTTCAATGCGTTACACTTTTTTTCTGTCCCAAATGATATATATCCTCCTACTCTGTAGAGTGAGGGTATAAAAAAGACCCAAGTGATAAAAATAATCAATATATTTGATTTTAATAATTTTGACGCACTCAAACTAAAAACTGTAGGCAAAACTTTCATAACTTAAAAATCGCCATTTCAAGGACTGAACTCGAAAAAATCGTCATTACCTCCTCTTGATCCTAAAATCATCAAATTAAAGAAAAATGGTCACTTCTGTCAAATTTGTTATTTGCAAATATATTTACAAACAATGCAAGCCTTTCTGAAAATTACTACCTAATGGTAGAGTGGCGAATAATTTTAAAAAACGTCCTATAGATATAATTTCACCTACGCTTTCGCCTCGTTGCCAAACACTGTGCAATGACTGCACATCATCAAGACTTTTATATATCCTTTGGGTACACTTAACACCGTCCCCGTGTACTCCATCAATCCGCCGCAACGCTGTGCCCATATACGAGTGAAATGGGTTCTGTTTGTGAAACGAAACCAGAATTGTATTTTTTAAATTAAAATATTTTTCATACTTGATGCGTTCTACTTTTTCACTCCAAACAAATACACTGGCACATATAAGTGTACATACATACATTTCTCATTTGATTTCATTCATTCATTATGCATATGGCTGGCTCCGCAGTCCCCCAAAGAGCAGCATGAAAGATTGACGAAGTATCCGATGAAGAAGAAACTTGTTGTATATTTTCCTTTTTCTCCTTCCCAGCACACACACGCACACATCAGAGTACATCACATCACAGCATCACTGATTAAGAAAAATCTAAAGCCGATGCGGTGAGCTGTAGCTGAAGCCGAAAGATTCCATGCTGCAAAGTTTGACAGGGAATGCTGTGATGGCTTTATTACATGCTGGACATAAACTCAATTGAATGAAATTCAAAACTTCACTTATCCAACTGATTGGCAATATTATGCTGGAATCAATTGTTGCCATATACAGGCATGACGCAGCGCCCAATTCTATGAGAGGTACTCCGTGTTCGTGTACACAGCCCCAGCCAGGCTCCCAGTGGCAGCCACCACAACCACGCATTTCTTGAACAGCATTCAAACACACAAATTTATTTCATACGCCTCAGATTGCAACGTGTTTGTTGAATGTTTACAGATTGAAGAATCAAAACGACATCATCATCATCGCCATGGCCATCGACAGCACCATGGACAGTGGCATCCTCATTGTCGTCGTCAGGGAAGTTTATGGTGACATTCTCACACACTCTTAAATTTCTCGTGCTCGCATGCTTTTGGACTTTTACATAATGACAGAAAATCAATGATGTTCCTGAAGCTGGTGGCTGCTGCTGGTGATGTGGCTACCGGAGCTGATGCTGATGGTGATGATGATGTTTGTGGCACTGTGGCTGTGGTGGCTTCGTTTTTCAGACTCAGGAAATTGAATTTAAATTCTCAATTCAAAAATTGCAATTGTTCGCTCGCAACTGTAAAAGGAGTTCGTTATTTCTCCTTTCCTGTACGCTCGTCCAGTCCTGTGTGCATCTGTTTGTCTATTCATACATATGTGGAAAATATACATGTGTATGGAGGCGATTGATGACCATTGACAATCATGTAACGAACCCAGCCAGCAAGCCACCAACCAAATGACCAAAATAAAATGCAGCCAACCAACCATCACGACCATTCTCTGCCATATTGTTAAAAATGGCTTTAATGCCCGACCATCATCTCGTCTCATTCATGTCGTTCGTCCCATAAAAGTCACACATTAGCGGCGGCTATTGCAGCTGGAAATGCTAATTGCATTAATTAAGCATTTCGTTAAAACAATCAATGAAATTTAATAGAGAAATGCAATGGTTTCTAAATATTTATGAATCATATTTTGTATCTAATTTAAACAAATAGAAATTTCCAATATTTAATTTATTTTTTTTAATTCGATACTGACTGAACTGATACTGAACTTATACAAGTTTATTTTGTAAATCCTTCGGAAAGCTGTGCCATTACCAGGATTGTTTTTGTAATTATTTTATAATGAAAGAAAACTAAAGAAATCTTGAAATTTTAGCAAATTTGATTGATTTATTTTCTCACTTGAAGGTTATGATAAAACTAAAGTTAAATAAAGTATTTAAAGAATCAGAGTTTATTGAGATAGCAAAATTGAAAATCGCATATTTTAATAATATTTTATAAATATGACGCTTATAATCCATACAAATGTTGCTCCCGATTTGACTATTGTATTCGATTTTCTTCAAATTTGTCTTAGCACCTTATAATCTAACTAAAAACAGTTATACAGAAAGTAGAAAGATATAGCCCCAATAAAAATGTTTTACCGATTTTGGTCAATCTATACATATTATATTTCACCTATTTCGTTGCAGGTTTCAATATACCCCAGTACAAATGTCCTTTCCGATTTAACATTTTGTTGTCAAACACATACATTTACAGGATACAAAAATCCTTCCCGTTTTCACTTTTTTACCAAATTGAATTGTATTCGGACAGAAAGTGGAGTGTATTATAAGTCGGCCCCGCCCGACTTTAGCTTTTTATACCCTCCACCTCCAGGATGGGGGTATATTCACTTTGTCATTCCGTTTGTAACACCTTGAAATACTCATCGGAGACCCCATAAAGTATATATATTCTGGGTCGTGGTAAAATTCTAAGACGATATAGCCATGTCCGTCTGTCTGTCTGTCTGTCTGTCTGTCTGTCTGTCTGTCTGTCTGTCTGTCTGTCTGTCTGTCTGTCTGTCTGTCTGTCTGTCTGTCTGTCTGTCTGTCTGTCTGTCTGTCTGTCTGTCTGTCTGTCTGTCTGTCTGTCTGTCTGTCTGTCTGTCTGTCTGTCTGTCTGTCTGTCTGTCTGTCTGTCTGTCTGTCTGTCTGTCTGTCTGTCTGTCTGTCTGTCTGTCTGTCTGTCTGTCTGTCTGTCTGTCTGTCTGTCTGTCTGTCTGTCTGTCTGTCTGTCTGTCTGTCTGTCTGTCTGTCTGTCTGTCTGTCTGTCTGTCTGTCTGTCTGTCTGTCTGTCTGTCTGTCTGTCTGTCTGTCTGTCTGTCTGTCTGTCTGTCTGTCTGTCTGTCTGTCTGTCTGTCTGTCTGTCTGTCTGTCTGTCTGTCTGTCTGTCTGTCTGTCTGTCTGTCTGTCTGTCTGTCTGTCTGTCTGTCTGTCTGTCTGTCTGTCTGTCTGTCTGTCTGTCTGTCTGTCTGTCTGTCTGTCTGTCTGTCTGTCTGTCTGTCTGTCTGTCTGTCTGTCTGTCTGTCTGTCTGTCTGTCTGTCTGTCTGTCTGTCTGTCTGTCTGTCTGTCTGTCTGTCTGTCTGTCTGTCTGTCTGTCTGTCTGTCTGTCTGTCTGTCTGTTGAAAGCACGATAGCGGCCGAACGAAATGAGCTAGGAGGTTCAAATTTTTCCTAAATGTGTCTTATGGTTGTAGATCGGTTGGGATTGAAAGTGGACGAAATCGGCCCAGAGGGAAAAAATTTTCCCTCACAAGGACTGAAAATACCCCTAATATTTAGAGCATTTCAGCATGTTTTTTGAACATATTAGCTTGTATTTACTTGATATTTGCAATGCGCATTCCCTTTATAGCATAAAAGGGCACCATAGAGTGATTTTTATTTGTAGGGGGCGAAATGGGACAAAAAGGGATAAAAATAGTAAATATTAAATGACAACAGCTAGAAACACGAAATTTGGCGTATACATTCCTCTAATAGAGTAGATACATAATATAAAAGTATTTTTTCTAAATTCGTACTTTTAAGGGGTTAAATGGGGATAGAGGGATAAAAATAGTACCAACCTAACGGCTGCACCTAGAATAATGAAATTCGATATATACATTCCTCTGATTGCGTAGACACGTAAAATAAAAGAACTTTCCAAAATTCGTACTTTTTGGGGTTCAAATGGAAAAAGGGGATAAAAATAGTACCTGCCAAATGACAGCAGCTAGAACCATAAAATTCGGAGTATACGTTCCTCTGACTGCGTAGACACGAAAAATAAAACGTTTTTTCCAAATTCGTACTTTCAAGGGATACAATGGCTACAGGGGATACAAATAGTACCAACTAAATGAATACAGCTAGAATGCTGAAATTCAGTGTGTACATCATCCCTCTAATTGTGTAAATACGTAAAATAAAGAGATTTTAGATAGTCGTACTCTTGAGGGGGCAAAATTGGAAAAAGGGGATAAAAATGGTACCAACAAATTGGCCGCTGATAGAATCATGGAATTCGGTGTATACATTCCTCTGACTGCATAGCCACGTAAAATATTTTGTTTTCCAAATTCGTACTATATTTTGTTGTTTTTACGACAAAAAATGGTAGAATCATGAAGTTGTCTTATACTGCGTACGTGAGAGATAAGGTATTTTCAAAATTTATACTTTTGAAAGTAAAATAGGATGGAAATACAACCAACCAAACGACTGTAGCTGAAAATACACTCTCTATCCCCCAATATTTAGGGTATTTATGATTGCTCCTTTATATTTACTTTATGAATTGAAGATTATATCCATTACATATAGTATACAAATATTGATAGCCTTGGCTTATTAATTAAATTTCTTATTTTCAAACAGTTAAAATTTGTTGCGGACATTCCTCATAAAAGTTTTAGCGGGCGAAATGGGACAAAAAGGGATAAAATATGGTACCAATGATACGACAACAGCTTGAATCATGAAATTCGGTGTGTACATCCCTCTAATTGCATAGACACATAAATTAGAGGGATTTTTCGAAATTCGTACTTTTAAAGGATATAATTAAAAAGATGGATAAAAATGGGACCTACCAAACCGCTGAAGTTGAAATCATGAAATTCGTTCTGACTATGAATACTCGAAAAAGGTTTTTTTTCGAAATTTGTACATTTGGGCGGAGAATGGGGCGAATGGGGATATCTTTAAAATTTATACTTTTCTTATCACTTTGTCTGTATCTGAAAATGCCTCTTTCTAATGGCGACTGACAATCACCTAATATTTAGGCATGTTCACTTTCACAATTTCAGCATTTTATTTATATATAGTAGTCGATTTTAAACAGTGCGCATAAGTATACATTATAGTTTGAAATAGTCAACAAATATAATAATGTGCATAAAAATATCACAATTTTCGTAATATGGTACTGTGCTTCTATGTAAAGTCGACATCCTTTAATCTGCTGGTAATACTGTGGAATGCACTCCGTGGTGGAGGGTATATAAGATTCGGCCCGGCCGAACTTAACGCCTTCTTACTTGTTCTTACTTGTTTTTTAGTTTTTCATTAAAATTCCAATTTTCGGCGAAATAAGTAAATATTTGTACTCTCATTTTGGAAATAGAAGTCCGATAGCACCCTAATCGACTTTTGAGAGAAAAAATGTCACAAGTCGAAGTCAATTTCGGTATATATATTTTTAGTTAAACAATCGAGTTTTGATTTCGACCGTTTGCATTTGTTGTCAGATGGTCTAATATTAAATTATCTTTAAGTTAGTTATGTAAATTCAATTGATCAACATATGTTTCAGCTATCCGAAACTGGTTGCACAAGTAAATGTTCATTGTTTTTTGGTATGCTAAATATTATATTTTACCAAGGGACACCTGAATAGTAAATATGTCCTTGTTTTGATAAAGCCACATAAAATTTCCGAACTTTTTTAATAATTCAATAGTTTTTATAATCGAATTATCGACATTTTGGTAAGAAAAAGTCGACTTTTTAATATATATATATTTTTTTTTTTTCAAAAAAAAACTTTTTTTGCTGGCAGAAAAAAATCATAAGAATTGAAAAACAAAATGTAGAAGTTATGATACTCTGCACAGACGGAAAAGATTTTTTAAATATTATTTTTTTTTAATTTTTGTAAAAAATATCGCGAAAAATCCATTAACAAATCAGATAACATAATATTTTTTAGCTTGTAATAGCTGGTATCTTAATGAAGAAAACAAGGCCTAGTTAGAGAAAATCTATGGGTAAATGCAGAAGTGATGGTTCAACTTGTAGAAGTACATGTCGTCTTCACGTGTGACTAAATCAATTTAAGCAAAAACTTCGTAAAAAATTACTCACGATTTTTAAAATTCCCTCATTTCTACATAAGGGTCATAACTTCTACATTTATTCATAGATTTTCTTCAAAACGACTTGTTTTCTTCGTAAATATACCAGCTATTACAAAGCTATTAAAACAAAATTAAAAAAATAATTAAAAAATTAATTAGACGCCAATCGCGTCTAACATACGCTCAAGCCATCCTTAATCACCACCAACAGGAAGATGATTTTTCATCAAAAATAATCATGAGTGATGAGGCCCATTTCCATCTTAGCGGGTACGTAATCGCTGGAGGAGTCATCGGACTTTTTTTCTTCGAAGACGTCGCGGTCCAAACGGTTACTGTGAATGGTGAGCGCTACAGAGCAATGATCAACGAGTTATTTTTGCCGCAACTTGATGAGTTGGGATTGGAAAACATGTGGTTCCAACAGGACGGTGCAACGGCACACACTGCACGTGCCACAACCGATATGCTGAAGGATGCATTTCCCGGGCGCCTAATCTCCCGTTTTGGCGATTTGCACTGGCCAGCAAGATCGCCTGATTTGACCGCTCTAGACTTCTTTTTGTGGGGCTTTTTGAAGTCGCGGGTTTATGTCAACAAGCCTCAGACTCTTGCAGCTCTTACAGACAATATCCGTCAAGAATGTGAGGACCTATCGCCGGAAGTTTTGGCCAAAGTAATGGAAAATGCCATAAAAAGGGCTCAAATGACAATCAACTGTGGCGGCGGCCATTTACATGACATCCTATTCTGGACTTGATGTAAAAAAAATTAAAAGACCAAATAAAAATAATCCACAAGGAGAATCAAAGTTTTTCATTTTTTTTTAAATTACAGCCAAAAAACATCGGAAGGTTATTTTTGCGCCACCTTGTACTTACGACGAAAATTTTAATTTTATTAAAAAATCCATACAAATATTTTTTCGTTGATTCTATGAATCAGCAACTGCTTGGACATAAATTTTTCTTTTTATACCCTCCACCTAAGGATAGTCATTTGTCATTGTCATTCCGTTTGTAACACCTTGAAATATTCATCGGAGACTCCATAAAGTGTATATATTCTGGGTCGTGGTAAAATTCTATGACGATCTAGCCATGGCCGAACGAAATGCGCTAAAAGGTTCAACTTTTCCCTAAGTGTGTCTTATGGTTGCAGATCGGTTGGGATTGAAAGTGCGTGAAATTGGACAGGGGGAAAAATGTTTGTCTAACAAGGACTGAAAATACTTCCTAATATTTAGAATATTTAAGCATTTTTTTAAGTTCTGCTTTATATGCACTTGAAATTTGTTGCGTACATTCCTCTTGTAGCGTAAAATCACAAAAATTAACTTTTTTCGGACGAAATGGAACATAAAGGGATAAAATGGTACCAATATTAAATTTACAATGTACATCCCTCTAATTGCGTAGATACCTAAAATAAAGAGATTTTTGAAAAATTCGTATTTTTAAGGGATACAATTTGAAAAGAGGGATAAAAATGGTACCAAACCGCTGAAGTTGAAATCATGAAATTCCGTGTGTACTTTCATCTAACTGTGAATATGCGAAATAAAAAGGATTTTGTCGACATTTCTACTTTTAGGCGGAAAATGGGGTGAATGGGGATAAAAATTGTACCAACCAAACGGCTGCAGCTATAATAATGAAATTCGGTGTGTAGACTTCTCTGACAGCGGTGACGCGAAGAATAAAGAGATCTTCCCATATATAAAACTCGGACCGGTCGAACTTAACGCCTTTTTACTTCTTTTGTCCTTTAAACTGACTGAGTTATTAAAGTTTTCATTTACACAAAAAATTCAAATTTTGGTCATTCAAATACATATCCTTGTTTTACGCGACAACATCTGCCATAAAATTAGTGTCACTTTCCAGGTATTTTTTACTGCCGCACTGTGTTATCATTCCATTTGTAAACATTGAAATGAAAATCTATATCCCTATATTTTTTTCCATATCACTCTGTAAATCTCATGAAATATTCTACTTTAAAAATATTTTACATGCGAAGACTTCCCTGTATAAACCAACGAGAAGGTATTCCGAAAAGTTCCTTGGGTTTCCGATTGCACAGAAATGTGTACTTCAGAATAGCTGCTTTTCCCAATTTTCAAAAAAATTGAAATTGTAGATACTAGGATCGAAAAGCAAGAATTTTGGCTTAAGGTAATTCAATTCATTTTGAACTGGGATATTGTCCTGGCTCAAGACCATTTTGCTTCTATATTTAATAGAATGCAAATTTATTTACAAATGGCATGGTGACATTTATTACTTGGCTGCAGACTACCACGATCATGATTTCGACCATGTCAAAAGTCTTTTCAAGTGGCTTCGCAGCGACTTTTCAACATCAAACCCGGCCTCTATATCGTGGTAGTCTATGATATATATTGATCTATTGGACTTAGTATACCAATCAAGTTCGTAAAATGTAACCCTCTAATATAAAATTCTACCGGTAAATAAAAATATTTTTTAAGAAAAAAAAAAAATTTTTTTTTTCGAAAAAAAATTCAAATTCTAAATAGAATTATTTAGATTAATTTTTTATAGAAAAAAAATTTTTTTGTTATAGGTTTTATATAAGATAATAGATTTATGCTATTTATATATATATAAATGAAAAATAAATTCATATGAATTTTTATTTTTTTTATTACTAAAAATAATTTCTATAATTATGTATTTATAAAATATTATTTATATTTAAATAATTATTTTATGCATATATATATATATATATAAATAATTTATTAATTATTTAATATTTATTTATATAATATATTTAATAGAATGCAAATTTATTTACAAATGGCATGGTGACATTTATTACTTGGCTGCAGACTACCACGATATAGAGGCCGGGTTTGATGTTAAAAAGTCGCTGCGAAGCCACTTGAAAAGACTTTTGACATGGTCGAAATCATGATCGTGGTAGTCTGCAGCCAAGTAATAAATGTCACCATGCCATTTGTAAATAAATTTGCATTCTATTAAATATAGAAGCAAAATGGTCTTGAGCCAGGACAATATCCCAGTTCAAATCAAATATTGATTACAGACCAAAAAAAATGCAAACGAAAAAACTAAATTTTCATTTTTACGATAATATATATATATACAATGTTTGCCGAATTTTAAGCAAATTGTTTCTAGTTTTATAAAATAAATTGTAAAATTTTTATTGTTTTCAAATCTTTTAGATATATGAGATCTTCTTATTTCTTTAATGAATATCTTTTTATTTCTTTATGAATATCTTTTTATTTCTTTAATTAACAAAAAAGTAACTCTTAGATTTTTTTAAATAAATTTTTATTAGCCACGTTCCATAAGTTTCATGATAGAGTTGCTGGTACTTACTATGCAAATTTCAGAGTGTACTTTTCTGTAATTTCATCAGAATATCAGCAAAAAAGGAGAAGTATTAATATTCTTTTAGTTTTACTGTGCCTTTCAGAAGAATTTCTTTGATATATATCGCCAAGAGCTATCAAGCAATAAAAAACATATTTGTAGACACGTTCCCTATTTTATTTCAAAATTATAATAACGATACATCACAATTTATTTAAAAAATATCGCTATCAGTTAAAAAAATCATAATTTTCCTAATATTTTATTGCACTTATGTGAATGAAATCCCTGGTGGAGGGATTTCGGCCCGGCCGAAAAAAAAAGATCTCATTTATAATATGATTTTCAACCTGTTGAGTTCAAATTAATTTTCCACGAAATTTAAACATCCTCCTCTATTTCTTTCGTACACCATTCTCAAACCCTTCCGAATCCGCTATTATCTCTGTATTCTATTATTAGTATTAGATATTCCCATAACACACAATCGTACTCGTATTCAATCATTTGATATTCTGTTATAAACCAATTTATGGACACACTTTCTCTCTCCAAAATCTGTCGTCCTTCGTGCTGTGACAATATCTTAAATCTTTTGTGAGGATTTTCCGAAAGTTAATCTTTTTAGCACTTTCTACTTGGGGAACGAGCGGCGGGTGCAACCCACACCACCTCGCCAAGCAATTCATAGATTCACTCGTATTATTTATGATACAAATATTCCATGGCGTTTGCCTTGTCGTTTGAATATTTTGTAAAATAGTTTAACGAGCATTGAACGTCGTTTTCCGGCGGAAGTGTAATTTGATACTTACACCAGTAAATGACACTTTCTTGGTCGGTTGCTCGTTCGCTCGCTCGATCCCAGTATCTGTGTGTTTTTGTGTTTGATGGTGTTGGTGTCTTACGAAAGATTTGTTGTTGTGTTTGTCTGGCATCATGAGCATTAGGCAGAGAAATCACATTCGAGAGAAAAAAGGGGTGACTACAGATGCCGGTTATGTTTATGTGGCTGATGATGGTGATGCTGATGTTGTTGAGGGGAAGTTGCAGGAATTTATAATCTTCAAAATGTTGTGGTGACTTTATGGCATTGTCTGTGTGTGCGAGAGTGTGCCTCAGCCATGATAGAGTTGCAACTGTTGCGGGTATTTCCGTTATCGGATATGTTTAGGAAACTTTTAATGTTTCAACAAATTTCTTCAGCAAAATATTCAATTTCGTTTGCAATGTTGTTTGTGCTGGGAAATGATTCGGAATATATGTTGCAAAGTTCGCGATTGGAGGACACAATCAACATTAATCCATAAAACCAATCAACCAATTTTGATTGCTGCTCAATGAATTAATAATAAACTTTATTGTTTCTGCAAAAATCTCAGGATAAATTCTTCGTTAAAAAGTCTGTCTTAATTCAATTATTTAGACTAGCAGACAAATGGTAAAAAGATGGATGGATGGATGGGTTAAATGTATGATACATACTTACTCCTTATCCCCGCTACTTAATGGGGCTCTCATATAAAATCTAATTTTAATAAAATTTGCTCCCACCGCTCTATTTTATAGTAAACTCCCATTATTTATTCAGTCCCAATATTTTCACAGAAAATACATTCACTCTATCTTCAACCGTTAAAATTTTTATTTTTTTATTTTTTTATGAAGGAAAGGTCCCAAAGTGATCCCGAGTTTTCTCAAAGGTGAGACATGTAAGACTAGTCCCCATTAATTTTCTCTCCCAAATATTTTCGCCAAACATACCTGTCCATGCCTTTATAGGGCTACAATAAAAAACTTCATTTTGATCAAATTTGCTCCGATTGCTTTAACTGTCCCAAGAAGGCCCCTAGTGGAGTCAACAGTATGACCAACCCTCGATATTTTTTAGCCCCAATATTTTCTCAGAACATACTTGCTCTCTATCTGCAACCCTTAAGGTGGCCCCCATACATTTGTATTTTTTTTATACTTTATTTTATGAAAGAAAGGGCCTAAACTGCCCCGAAGTAAACCCTAGAGGGGAGAAAATTTTCAGAGAATTTATGAAACATTTCTTAGACACTATGAAATGCAGTTCTTCATTCGATGAACTTTTGTCTTACAAGTTCATTATTTTGCATAATATGATTTATGAAAATTTTCATAGATTTTATGAAGTTTCATAAATATTAACAAGTAAAAACGGAGTTAATTTCGGCCGGGCCGATCTTTATATACCCTCCACCATGGATTGCATTCCACAGAGGTTGTCGGTTTTCGTAGAAGTGCAGTAATATTACAGGAAATTATAAATTTTTTAATACAGTCAAACCAAAACAAATACAAATATTGAAAAAATAATTTTATAAATAAATATAATATTTTAATTATTTCAAACCATTATTTATTCCAAATCAATTAAATACCATAAATATTGGTAGATAGTAGGTGCTACAGTTGGATGTATACGAATTTGGAAAAACTTTTTATTTTGCGTGTCTATGCAGTCAGAGAAATGTATACTCCGAATTTCATGACTCTAGCTGCGGTCATTTGATTGGTACTATTTTTATCCCCTTTTTTCATTTTAACCCCAAAAAGTACGAATTTTGGAATAATCCCTGTATTTTACTTGTCTATGCAATCTGAGGAATGTATACACCGAATTTCATTATTCTAAGTACAGCCGTTTGGTTGGTACCATTTTTTCCCTTTGGACCGATTTCGCCCCATTTCAATCCCAACCGATCTACGACTATAAGACGCATTTATGGAAAATTTGAACATTCTAGCTCCTTTCGTTTAGATGCTAGCGTGCTTTCAACAGACGGACGGACGGACGGACATGGCTAGATCGTCTTAGAATTTTATGACGATCAAGAATATATATACTTTATAGGGTCTCATGTCTATATTTCAAGGTGTTACAAACGGAATGACAAAGTTAGTATAGCCCCATCCTGGAGGTGGAGGGTATAATAATTTATACTGAAGTTTCCAATATAAACAAAAAACCAAAAAAGGTCTGACATGTCGACTCACCAATCAACACACGCCATCATTGCAAGAGTTTTTGCAATGAGTAGTCTTTGACCAAAATCAGGGTAAATACTTATGTCAGAGTTAACAGAGGACAAATGAGAATTGCTAGCATCCACCCAATAAAGTCGACACACTAAAAATGTAGTTGTATGTTATGAAACATTTCATAGAAACTATGAAATCCTTCATTATATTTATGAAAACATTTCATAACACAAATATTTTATAGGTTATGACATAATTCATAATATTTAAGTATTGTTTCCTCAATACTATGAAATCTTTCTTTGATCTTATGAAACTAAGTTTCACTAATTTAACAATTTTGTTTTATGAAATATAAAATGTTTATGAACAAATTGTATGAAACATTTCATTTTATTTATGAATTTTTCATACATATTAAGATACAAGTAAGGAAAGGTTAAAGTCGGGCAGGGCCGACTATATGATATACTCTACTTTCTATCCGAATAAAGTTCAATTCGGTAAAAAAGAGAAAACGGGAAGGTTTTTTGTATCCTGTAAATATATGTGTTTGACAAAAAATATTAAATCGGAAAAAAACATTTGTATGGGGTTATATTGAAACCTGGAACGAAATAGGTGAAATATAATATATACAGTTCGGCCAAAATCGGTTAAACATTTGGGAGCAACATTTGTATTGTGGCTAGATTTCACCATAGGTTATTTTGTTGAATTATAAGATGTTGTGCCAAATTTAAAGAAAATCGGGTACAATATGTAGTTTCTAAAGCGGAAAAAGTCAAATCGGGAGCAACATTTGTATGGGGGTTATATCTAAATCTGAATCGATCTAGCCCGATTTGCCCACAGGTGTTTCTAGTTAGATTATACGATGTTGTGCCAAATATAAAGAAAATCGGGTACAATATGTGGTTTCTGGAGCGGAAAATGGTAAATCGGGAGCGACATTTGTATGGGGGCTATATATAAATCTTAAGCGATTTGCTAAATCGTCTTAGAAAGTGATTCTAAGCCGATATGTATAATAAACGATGGGTCTAACTCGTTTCCTTTTGGGTGTTACAAACAAATGCGCAAAGACATAATACTCTCGTGGAGTGTATAAAAATTCACTAAATTTATGAAAAACCTTTTATAAAATCGCTTCATAAATATTATGAAGGAAAATTCTTTCAGTGTGGGATCATCCCAGCCGAATTTGATAAATTGCTTCAGATTTGGATAATGCTCCCATATGTATATGTTACTTGATATTTTTTATTTCTTTACTTTAGATTTCTTTGTCTGTAAACAGTTGAACACAAGGAAAAGGAAATCACTTTAAACACATGATACAACGTCACATGCGTTAAATTTCCAATTGTAGTAATCGTAATAAGGAAAAAAGTTTAAAACATTAATAGTTTTAAACTGGTCTGATTTTTTTGTAGACCTTTTTTGAGAGATGCCCGTATGTGGTCTTTTATGGAAGTAACATCATTGGCCAAAAGCCAAAAGCCTTAAACAAACTATACCTTAAAAGTAGGAAAATTATATTATAAAGTATGAGTAAAGTTTCCTTCTTTCAAAGCCATATTAAATAGTTCATTTACTAGAAATAGGGAATTAAAGTTACTTAAAAATATAAGCAGTAAATTCATACTTGTGTGGAAGAAAATTTCCAAGGTTTTAAGTAAGAAAAATATTAAGAAATTGTTTGTATGGTAAAAATTCCATTTAGGAAACTCTGAACCAAAACCGTTTGTTTGAATTTTTTACTTTTAGGAAAATTTTACTAAAATTTATTAAAATTTTTCTCGGATTGAGGAAACATTTACTTGATTTAGGAAAATTTCAACAAAATTTTACTTAGATGTAGTACAAATGTACTTGGTTTGAGGAGAAACTTACTGGAACTTTACTTAGTTTGAGTAAATATTTACTTGGTTTGAGGAAAATGTAACTAAAATCAAGTTCAAAGCATGTACTACTTTCAAGGAAAAGTATGGTTCTTGTTTGTACGGTAAAAACTCCATTTAGGAAACTCTGAACCATAACCGTTTGTTTGAATTTTTTACCTTTAGGAAAATTTTACTTAAATTTATTAAAAAATTTCTTAGATTTTGGAAACATTTACTTAGATTTAGGAAAATTTCAACAAAATTTTACTTAGATTTAGTACAAATGTACTTGGTTTGAGGAAAAACTTTACTTTGGTTGAGTAAATATTTACTTGGTTTGAGGAAAATTGAACTAGAATCAAGTTCAAAGCATGTACTACTTTCAAGGAAAAGTTTGAACTCGATATGAGGAAATATTGCTTTAGCAGTTAAATTTTCCAAAATTTTAGTTCATTTTAACTCATTATCATTCATAGTTGCCCGTTTCGATTTAAAAATATGTTCGGAACAAATACAGCCGACAATGGTCATTTCTGCATAAAGAATATTACATCAAAAAGTTACATTTAAACTAAGGTGAAACCCTACAACATTTTATCCCATTTTTTTAATTTTTGGCTTACAAAAATATATAAAATAAATAAATTTCTCTTAAACTTAGCCTGTATATTTTAAAATTTCAAGAGAAACAAACAAGAATTAAAATATTAAGCCAAGCGAAATACACATACATATTCAAAAAAGAAAGTATCAAATGAAGCCGAACCTTAATTTGCAGGTTTCTCATTGACCGCAATATCGCCCCCAAAATATCTTCTTAAGTTGCTACTCTGATAACATCCTTCACACAAATATTGACACAAAGATTAGTTACATGTATAAAGGACAAAAAAACGCTCGGGACGTTTATTAATATTCAAAATTACGTTCCTAATCTCTGTCATCCCCTGCAATACAAGAATCGTTCCTTGTGTACCATTGCTGCCAAACATTTCCCACACACCTTCCAAACATTCGCACCCAGCATCCCTCTTCGCATCCCAGCCAAATGACTTAAAGTAAACACATCTCACATCACATAAATTGTTATTCACCCGAGCATATTTGATTTAATGTTTATCTCTGATAATCCCGAGTAAACATATCAGCTCGGAATGGTACTACTCTCTGCCACAAGTGCAAAACTATGTAAATCCCAATGGGAATACATAAAAGTGGGGTAATAAAAAAATTATACTCGATTTGAAACATATTGAGGGCGTTAAAATTTAATATCAATGATACGATACTCGCACACACAGATACATGGAGAAACATGCAACTTGTGGCAAAAATATGGACTCGCAACTAAAGAAGAGAATAAGGCAACCAACCACTAAATGACAGTAAAGCAGCAACTTCCGGCGATGGTGTTAAGTAAAAATCATTCAATTTCCGTTCTGTCGCTCACCATGCCAAACAAAGCTTTGCCCACACACACGCATGTACACTCATACGTACTACATACATAGTAATGTACATATATTTTCTATATGGGGCATTGCGAACGGAATTTAATTTAATTGCACCCTAAAGAACAAAGTAGATTAAAGTCAAACAACTTATAAAAGACTCACCAAACCACAATTTCGAGCAGATTTTTGCTTCTTTAAGATTTTGGAAATGGTGAAATAATGGGTTCTATTTTTTACGATTTGTGTCTCAACCAAAATTTTGGTGAATGTACTTTGAAAGGTCAAGAGGATACTTTAATACTTTATTTCTTCTTTAATTTATTAACAGAACATATAGAAACAATAAAAAGTTGAAACAAGTAAAAACGGCGTTAAATTCGGCCGGGTAGAGCTTTATATACCCTCCCCCATGGATTACATTCCACAGAGTCTGTCGATTTTCGCAGAAGTGCAAACAAAACAAATCAAAATATTGCAAAAATAATTTTATAAATAACAAGTAAGAAAAGACTAAAGTCGGGCGGTGCCGACTATATGATACACTCCACTTTCTATCGGAATACAATTCAATTCAGTAAAAAAGTGAAACGGGAAATTGTTTGTATGTTTCCTAATCACAGGCTAATATGACCTGGTCCAAGTTGTCAAATCGAGAATAATATTTGTATCGTGGCTATATCCAAACATGGAATGAAGTGACTAACTTTCACAATAAATTCTTCTAGTTGAAGTCTCGGAAAATACGCGGTTCCTGGGGAACGAAATTTGTATGAGAGCTATATGTAAATCTGAACCGATGTGACCCATTTTCATCATAGGTGTTCCTAGTTTAAATATAAGATGTTTTCCAATTTTGAAGAATATCTGTTAAAATATGTGGATTCTAGAGCGGAAAAGTTCAAATTGGGAGCGAAATTTGTATGGGAGCTATATATAAATCTGAACCGATCTAACACATTTTTACCACACGTGTTTCTAGTTGAATTATAAGATGTTTTACAAATTTGGAAGAAAATCTGTATCTAGAGTGTAAAGGTTCAAATCGGGAGTAAAATTCGTATGGGGGCTATATCTAAATCTTTCGTTTCGCTATATCTAAAAGTTTGGTTCTGGCTACCTGTATCGTGATTACAACAATAGATGGACAGACGGGCATTGCTAAATCGACTCAGAAAGTGATTCTAAGCCGATCGGTATAATTAACAATGGGTCTATCTCCCTTCCTTTTGGGTGTTACAAACAAATGCACAAAGACACAATACTCTCGTGGAGTGTATAAAAATATTATTGTTATTATTTCAAACCACGCTTATAAGGCAAGGCTATCAATACGTTTATACTATATATATCGAAATAATACTTCAAGTCAATTCAAAAAGTATATATAAGACAGAAATCTTCAAAAAATCTTAAATACCATAAGTATTGCTAAATAGTGTACAGTCGGTTGAATATCCATCCTATTTTAATTCCAAAAGTACAAATTACGGATAACGTAACTTCATGAAACAACCTATTTTTGCCGTAAAAGTAAAAAGTACGAGTTTATAAAAATCTTTTTATTTTGCTTGTCTGTGCAGTCAGAGGAAGGTATACTCCGAGATCCATGATTCTAGCTGCGGTCATTTGATGGGTACCATTGTTATCCCTTTTTCAATTTTACCCCCTTAAGAGTACGACTTTATAAAATCTCTTTATTTTACGTGAGTACGAAATTAGAGGGATGTACATAAGATTTGCATCCCGGCAAAAGTCCCGGGAATTCGCATATTTTTCATTTCCCGTATCCCAGGAAATTCGTACGAGAATCCCGTGGGAATTCAGTATAAACTTTTACATATTTCTTGGCACATTTTTCAATCATTTCCACAATAAAATTAAAAATATTGTACAATACTTTAGCTGATATCGCTTTTAATTAGGTATGTCGAATATTGCAGTTGCATGACAATATATTTTTAAGCTGTGTTCGGACATACACCCAAAATCCACTTTTTCGAATTTTGCCAGTCAATATGACAGGCATTGTAAACAACGCTATAGAAAACGCAAGTAACAATATTGTATTAAAAAATTAAGATAACTGCCGAAAAAAAGAATTTAAAATTTTTGACGCGACAGGACATAGAACAGGCAACTTAAACATTTTATTTAATGATCTACTGACTATTAAACCTAAATCTGTTGACGTTCTCCGTCGCGTCCACATTTTCCAATAAAATATGAAATACCTGATGATGCCATAAATGCATTGCATTAATTTTGAAAAGATGTTTCAATTGATCTCACATTGCACTTTATTATATGAATTCTGTAACAGGTTTATTGTGAAATAAATATTTATTTTACTTGAATAAAATGTGAATGTCTCATTGGAAAAAAATAAGTTTAACTCATGGTAAACAGTATGTTGACGATTTCCCGTGCTGTACCGGGATATCGGGAAATTGAACAAATAATTCCCATTTCCCGGGAAATAAAAAGTACGGGAAAATGCAAACCCTAGGTGTACACACCGAATTTCTAGCTGTAGCCGTTTAGTTGGTACCATTTTCATTGCTCTATTCCCATTGTATCACTTGAAAGTACGAATTTGGAAAAATAATTTATTTATTTTTCGTGTCTACGGAGTCATGACTTTAGTTGCAATCATTTGGATGGTACAATTTTTATCCCATTTTAACACCAAAAATTAGCTTTTTATTGGCTGCGGTCATTTGGTTAGCACCATTGTTGTCCCTTTTTTCCATTTTACCCCCTTAAGTCAGAGGAATGTATACACCGAATTTCATTATTCTAGCTGCGGTCATTTAGTTGGTACGATTTTTAACCCCTTTTTCCCATTTTACCCCCTTAAGAGTACGAATTTCTAAAATCTCTTTATTTTACGTGTCTACGCAATTAGAGGGATGCACACACCGAATTTCATCATTCTAGCTGTAGCCGTTTAGTTGGTACCATTTTTATCCCTCTGTTCCCATTGTATCCCTTGAAAGTACGAATTTGGAAAACCAATTTATTTTTTGTGTCTACGGAGTCAGAGGAATGTATGCTCCGAAATTCATGACTTTAGCTGCAGTCATTTGGTTGGTACATTTTTTATCCCATTTTTCCATTTTAACCCCAAAAAGTACGTATTTTGAAAAATCCCTAGATTTTACGTATCTAGGCAATCAGAGGGATGTACACACCGAATTTCATTATTACAGATGCAGCTGTTTGGTTGGTACCATTTGTATCCCTCTATTCCCATTTTACCCCTTAAAAGTACGATAAAAGTACCCCCGATAAGTATCGATTTAACGATGTCTGTCTGTCCGTCCGTCTGCTGTCCATCGAAGCTTGTTCGCACTCTACAGGTAGCAATTGTGATCCGATTGTCATCAAATTTGGCTGAAGTTTCTTTTTTTTGGCCAAGGACGATCGTTATTGAATTTGGAGTAAATCGGTTCAGATTTAGATATAGTCTCCATACAAATATCCCTATAATTTACACCATCACTGCTCTAGAATACACATTTTACATGGGATCATTTTCCACACAATGTTACATTTATACTAGAAACACGTATTTTGAATGCTAGCTATATAGGCCAATCTTTTGGCCAATCCCCCATACAAATGGGTCACACTATTATCGCTCTAGAACCCAGACCTTACATTGGATCTTGATAAAATTTTGTAAATCATGTTATATTTCAATAAAGAATACCTACGTTGAAAGTGATCTATAAATGCCCACTTTTCAATGTAGCGCCCTTACAAATGGGCCCCCATTTGTATTAATACCCCTCTATTACCAACTTTATAAATCGTACGTTTATCAAAGTTTGCAGATTATATTATATTTCAACTAAGAATACATACTATGAAAGTCCCCATACAAATTGGGCCTTTATTCTACTCAATAGCTCTAGAACCCACATTGTGCGTTGGATCTTGATACAATTTGATCTTGATACAATTTTGCAGATCATGTTCTCTTTCAACTAGGAATACCTACTATGAAAGTCATTTATATGTGTCCATAATTTGGCAGAATCCCCGTAAAATTTTACTCTATTACCGCTTCAGTACCTGTAGCTTACATTGGATCTTTACAAAAATTTGCAGATCATGACTCATCTTCACTTGGAATGCCTAAAGGGAACTATAATGGTCCATGTTATTGTACAATATCTTGATACATATATTCTATTTACATCATATTATATTTACTCTCGTAATACCTACCCGAAAATTGGACCATATGGGTCAATGTTTCCAAATACAACACTTACTGATGAAGTGGACCATGGATCCCGATTTTAGATGCATATTTCAGTTAGGAAAACGTACAGCAAAGGTGGAGCATTACGCGAAGAAATTGCCACCGCTCATTGTCAGTTTCTGATTAGTTTAAATAACACTTCAGATTCATCTTATTACAGCCAATCAATTTTGCCATATTCGTTAAATTTGACTAAAGTTACATTTATAGTGTACTGTATAATTTATCGTCCCCATAAAAGAACTGGGTTTAGTAATCAAAACCAGGTATAAACGCAGAGAGTGGTATAGGGTATCTTATAGTCGGCACCGCCCGACTTTAGCCTTTCCTTACTCGTTAATTAATGGGGGGAATGTGTATACCCAAGATCAAGTATGTACAGGCAGATATATTGAAAAACATGCTTAAATATTCTAAAATATTAGGAGTTATTATGAGTATTTTCAGTCCTTGTAAGGAAAAACATTTTCCCTCTGGACCGATTTCGTTTAGTTAGAATTCCAACCGATATACGACTATAAGACGCATTTATGGAAAATTTGACATACTAGCTGCTTTCGTTTAGATGGGAGCGTGCTTTCAACAGACGGACGGTTCAAGGTGTTACAAACGGAATGACAAAGTTAGTATAGAGGTGGAGGGTATAAAAATATATTATTTTTTCTTATATTGTGAGCTTGCCCATTAATATAGAAAATATATTTCTTAATTAACTGCTTTGATTTTTTATTAGTTTTCAATCTTGTGTTAAAACCTATTTGATGAAATCTTACATCAGTTACATCGTCCATGTAATGTCCCATATGCCCAAGATATTCATATGGGTAAATGATATTTTCTTTTCTTTTTTTATTTGCTTTGATTTCTCCTGTTTTTCTGCAGTCTCATCATAATGCCAATTTTTCCTCTGAATATCATCCAAAATGAATGAATGAAGGGAACAAAAAATGTAATCGTTGGCATCATCATCGTCGTCATAATAAACCCTGCGTATGTGTGTTTGGGTTTTAGGATTCAGTCTTTGTGTGAGAGTAACCATCCCAGCCAGGATATGTGTTTTTTGTGGGGTGTTGCTGTCTGCTGTTGGTTGGGACACGGGGTGGTATGATTTGTTGTTCTTTTCCCGTTGCACGAATGAAGGATACGACGAACATTACCACAATGCCGTGATGTAATTGTATCTTTTATACGGTGGTAATGTCACAACGAAGATGGGTCTGAGTGTGTGTGTGTGCGAGTGTCTGTGGGTGAGCGAGTAAGTGAGTGTCACCAACCCCATTTCTGTGATATATTCGCACATGAACGTATGTTGTTGGTGTGTATGGAAGATCCAGGATCCTTTTTAGCTTCAAATTTGAATAATTTTTATTATAAACCAACGTTATGAATTTTTGATGAGCTCTCGCAGTGCTCTATGGTTTGGATGACCCAGCAAACAATGACAGGATTGATAGCTATTATTTATATTTTTCCCACATTGGCAAAATTTTAATTATGAATATTGAAAAGACTTCGTATAAAACCTATAAGGAAATGGTATCGTCGGAGGGAATCAATGAATACATAAGACAGGAATATTCTTCATCCTCGAATTCAAAATCAAATCTACAATGATAATATCTCATAAACTGATAGGTATAATATTTGATTTATGAAATTGATGTACAGGATGGCTGATGAATGTTGTTACATTAATTAACTGACATTGCGATTTTATACGTTGTTAATAAATTATTTTATCTTTGCTCATTTGAAAACAATAAATTCTTTTAATGGGGTTTAAACATAAAATAAAATAATGACCTCCGCATTCGGCGACATTCATTATTATTTGTTACTGTAAATCCCACAAGTAGAAATAGGCGCACTAAGATCACGAGACCTGGGGCGCCAACGAAATGTGAAGTTTCTCGAAATCTGATTAATTCTGGCTGCACAATCCGTCACATCAATTGCACCATGTAACAAAGCTCACAATGCAATCTAACATTTTAAATTTGAACTACCGATTACTTTGAAAGGTATAAGGAATAACAATAATGTTTATTTTCAGATTTATGTTTGACATTTTCAAAATGGGTCCCTCCCTATACGCTCCAACAAAATTGGGAAATATTAAAAACTTACTACCAAAGTAGTGAGTCGTTAACGCAAACTGTAAGAAATTTACGTTGATTCAGATGAAGCTCATTTCAATCTCGGTGGCTATGTCAATAAGCAAAATTGCCGCATATGGTGTTCAGAGAGCCCACACGTGACTATTGAGAAGCCAATGCATCCACAACGAGTCATTGTTTGTTGTCGATTTTGGGCTGGCGGCATCTTTGGGCCGTGTACTGAAAAATCTGGTTGATAGGATGAGGTACTGCCGAGCCAGTCGTGGTTGTCATACGAAAGATATTGTGTTCCATTATTAAATGACAAATTTCAACCTTTCCAATAAAACCAGAAATTTGAAAAAAATAATCAGCACTTTTTCCCTTATAGCCGATTAAAATGGCCCACCTTACGCCGGAATTTTTCGCAGATACCAATACATTAGACTGGGTTGAGGTACATTCAAATTAAAAAAATGTTTCCAGTCATCCCACGATCAATAAAGTTTGGATTGTTTAATGATGATTTGCAAAATCGGTGTATGTGGGACAAAAAATATTTCTCCAAAGAATTTATTTTAAATTTGCATTTTTTCAGAATTAATAAATCCTTGACAGCATACTCAAATTGTTACTCTTGCCTTAGAATAACTATTTGGTCGAATTATTACATTTTGTAGTATTTTTTTTTTTGACAACAGATAACTGTTTCGTATTTGGTGGTGGTATTTTATAAGAAATGGTGGACATCGTACGGAAATTGACGCCAAAGCACTCGTTTCTATAAATATAATTTTTCGTTCAATATTCATCATTTAGGCATAATTCGAAAAGTATTGATTTTTTTTTCGTATCAGCTTTTGCAACATTTAACCAAGATGTATGAATTTTTACCACAAAAATTACATTAAACGACTAATAATATCACGAATATTTAAAGCGCTTTCAAGGGTCTATGAATTCAGAAAAATATTGGACAATTTTATTCATGACCCTGCCTAATGCATATCATTATCCCATAAATGGAATTGAATTTTTATCCGGATTAAAAAGCACTTTTATAACATACATCGTTTGATACTCAAATTCAAAAAGTATGTCAAAGCATCCCAAAGTACATACATTCAAAAATCGTCTATAATATTATTGCGGGAATTTTTTGCAGCTACCTGTATAGCTATAATCATACAAAAAATCCTTTCTGTAACTCATAATTTATGAGAGTTTTTTGATCGAACTTTTCGTGTATTGTTAAAATAAAAAATAAAATAAAATTCTCGATTGGCAAAAAATATGAGTTAGGTCTTTTTTGTCTTTGTCATTCCGTGTGTAACACATTGAAATATCGACCTGAGACCCTATAAAGTTTATATATTCTTGATCGTGTTGTAGGAGTTCATCGCGCGAAAAATTGTGTTCAGCGACGAAGCTCATTTTTGGCTCAATGGGTACGTAAATAGGCAGAATTGTCGATTTTGGAGTGAATATCAGCCAGAAGCATTGCGAGGGCTACCAATGCATCCAGAAAAAGTCACAGTTTGGCGCGGTTTATGGGTTAGTGGCATCATTGGACCGTACTTCTTCAAAGATGATGCGAATAGTAACGTAACTGTGAATGGTGAGCGCTACCGTGAGATGATATCCAACTTTTTTTGCCCAAAATGCAAGAGCTTGACTTGGTTTTAACAAGACGGTGCCAAATGCCACACAGCACGCTCAACAATGGACTTATTGAGTTCGGTGAACATTTTATTTCACGTTCGAGACCGGTCAATTGGATTTCTTTTGAAAAACTTTCTTATAGTTTTTAAAAAAATACCCTTTACATTCCTCTAATTGTGTAGATGCATAATATAAAAGTATTTTTTCCAAATTCGTACTTTTAAGGGGTAAAATGGGAATAGAGGGATAAAAAATGGTACCAACGAAACGGCTTCACATAAAATAATGAAGTGCGGTGTATACATTCCTCTGACTGCGTTGACACGAAAAATAAAAAGGTTTTTCCAAATTCGTACTTTTAAGGGATACGGGAACAGAGGGACAAAAATGGTACCGACTAAACGGCTACAGCTGGAATGATGAAATTCGGTGGGTACATTCCTCTAATTGCGTGACTCGTAAAATAAAGAGTTTTTAGAAAATCGTACTTTTAAGGGGGTAAAATGGGAAAAAGAGGATAATATGGTACCAACTAAATGGCCGGAGCTAGACTTACGAAATTTAGTGTATTCCTCTGACGGCATAGTCAAGCAAAATAAAAATATATTTTCAAATTCGTAATTTTTACTTTTACGGCAAAAATTGGTTGAACCATGAAATTAGTATACGTGAGAGATAATGGATTTTCAAAATTTGTACTTTTGGAATATAACCAGCTGTAGCACCCATTATCTACCAATATTTATGGTATTTAAGCTTTTTTGAAGATTGATTTCTTATATTTATTTTTTAATAGTCTTGAAGTATAGTTTCGGATTTATAATATAAACGTATTAGTAGTCTTACCTTATAAGCGTGGTTTGAAATAATAATAATTTTATATTTATTTATAATATTAGTTTTTCAATATTTTTATTTGTTTTGGTTTGGCTAATTAAATAATTTTAACATTTTCCTGAAATGCAATCCATATCTTAACACCGTTTTTACTTGTTTATATTATACTAGCACCCGCTGCTTCGCTCGCGAAAAATCCAATTATTGTTATTATTTTATTTTATCCGTCTCTATTTTCACTATTTTATGAACTCCCTTCGTATGTATAATTTTGATAATTTTCTACCCAGTTTAGAACAAAAAATTACAACCGCAGAGCCTTCTACACGGTCAGAGGAATTTATATACCAAATTTCACGACTATAGCTGCAATACATGTGTTGGTACTATTTTTATCCCGCTCACCATTTATAACTAGAAATTTCAAAAAATTCATATAGATTAGCGCTTCTACGTTGTCAGTGGATTTTACACACCAAATTTCACGACTATAGTTGCAATACTTTAGTTGGTACCATTTTTATCGCTTTTTGTCTCCTCACCCCTTATAAGTAAAAATTTCGAAAACATACATTTAGATATCGATCCTATGTTGTCAGAGGAATTTGCACTCAAAATTTCGAGACTGTAGCTGCAATACTTTTTTATTATAAATTTCGAAAAAATCCATTTAGATTTTCGCATCTTCCTTCTCAGAGTAATTTACAGACCAAATTTCACGACTATAGCTGCATTACTTTAGTTAGTATCATTTTTATCCCTTTTCAAACCCCTCACCCCTTATAAGTAAAAATTTCGAAAAATCAATTTAAATTTGGTCTTTTACGTTGTTTGGTCCAAATTTCACGAATATAGCTGCAAATTAGTACCATTTTAGTCCCGCCCACCCCCTAATAGGTAGAAATTTCGAAGAATCCAATTTTACTGCGCTTCTATATGGTCAGAGGAATTTATGTACCAAATCTCACGATTCTAGCTGTAATAAACCTATTTGCCAAGCTCATTCCTTGAAAGTAACAATTTCGAATAATCCATTTATGTTGCGCGCCTACGTGGTCGGAGAAATATACACGCCGATTTTCATGATTCTAGCTACCTTTTATCCCTTTTTGTCCCGCTCACCCCTAATAAGAACAAATTTCGAAAAATCCATTTAGATTTGCGCTTCTTCGTTGTCAGAGGAATTTACATACCAAATTTCACGACTATAGCTGATTAGTGGGTACCATTTTTATCCCTTGTTGTCCCGCTCGCCCCTTAAAAGTACAAATTTCGAAAAATCCAATTTTACTGCGCTTCTATATGGTCAGAGGAATTTACATACCAAATTTCACGACACTAGCTGTAATACTTTAGTTGGTACCATTTTTATCCCTTTTTGTCCCGCTCTTCCCTTAAAATAACAAATTTCGAAAAATCCAATTTTACTTCGTTTCTATATGGTCAGAGGAATTTACATACCAAATTTCACGATTCTAGCTGTAATACTTTAGTTGGTACCATTTTTATCCCTTTTTCCCACTCGACCCTTAAAAGTACAAATTTCGAAAAATCCCTATTTGTAGCTCGTCTGCATGGTCATTGCAAGGAACTCACCGAATTTCATGTTTATAGCTACTGCCGTTTAGTCAGGACGAAGGTTCGATGTTTATCCCTTTTTGGGCCATTTTACCCCCTAAAAGTACGAATTGGGTAAGTCGACGTCTACGTCATATTTGGGAACTACCCTGAAAATTTAAAATTTCTAAAAAAATTCCAAACACAAATCCTTAAGTATCACCAATTCAAAAGAACTGCGACTTTCCACGGCGACTGCAAAGAAGTTTGCTGGGTTTGCATATCTTTCGCAGCATCTTTTTCTTCCTTCCAACATTCGGTGAGTCCGAAAACGTGTGTGTCGCCTAAGCCAAGAGTGACAAACGTTGAAAATTTATTAATATTTTGGCTCCTTAAGCTTTTCTGCAACATGTCCTTTCCCCCAACTCACTAAACGTTCGCTCTATCTTTCGCCCTCCGCGCGGCGAAAGTATATTAATAATAGGTGGGCTGGAAGCAGTTTACGAGTCTATCACACACCGTAAACGGGAAGAGGAATGTGTGCGTGCGTGCCCTCCGTCGATAGACCAGAATGCAATTGTCTCATGATCCTTGGGCAGACGAACAGACGGACGTATGGTTTGCTCGCATATTCTCTGCCTGTGTCTATGTGTGTATGGGCGTGTGTAAAAGGTGGTAATATTTTTATTATGGAAAATTTGCATTTATATTGCGTCTATCATGTAATCCCATAATTTTTTAATTAAATCAAAGACAAACGTTCATCATCACCATCATTCAAACGGCGGCCAGAGCAACAAACACGTTCCATTGTTCTGCCACCGTGTGTACACTGGATATTGTGGGAATATTTGCCGTGTTAAAGGGGCGGAGGGAGGGAGGGTGGTAGCACGGACAGAGCTTTACTACTACGAGGCTCGCTATAATCAATTATGAATAAAAAGCAATAATAAATATTTCACGATTATGCATAAATTTGTTTTGTTTCGTTTTTTTCTCGTTTTTAATTCATTCCTCAAATTAACATATTTCTATTTAACATACAATCAATTTGTTTTTAATAAAAATCTACTACGGCGATAACAACTTGACGATATTTTAATTACTAATTATCATTTTTAACATTCATTCATTCTGTCTTTATTCTAAAACAATTTTACGGATGCTCCTCCACCCAACTAATACTGGCAAAAACTCGTTTGGCCACTCTTCCCATTGTTTGCTCTGAACATTCAATTAAAACGTCAGGGGTTTATGGCAGACGGCCGCTTTCCTTCCCTCCTGCTGCTGGCCAGTGTTTGTGGTTGGAAAAGTCCAGTCCAACTAAATGTAATCAATTCCAAACGATTAAGTGATTTTATGTGTCCCGAAGTTATAATTGGATTAATAATAATAAGAATAATATGTGCATACATCAGCAGAAAACCGAACAATGGAATGGCATCTACTCTACTCATGTTCATATTCCGTTGGAGCAACAATTATTTTCTACACTGGAAGAAACTCGTTTAGGAAGTTAGTATTCGTAAATCAAATTTTCGTTTGGATTTGTTACACTGCAAATACTGCAGAAGGAATTTAGGCCTCGTCGAGACAAAAACATCGATGTATCACACTTTAAAATTCGTTTATAAATGCAGAAGTTATCACACTTTAAAATCCGTTTATAAATGCAGAAGTTATATAGAATAGGCATAAAAAAAATAAAAAAAAAATTTTTGAAACTACCTTTCAATAATACTTCATATTCGATGGTGTACGGCGAACTTTTTTTGAGGTACGCCCTAGTGTACATCCCTCTAATTGCGTAGACACGTAAAATAAAGAGATTTGAGAAAGTCGTACTCTTAAGGGGGTAAACTAGGAAAAAGGGGATAAAAATAGTACCAACCAAATGGCCGCAGCTAGGATCATAGAATTCGGTAGGAAAAAGGGGATAAAAATAGTACCAACCAAATGGCCGCAGCTAGAATTCGGTGTATACATTCCTCTGACTGCTTAGACACGTAAAATAAAGAGATTTTAGAATGTCGTACTTTTAAGGGGTTAGAGTGGGAAAAAGGGGATAAAAAAGGTACCAACTAAATAGCCGTAGCTAGAATCATGGAATTCTGCGTATACATTCCTCTGACACGCAAAATGAAAATATTTTTCGAAATTCATACTTTATTTTTTACTTTAACGACAAAAATGGGATAAGTGATAGAACTGGTATCGAGCAAATGCCTATAGGTTAAGTTATCTTGCACTGTGTACGTGAGAGATAATGGATTTTCAAATTTGTACTTTTGGAATTAAAATAGGATGGAGATACATATAATATAACATTATTTTTTCAATATTTGTATTTGTTTTGGATTGGCTATATTAAAAAATTACGTTTTCCTGCAATGTTACTGCACTTCTACGAAAATCGAGACTGTCGATTTGTGAAATGCAATCAATGGTGGGGGCTCATAAAGTTCGGCCGGGCCGAACTTAATACCGTTTTTACTTGTTGAATATTGCTGTTTTATATTTACTTTTTGAATTGACTTGTATTATTATTAGTATTATATTATATTATTAGTATTGAATCCTTCCTGTTCAAATGGTTCCCTCGGGCACCACACAAATAATAGTCCAACGGTTGAATAGTTGAAAAAAACGTTAGATGGCGGACCCCATATAGATCTCACATATTTCAACAAATAATTTTTTTTGAAAATGCTATAAAAAACTACTGAATATTTTCTCAAATTTCTTTCTTTATTTGAAAGTACAATCCTTCCGGTTAATAATGGAAAATAATTTCATTCAAATGGCTGCTGAGGGCACCCCACAAATAATAGTCCAACGGTTGAATAGTTGAAAAAAATTTAGATGGCGGACCCTATATTAATGTTAGTTTTGTGTATAGTTGACCTTTTTTTAATTTTCTATTTTTCTGGATGGGCTGGCTCGAGGTCAGGAACAAATCAAAAAACCGTTGCTTTTAGTTTTTCTCAGATTGTTTTCTTTTTATTTCTTCCAATATTTCGATCGTCATCGACGATCATCGTCAGGTATATTCACTTAAAAATATAAATAACATTAGATATACAAAAAAGACAAGACAAAATATCACAATAATTACATCTGAGCAAAAACAATGAACTTCTCTTTCTCGAAGTTATTTTTATACTAAAAAGCTATTGTTTGCGTCCGTCTTTATGGACAATGTTTCGATATATTTGTGCACAGTGGTCGGTATCAGTCTTATAGTTCATTCTTTCGTCAGTAGGGATATTTATGATATGTAAGGTATATCTTCTTCGATAATTATTTTCTTGTGTCAAAATGTCTACGTCGTTAAAGTTGGGCTTATGTCCTGTCAGTGTGCAATGGGCTGCAAGAGCTGTCTTCTGTTCCAACGGCTTATCAGAAGCTTTTTGATCTGACTTGTGTGCAGAAATTCTTGTTTTTATTTTCATTTTTGTTGTGCCAACATATACCTTCTGGCATACGTTGGACTTGCCCCCATTACATTTTATCTTATAAACTATATTTGATTTGCTTTCTTTCTTAATTTTTGATTCTGTTTTGATGAAGAGGGTATTAATTGTATTGTTGGATTTCAAAGCTAGTTGTATGTTGTCATTGTCGTAAACGTTTGAATTGGTGAGTCTCTCCGAGAAGCCAGGAACGTACGTTATAGGTTTGTATTTTGTATTTTTGCTATTGCTTCTCTGGGGCCAACAAGTTTTTTTCCTTTTTACGTGGTGTATTAAGTCCGTTATAGTTTTATTGGGGAATTCATTCATTATTAAAATTTGTCGTATTCTTTTTATATTGTTTCTATGAAAATCTCTGTCACTTATATTTAATACTCTGCTGATAAAGTTAGTCGCCGTGTTGATCTTTATTCGTCTGGGATGTTTGGAGAAAAAAATTATTAATCTTCCGGATGCTGTTAGTTTTTGGTACCAATCTGTCTTAAGTATGTTGTTACGTCTATGTTCGATCGCGTCAATATATGGAAGTTTGTTGTCAAATTCGTTTTGTTTTTTTATAAGTTGGCGTGTAATTTTGCAACTGAAGCGTGAGGGATTTATTTACAACTTTGGTGACCCCCACTGAAATTTTCCGCCAATTTTTTCGTAGAACGTTTTAATCCTTAAATGTCGTGATTGAAATGACTTTTTCTATTTTCTCAAAAAAAGGGTAAAATTGACCCATAAATAGATAAGCTATGGGGTTAAGATCTTCCACAAAAATGATCCACATAAAATTCCACAATATAGTTCTGCCAATAAGAATTATGAAAACTTTGACCCACTGTAGAAAAAAATCAGACCAACTTGACTATGGGTTTATGCTGCAAAATGATGATTCAAAATTTTAAATTTAATTGATTTTTTTCGTAAAAAAAGTAGAAAATATAAAAACACTTTTCCAATTTTATACTCGTTATGATTAAAATGGAAATGTAGGGTAATTCATCCTTTTGAAACTGACAAATTATTTCCCAAGCGGTGATATTTTTAAATTTTAATATAAAATTACAATTTCAAAATTAAAAGAAATTTAATATAAATAATACAAAATTAGTTATTATTTTACACATTCTTGAACATTTCAAAGCGAGTAATGTGATTTCTTGCAGTGTATTTAATCACTAGATAAATACTTTCGTTTCGGCTATCAACACTAACAACAGTAGCTACAACAAAAATACCACTAAAACTTAATCAAGCGTTTCAATATGAATTCCTACAAACATGCATACACCCAAACATACATACATAAATACATACGTATTTACATTCTCGTACGAGTATAACAAATGCCATTAGCACCCACAAAAATGTGTTGGTTGTGTGCAGCAATCTCCACCAACAACCGTAACAAGTTACAAGCAACACCCAACACACCAGCCACCACCAACAACAACAGCTACAACCTAAATGGGGGTGTTTGAAACCCCCCGAAAATATATACCAAACGACTATAAACCAATTAAGAAAGCACAACGTATATGGGTTGGGGTGGGGGAGAGAAACTGGTGAGAAGTTGAAAATAAACATATTTTCGACATCATCTCCCTCTCTCACTCTCTTCACATCACGACGTTAAGCATCGCATCAGGCATCGTTAGCATTCCGATTAAATGGGGGTTGTTGATAGCAGCAGCAGCAGCAGATATGATAACAAAAGAGATCCCAAAACGAACAAGTAAAAACGGCGTTAAGTTCGGCCGGGCCGAACTTTATATACCCTCCACCATGGATTGCATTCCACAGAGGTTGTAGGTTTTCGTAGAAGTGCAGTAATATTACAGGAAAATATAATTTTTTTAATATAGGCAAACCAAAACAAATACAATTATTGAAAAAATAATTTTATAAATAAATATAATATTTTAATTATTTCAAACCATTATTTATTTCAAATCAAAAAATAAATATTCTTATATTTATATTTTCAAAAAGCTTAAATACCATAAATATTGGTAGATAGTGGGAGCTGCAGTTGGTTGTATTTTCATTCTATTTTAATTCCAAAAGTACAAAAAACATTATCAGACGTACATAGTGCAAAATAACATAACTTCATGATTCAACCAATTTTTGCCATAATAGAAAAGGTACAAATTTGAAAAAAAAAACTTTTTATTTTGCGTGTCTATGCATGTCTATGTATACACCGAATTCCATAATTCCAGCTGCGACCATGTGGTTGGTACCATTTTTACCCCCTTGACGTTTCTACGCAATTAGAATTTCATCATTCTAGCTGTAGTCATTTAGTTGGTACTATTTTTATCCCTATGTACCGTTGTATCCCTTGAAAGTACGAATTTCGAAAAATTCGTTTATTTTCCGATTCCTACGCAATCAGAGGAATGTATACTCCGAATTGCATGACTCTAGCTGCGGTCGTTTGGTTAGTACTATTTGTATCCCCTTTTACAATGTTAACCCCAAAATGTACGAATTTCGAAAAATTCGTCTATTTTCCGTATCTACGCAGTCAGAGGAATGTATTCTCAGAATTTCATGACTCTAGCTGCGGTCATTTAATCGGTACTATTTTTATCCCTTTTTTTATTTTAACCCCAAAAAGTACGAATTTCGAAAAACCTGTTTATTTTAAGTGTCTACGCAATCAGAGGAATGCATACACCGAATTTCATTATTCCAGGTGTAGCCGTTTGGTTGGTACCATTTTTATCCCTCCGTACCCATTATATCCCTTGAAAGTACGAATTTGGAAAAAAACCTTTTATTTTTCATGTCTACGTAGTCAAAGGAATGTATACTTCGATTTTCATGACGCTAGCTGCGGTCGTTTGGTTGGTACTATTTTTATCCCCTTTTTCTATTTTGTCCCCAAAAAGTACGAATTTCGAAAAATCAGTTTATTTTCCGTGTGTACACAGTCAGTGGAATGTATACTCCGAATTTCATGACTATAACTGCGGTCATTTGATTGGTACTATTTTTATCCCCTTTTTTCATATTAACCCCAAAAAGTACGAATTTTGAAAAATCCGTGTATTTTACATATCTATGCAATCAGAGGAATGTATACACCGAATTTCATTATTCTAGGTACAGCCGTTAGGTTGGTACCATTTTTATCCCTCTTTTCCCATTTTACCCCTTAAAAGTACGAATTTGAAAAAAATACTTTTATATCATGTATCTACTCAATTAGAGGAATGTACACACCGAATTTCGTGTTTCTAGCTGTTGTCGTTTAATGTGTACCATTTTTATCCCTTTTTTGCCCCATTTCACCCCCTAAAAATAAGAATCACTTTATGGTGCAGTTTTTTGCTATAAGGGTAATACACATACCAAATATCAAGCAAATATAAACAGACATATTCAAAAAACATGCTTAAATATGCTAAAATAGTAGGGATTATTATGGGTATTTTTAGTCCTTGTGAGGGAAAAATTTTTCCCTTTGGGCCGATTTCGCCCCATTTCAATCCCAACCGATCTACGACTATAAGACGCATTTATGGAAAATTTGGACGTCCCAGCTCCTTTCGTTTAGATGCTAGCGTGCTTTCAACAGACGGACGGACGGACGGACGGACATGGCTAGATCGTCTTAGAATTTTATGACGATCAAGAATATATATACTTTATAGGGTCTCAGGTCAATATTTCAAGGTGTTACAAACGGAATGACAAAGTTAGTATACCCCCATCCTGGAGGTGGAGGGTATAAAAAGAGCCAAGATATAACAACCACGCACACACACACACATCCATGTGTATGGGTGGGTGTGTGTTTTCACACTCGCATACACCCGAATGAATGGTTGTGATTGGAATGAAGTTATTTGAGATGCATGAGTTGTTGTTAATAAAAGAGTGTGGGTGGTGGTGGAATCTCATTGTCAAAAGAGGGGGGCAGGCGATTAGGAGATAGTCTGCCGGATGTGGATGTGGATATAGTAGAGGACGAGGATTTGGATAAAGTGATGACTGGGGGTTAGGTAAGTGTTGTAATTGGTGAATTAATGACAAAGTTTACGACGTGCCAGTTCAGCGTGTGCTACGACGACAGTTGGGAAAAGGCGGAAAATTGCGTAGTCCATATTTTTGATTTTTGTTTAGGAATACAATCGTGTCAAAAATTTAAAAAACATATATACATAAAAGTTACGACAGGAGTACGAGTTATCACAAGGGCAAAAAAGTGACTACGCTGAAAGAATTATCATTATAACATTTATGATTTTGTCATAATGTCAGTGAATAATTTCATTAAAAAGTCCTCAAAGAAGCACTTTATGAAATGTATGAAACATATTAACATTTCTCGGAAATGTTAATATGCAGTTCTTCATTGAATAAACTATTGTCATACAATTTATTTATTATCCATAATATAATTATGACAATTTTCATATGATTTATAAAGAAATTTCATTAAATTTTCTTTTTGATTGGTTCAGCTTGAGGCCATGAAAAAACTGGTCGTGTTGTTTATTATTTATTTCTATTTTATTTTCCCAATATTTCGGTTGCCTTCGTCAACCATCATCAGGGGATAAACACTAAACAAAGATATATACAATTTATAACAAATATTCACTATCAATAATAATTACTTTAAAACGTAACAGACGTCGTCGTCCTGTTGTCTGCACAAATTGTTGTCAACTAAGAGTCTCTCTTTGTCGGCTGTATTTTTCTATTATATGTCGATAAGCTTTCGCGCAATTCTCTGTGTCTGTTTTGTAATTAATTCTCTTCTCAGTGGGAACGTCAATAATGTTCAATACTTCAAGAGTAAATCTTCGCTTATAATTTCTCTCCTCTGCTAATATTTTTACGTCTTTGAAGTTTGGTGTATGGCCTGTCAGAGTACAGTGGGCCGCAAGAGCTGTTTTTTGCTCTATTGGCTTGTCAGTTGCTTTTTGGTCCGATTTATGTGAAGAAAGTCTGGTTTTTAGTTTCGTCTTGGTAGTACCAACATATACCTTTTTGGCATATGTTGGACTTGTCGCCATTACATGGTATCCTATAAACTACATTAGACTTGTCTTCTTCTTTGATCTTAAATTTAGTTTTACTGGATAAATTATTAACTTTAATATTTGTTTTCAGAGCCAATTGAAAGTTGTCTTTGTTATAAACGTCAGCGATTTGTAAATTTTCTCCTCCTTATTATAGAGCTTATAGAGTTATTTTTATGTTTTTTCATCTTAGTATTTCTTACTAGATCGTCGATGGTTTGTTTTGGGAAGTCATGTAATCGTAGAATGTTTTTGATTTTACGTTCATTGTCTATGTGAAATGATGATTCACTTATATTGAATACCCTATTTATAAAATTCGTCGCTGTGTTGATTATTGTTCGTCTATGGTGTTTGGAATGAAAATTTATGATTCTTCCAGATGACATTGGCTTCTGATACCAATTCAATATAAGTAGGCTTCCTTGTCGAGGTATGGGAGTTTATTGTCTTCTTCTTTTTCCACAGTAAATTGGATTTGTCGATCAAATGAATTCAGTGTTTTAGGGTATTGTCAACTTCTTCCCTCCTTAGTATCCCAAACAAATCGTCTACATATTTGGTGAGAATTCTTGGTTTCATCGTCAATTTCTAGCTCTTCCATAATAATGTCAGCGATCACAGGGGAAGCCGGGGAGCCCATGGGCATTCCTTTCCTTTGTTCATATATATTGTCATTATATTTAAAATATCGGGTGTCCTTGATGCAAAATGTTAATATTTGTAGAAATAAGTCCTTCGGTATTTTGGTAAACGTTTCGATTTTCTCACACTTTCTCTCAATAGTCTTTATGGCTAGGTTTACTGGAATACTAGGGACACCACGTCAAATGAAATTATAATCTCGTTGTCGACAATGTGTGTGTTGTTAATTCTAGATTTAAATTGCTGCGTCTTTTACGTTGTAAGGATAATCTTTTGTCAGGTTCTCTAAAATGTCAACAATAAATTTACAAAGTTCATAGGATGGAGAGTTAATGGAAGAGCATATTGGTCGTAGTGGCGTGTTTTCTTTGTGTATTTTCGGCAGTCCATATAGTCTTGGTGCCATTGCTGTTCTGTTCGTCAATTTGTTTTTGTCAATAAGGCTTATTAAATTCATGTTGAATAAACTGTCCACTAGTGTATTGTTTTTGTTTTGCAACTTAGATGTTCGATCCCTTTTCAGTCGTCTATAAGTGCACATGTCCCTAAGTATACTTTTCATTTTTAACTCGTAATCATTTTTATTTATTGCCACTGTTTTCCCACCCTTGTCCGAATTTAAAATTAATATATCATTATTTTTTTGAGAAATTTCCTAGTTTGTCCCACTGTGTCAAGTACGAATTTGTCTCTGCTGCTAAGTTGAGTTTTGCGTAAGTGGTCGTCAGTCAGTGAAACTATTTTTGTTCTCGCCATTTCTTGTTGTTCTCATTACTTTTATGAAAAAGTTTCATAAATTTGAACTGAACTGAAGTTCCCAATAAAAACAAACAAGCAAAAAATCGGACTTTTTATTTGGTTGACCGACCATCATTCCTAAGTCAGGGTTGGTACATATACACTTATGTCAGAATTTACATAGAAGAAATGAGAATTCAACAAACTAAAGTCGACACCAAAAATATATTTAAAAATTATGAAACTTTTCACAAATATTTATCATTACTGAAATATTTTACTAGTTATAACATGCTTCATAATTTTAAGAAAGTTTTATGTATATAATGACTTTTTTGATTCTATGAAACTAAGTTTCATTGCGATATCAATTAGGAAAATTCATTATGTGCAGAAGAAAAAATAAACATACCTAGGAACATGAGACAAAGTATTGAAATTGAAGAATTAGTTTATGGATAAAAATGAGTCAAAAGTGTTTAAAATAAAGAAAGAAAATGTAGATGGGAATAAGATGTGGTGGTGAAAGACAACGTTATATCTGAAAATTAACCATATCAAAAATTTTAGATCATGATACTACTCAGCGGTTGACTTCGAAGAAACACTTGATAACAGCAGTTGAAAAATAAACCATGCACCGTTACGGCACATTGCGGGCCAGAATTCAATAATTTTTGATCTAGGAAACATTTTTGAGTTTCGCAAAAATTGAAATTAACCAAGGATCCCAGGATTAGTTTGAGATATTAATATTGGCAACCGGGTATATTTTAGAAATTATACCAAAGGTTACTACACTGAAAGAAAAACGTACGTAACCGGAACGAAATTGTACGTTGCAGCAACGAATTTGGTGATTGAAAGTCAACCAACGTCGGCGTTCGTTACTGCAACGAACAAATTTTCGTTAATGCAACGAATCTTGATTTAATGTTCTGCAACGAATATGTTCGATGCTGCAACAATGTTATTTCGTTTCTACAACATCGCGGTTTCCTTGCTGAAACAATGTGGATTCGAAAATATTCGTGGCATTAAATTAAACATTTTCGTTGCAGCAACGAAACTTTAACGTTGCAGCAACGAACGCCGACGTTAGTTGATTTTCAAAAACAAAATTCGTCCCAGCATCGAACGTTTTTCTTTCAGTATAGATAATTTAGTTCCATGATGACCACCGGCAGTGGACTTCGAAGTGATTATTCGCCACTGCAGCTCAATTACTTAAGGCAGAACTCACACAACGTGAATGAGAATTACTATCGAATACATCCCAAAAACAACCACACTAAAAAACACATAATTTGTGTGTCTCCGATTGTTGCACCACGAATAAATTTTTGCTGCAACGATATCAGTTTCGTTGCTGCAACGAATGAGTTGTTGAGGCAAAATGTTCCATTCCAAACTCCATTAATTTTAATAAATTTTGAAAAAATACGGATTTGTATAAAAACAATGATTATAATCAAAAAATTATAGATTTCTTGTATTAATTAATGTATTCCCATGTAAAAAATTAAAGAGAATATTTTCGTTGCATCAACGAATACGAAAACGAAACTACGAAAAATCGGTTTCATACCATAAACTTTCACATCGTTGCAGCAACGTGTCGGATTGTTGTGGGGACGTAAACGTAAACGAACGATTTTTCTTTCAGTGTAGTTTTCGTATTTATAAATAAGAAAATAATAATTAATAAGCGTTGCTTATTTAATAACTTAAACAATTTTATACATTTATTTTTATAGTAATGTATCCCAAATACTTAATTTTTATTAATCATTAATTCTAAATAACGAAGTTATTCATTGTTGACCTTATATTCTTAATTGTTGATAATTAAAAAGGCGTGATATTCTTTTTATATTTATTTGTTTTTGCCCAATATTTCAACGTTCCCGCCGAAAAGAGACTTAATTACAAAACTGACGGCGATAAATGCTCTCAAATGCATCAATACATTATCAAAAACACGGACGAAACCAGACCTAGTTGGTAATAAACTTTCACAGTGGACAACCGTATATATTTAAATGTAAAATCAATGTTTTGTTATTGCTTTTTAGAAATGTGTTTTGTTAGATCCCCTGAAGATGAATAAATAAAAAATGTGAAAACAATATCACGTACTTTTTTTGTTATCAAGGACCTTGAGTTGAAATATAACATAAACAATTCTAAAAACCAATACTATTATTTATTATTAATTAATTTAATCCTAATTAACATACCTAACAAAATGGTTTGCTTTAATTACTGACCATTCACAACAGAGAGTTATCCTCTGAATGAATGAAGTGTCATAGAAGAGGCGGATTTTTAAAAATAAAATAACATTGAAACTGATCATTAACTTTTAAGCATTCAAACGGATTTCCCTCCTACTGCAAGTTATCCCAGTAAAAAAATGGAAGTACTTCCATAGGAAGCACATCAAAGGGCAATGTTTAATTTTGTATAATTTTAGCAATTTAACAATTTTTGGTCAAATGGAGCATTATAAAGAGTGATTTTTTTGAGGTTAGGATTTTCATGCATTAGTATTTGACAGATCACGTGGGATTTCAGACATGGTGTCAAAGAGAAAGATGCTCAGTATGCTTTGACATTTCATCATGAATAGACTTACTAACGAGCAACGCTTTCAAATCATTGAATTTTATTATCAAAATGCGTGCTCTGTTAAGAAAGTTCAGAAAGAAAGAAATTGTGTTCAGCGACGAAGCTCATTTTTGGCTCAATGGGTACGTAAATAGGCAGAATTGTCGATTTTGGAGTGAATATCAGCCAGAAGCATTGCAAGAGCTACCAATGCATCCAGAAAAAGTCACAGTTTGGTGCGGTTTATGGGCTGGTGGCATCATTGGACCGTACTTCTTCAAAGATGATGCGAATCGTAACGTAACTGTGAATGGTGAGCGCTACCGTGAGATGATATCCAACTTTTTTTTGCCCAAAATGGAAGAACTGAACTTGGTTGACATGTGGTTTCAACAAGATGGCGCTACATGCCACACAGCTCGCGATTCTATGGCCATTTTGAGGGAAAACTTCGGAGAACAATTCATCTCAAGAAATGGACCGGTAAGTTGGCCACCAAGATCATGCGATTTGACGCCTTTAGACTATTTTTTGTGGGGCTACGTCAAGTCTAAAGTCTACAGAAATAAGCCAGCAACTATTCCAGCTTTGGAAGACAACATTTCCGAAGAAATTCGGGCTATTCTGGCCGAAATGCTCGAAAAAGTTGCCCAAAATTGGACTTTCCGAATGGACCACCTAAGACGCAGCCGCGGTCAACATTTAAATGAAATTATCTTCAAAAAGTAAATGTCATGGACCAATCTAACGTTTCAAATAAAGAACCGATGAGATTTTGCAAATTTTATGCGTTTTTTTTTTTTTTTAAATTATCAAGCTCTTAAAAAATCACCCTTTACTAAGTGAGGATAGTGGTGTAAGTTAATCTCTGAGAGAATTCTTATTGCCAGAACTATATAATGGAATCTTATGATGGAATCTTATGATCAAAAAAGTCCTTTAAAAAAGGCATTTAAAGATTAAAAAGTTCTACGAAAAAAAAATTGTCGGAAAATTGATCCATGTTTTTTGGCAGATCGATATTTTTCGATAAAAAGTGTTGGTATTTCGGTAGACCACGCAATACAAATTACAAAAAAAATACGAATTGGATATTTTTGCAAAATTTTCATTTTCAACGGAGGTATGACTAAAAAGATTTGTGTGCATGACATTTTTGTTTTGTACAGCATGGACACATATATTTTTTATTTAAAATATTTTTTTTAATACAAAAAATATTTTTGTTTTGTAATTTTGTCCATCAAAAAAATTGTAGTTGCATAATGTTATCATCCGATTTTTCATTTTTCCCATATATAAAATATATATTTGTTATTTGAGAAAATCTGTGACAAAACATTTTTTTGCCATTTTTATAAGCATCCTTTTTTTCTGAGAAATCTGTTAGAAATTGACTAGGACATCCAATCGATTAATCGAATATTTTCAAATTCTTTGTTCCTCATGAAATAACAAATAATTCCAATAAATTGTCCCAAATATTAAAAGTTAAAAAAATAATGAAAATATAACAATGAGAATAATCACTGTGGAACAAAAAATGCGTGATCGAATAATAACTACATTGTTATGGTCCCCAATTACAAAAATAATCAAAACTTCAGATTCTACGGATATTTTTATACACTCCACGAGAGTATTATGTCTTTGTGCATTTGTTTGTAACAACCAAAAGGAAGCGAGATAGACCCATTGTTAAGTATACCGATCGACTTAGAATCACTTTCTGAGTCGATTTAGCAATGTCGGTCCGTCTGTCTGTCCGTCTGTCCATCTATTGTTGTAATCAAATTACAGGTCGCAATTATAGTCCTATCATAACAAAAATTGGCACAAGTAAGTTTTGTGGATCAAGGACGAACGCTATTTAATTTGAGGCAAATCGGTTCAGATTTAGATATAGCCCCCATACAAATGTCGCTCCCGATTTGAAATTTTCCGCTCTAGAAACCACATATTGTATCCAATTTGCTTTAAATTTGGCACAACATCTTATAATCCAACTAGAAACATCTATGCAAAAATTGGATAAGATCGGTTCAGATTTAGATATAGCCCCCATACATATGTCGCTCCTGAATTGACTTTTGCCGCTTTAGAAACCACTACTCGATTTTCTTTAAATTTGGCACAACAGCTTATAATCCAAGTAAAAAACCCATGGTGAAAGTGGCTAAGATCGGTTCAGATTTAGATATAGCGCAAATACAACTGTTGCTCCCAAATGTTTAACCGATTTTGGCCAAACTATACATATTATATTTCACCTATTTCGTTCCAGATTTCAATATACCCCCATACAAATGTCCTTTCCGATTTAAAATTTTTTGTCAAACGCATACATTTACAGGATACAAAAATCCTTCCCGTTTTCACATTTTCACCGAATTAAATTGTATTCGGATTGAAAGTGGAGTGTATCATAGAGTCGGCCCCGCCCGACTTTAGCCTTTCCTTACTTGTTTTCTTTTAGTAAAATTTTAAATTTTTGAAAAGGTTGTTTTTCTGATGTTAATATAATTCTAGAACGATTTATCCGACTTTATAAAAATATCAAAAAAAAAATATAAATAAATTAAAACCAAATATCGCCAAGTCAGATCTCTTATGAATGAAAGGAGTCATTCTCGAAGAATAAATATGAAGTGAAGGTTCCTTATTTTGACAAGAATTTAAGTTCAATTTCTTTTTAATATCGAATTTGAAACTATATTGTATCAGAAATATACCGAGTGATATAGACTAAGTTCCAATATACAGCAGAACATTTTAAAGTGATTATTTCTTGTTGAAATATATGACTGCCAACATTGAAATGATTTTGCACTGACAATTGTTCGATTATTCGATTAATCGAATAACGCTTGGCGTCATTATTCGATAAATTGGATTTTTTTCGAATAAATGGTTAATCGAATAATTTAAAAGTGTGAATAATTGGATACCCTTAAATGGGAATGAGCACGAGCGATTTGAGAACATCTCAAACATCATTTATTAAGATTCTTCTAGTTCCGAAAGGAACCAAACAACAAATCTATGAAAAAATTTGTTCTTTTACAACATTTATTTTATGTTATTTTGTTATGACCAATATTGTTTTCTTATTAACTTCAATTTTGTTGTTGTACGGGCTAATTTGGTCAACTTTTTATTGCAATGAAACTAATTTCATTTTTTACCCAACGTTTCTCTGGCTTGTTTCCAGCTTCTTCAGGGGTCTGTTTACTTGAAACTCCTACCAAATAAATTTTTCAATTACACATAAGTTGTTCTTCTAACACAGTATTTATTCTACTTACAATTAGTTGCCATTATTTTTTCAGCTCTAAAAATAGGATATTAAGGGCTAACTTTGTAACATTCTACGATTGGAATGAGTTAGACTTTTTCTGGTGGGCTTTCCTAGAGTCTGGGCCAATGAGCCACTACTGTTATGCTCACACTCAACATAACGTGTTCCATCGATCAAATCCCGCTTGCTTCAGTGTCGCCTAAAATTGACGGACATTTGTATGGTGTCCCCAAATAGCGTCATTGATCCTTGAAATGTTGGCCACAAGAAATAAAAAACACGTTGATATTTCGTACACACTGGTTTCATTCAAATTTTACATTCACCCATTTCCCATTTGATAACCCTCAGCCATGTGAATGAGAATTACAGACACACCCAAAACAACATTTTCGTGAGTGGCGATTGACTTAACGAATAAAGTGACAACTTCTAATTTTAATCCAGCAAATCAAAATCAAAACAGCCTTTCAGAATAAATTTTTTAATGCTACATTGGGATATGTACTCAAAATTCACTTTGAACCGATTTCGACCGTCAAATATTACGAAATCTGTGCAAATTGGATTTTGGATGTATATCCGAATAGTTGCTGGATATATGAATACACAGATATGGATATTTGTACATATTTCCATTCCGATGTCTAATATCCTTAGTTCCTATTATTTCCCATCCATCCTCGTTTATCTACCACGTGTGCGTGTGTGTGCCTTGGCGAATATTGAACCATAAATTTGAGTTTGTCAACACCGAGATTTTGGAGGAGACAATCACTGTGTGTAAGAGCAGAAGCACGTACCAATGAAAGGATGACCACCCCGATGATCATAAATTTCCATCGAACATTTTCGGCTTTATTACAAAATCGAGACGAGACGAGGCGAGGCGAGGCGAGTTCATGTGATTCGAAACCAATTACGATTCTCGTTTACTTAAACGTTACGTTTGGCTTATTCGGTGTTTATTGATTGATTGGAAATTGCTTTTAAAAGCGTTGATGTATAAGATTCTATTTGTTGTAGTTTTTCGGTTTTTTGAGTTTTTGTTGTTTTCCTTTTGTTGGCTACCAATTAACAAAAGCAAACACAGTTAAACAAAAGATACTTACCAAAAAAGAAAAAAAAAACAAAACAGGTCTCCCCAGCCGCGACGACAGCGCTGAAGCGGCTTCTTTTTAGTCTGGAAGTCGGTTGAACATCCCACCCAAAACCACCAACGGTGAGATGAACCTCTTCAACAATTTGTCAGAAGATCTGAAATCAAAAACCATTTAGCGACAAAGTCATAATTACCCAGCCAGCCAACGCTAAGATCAGCTAACGCTCCTCTAGCGGCCAGGCTACCTAAATAACAAATACTCGTGGCGGCCGCTGTTTCAGGGCTAAAAACAAAATACGCCGAAGCATCCGAATCCGAATGAAAACGAAAACATTTAAATACTAAATGCAAACAAATTTCAAACAAATCTTTTTCATTTCATTTCGTTTCATTATCGAACGATGATTTAATGGTTACGGATGGACTCGACGGGCCAACACCACAGAAGCCGCTTCTGTAAGCATTAAACCGCCTTCGAAGCGCTCAAAATCGTTGGACAGCACAACTGGCAACCGATCATGTAAATGTTTACCTTTCGTATTTGCTCTGCTCATTCAGACAACGATCTTTCATCACTCGGCGGCATGATCAAATATCTTCGCCTAGATCTGGAGACAGACAGGCAGACAGACAGAGAGAAAAAGTCAATCGACGAAAAATTGGTTAAACATTGGTTTGAGCTGACCGTTCCAAGTGAAAAGTAGGCACTTTTTTAAATTTGATTAAATTGTTTGTTGGCAAACACACACACAAATATTTATTAACTCTTTGGTGGTAGTAGCTTGGGCGGTCGTGGCCGCCCATAACAACTATTTAACTCTTTTATTTATTAGATAATGTGTAATGGACCCTTTAGGGCAGATGCATTATTCTGTTATTCTATAAAATGCAACGAGTCACTCCAATGAAAATTCCGGCTCTGGCCTAAGGATAGATGGGAAAATTTAATAAATCAAGTTTATATTTATTTGAAATATCCCCGGATGAACAAGCAGTGAGACCATCAAGATAGTCTCATAAAAATAAAATAAATCATCTAGTGTTAATAATTGGCTTCCAACTGCTAATATTAATTATTAGAGACACTACAAGATTTTTTCATTCATACATGATGCCTGTACTAATGAGGTTGTTGATGAGTAAACGGAAAAAGTAATCAACTGAAAAATTAAAAAATAAAATGGGACCAAAAAGGTATAAAAATGGTACCAGTTTAACGGCAATAGCTTGTAACCTGAAATTCGGTGTATAGATCCCTCTATTCGCATGTACACGTAATCTAAAGTATTTTCGAAATTCGTACTTTTAAGGGGGAAATGTGGAAAAGGGGATGTACTTGGTACCGATCTAATGACAGCAGCTGGAATAACGAAATTCGGCATGACTGTATAGACTTGGAAAATAAAGGGAAACGGTTAGAAAAGGGAATAAAATGGTACCAATCAAAACGCTGCAGCTAGAATAATGTAAATCAGTGTATATTACGCGTTGGTTGCGTAGACTCGAAATATAATGCGATATTTCGATACTTGGCTTTTAGGGCAAAAAGGGATAAAATTGGTGCCGACCAAACGGTTGCAGATAGAATCATGAAATTCGACGTATATATTTCTCAGATGGTGTAGACGCACAACATAAAGAATTTTTTAGAAATTTTTAGTTTAAGGGATAACTGAGCGAAAGGGGATAAAAAAGGTACCAATCAAACGGCTGCAGCTAGAATCATGAATTTCTCTAACTCTTCATAAATTTCTCAAACTGCGTGGACAAAAGTCTTTCTCAAATTCTTTCTTTTATGTATAAAATGGGGTAAAAGAGAGCAAACAGCTGCAGGTAGAATAGTATAATTTGGTGTGTACATTCAAATGCGTACCCAAAAGATAAATATTTCGAAATTCGTACTTTGCCTTTGTGAAGAATTATTTCGATATATATATTCAAGGACTATAAACCCATAAAACCACCTTTTTGATTTTTTATTATTATTATAATTAAGAATGTTTAATATAGTATAATTTTATTACTTTGAACAATTTTAAAAGAAAAGTTTTGTGTTCAAGGCAAAAAAAATATTTTTTGTCTACATTGAGGCAAAAAATGCAACACAATTTTTTACTAGGTACCTTTAATGTTTTTACTCTCATTTTGGATATATTGGCCCGATTACACTGAACATATACAATTAAAGGTAATTCTGATGTCTACAAATGCAGTGAATTTATTTTTGCTGCAAATAAAAATAGAAAGAAGTAAGGAAAGGCTAAAGTCGGGCGGGCCGACTATATAATACCCTACACCACTCCCTCTGTTTTGATTACTAACCCCAGGTACTTCATGGGAGCAATTTTATGTAGTTCTTATAAATTTTACAGTTACTATAAATTCATCTTTAGTCAAATTTAATGAATATGGTAAATAATACAGTAATTGATCCAATTTCCAGCAGATATTGCGAGTAAAGTAAATATAACATGAAATGGAAAAATTGATTAAGATCCAAAGACAAATACAGATTATACAGCGGTAATAGGATGAATAGGACGGACATTTAACACTTGAGGAATGTGCCAAAACATGCGTAGGTATTCCTAGTTGAAACATAGAATGATCTGCAAAATTTTATGAAGATCCGATGTAAGATGTAGAGTCTAGAGCTGCAATAGAGCAGAATGGGGTCCTATTTGGGTTATTCGAAAGTATGGACATATGGGCATCTCCCAAACAAGTAAGGAAAGGCTAAAGACGGACGGAGCTGACTATATGATACACTCCACTATCTGTCTCATTAAAATTCAATTCGGCAAAAAAGTGAAATCGGGAAGGATTTTTGAATCCTGTAAATGTATGTGTTTAACAAAAAATGTTAAATCGGAAAGGACATTTGTATGGGGGTATATTGAAACCTGGAAATATAATATGTAAACTTTGGCCAAAATCGGTTAAACATTCGGGAGCAACATTTGTATTGGGGTTATATCTAAATCTGTTGGATTTAGATATGGATTATAAGATGTTGTGCCAATTTTAAAGAAAATCGGGTACAATATGTGGTTTCTAGAGCGGAAAATGTCAAATGGTGAGCGACATTTGTATGGGGACTATATCTAAATATGAACCGATCTTACCCAATTTCTGCATAGGTGTTTCTAGTTCGAGTATAAAATGTTGTACCAAATTTAAAGAAAATCGGGAACAATATGTGGTTCCTAGAGCGGAAAATGTCAAATCGGGAGCGACATTTGTATGGGGACTATATCTAAATCTGAACCGATCTTACCCATTTTCAACATAGGTGTTTCTAGTGCGAGTATAAAATGTGATGTGGTTTCTAGAGCGGAAAATGTCAAATCGGGAGCAACATTTGTATGGGGGCTATATCTTAATCTGAAAATGAGAGTACAAATATATGCTAAGCCACTATTTCTATGTGAATCTATAATTCACAATATTTGTAATCATCATGAGTACCATTAATTTAACTTATAAGCGGGACTTATCTGATTTGAATTATTTAAATATTTAAAACATTGAGTGCCACGTCGTACGTTTCCGTACGACAGTGATTGCTTTTACTTAGAGATAAAAAAAATTGTTGGCCTCCTGGGAAGGTTTGCGTCAAAACCGCTTGGCACTCAATGTGTTAAGGTACCGTCGTCGAAAATTGGAATTTTAGTAAAAAATTAAAAAATAATTTACCATAAACAAATTTTTAATATCGATTTCCTGCCAAAATACATCAGAAAATGTTATACATGACCCTTCGAATAAAATGTTTGTTGCATAGTGTTATTAGTGCTACATAAGGCCTGATTTTCGTTATCCCTGGATAGCAAGCTGCGATAACAAAAACTTTAATAAAAATTTAATTTTTCGTTCAAAATAAAAAAATATTTTTTCACATTGTCGCCAACTACAATATAAATATATGTATCAAAAGAAATTTCCAAAAAAATATTTTGTGTCGACTTTATTGAACTTAGCCTCGATATCCATCATTTTGACTTACACTGTATTATCCAGGCTAAGTCAAACATTTTTATCACTAAATTATTTTCTCAAAATTTGTTTTCACACACACATCGACATTGCTTTTGGCGAAAATTTTAAAAAAGAATTTTTTATTTTGAGTGGAATTTTAACATTTTATTTAGATTTTTGTTATCGCAGCTTATTTATCCAGTCTTAAAGAAAAACAGCCATATTATTGATGAACGCAGATTCAATCCAAGAAGGTCGGTGCAATGAATTTTTACGCGTACCGTTTGATGATTCCGAGAAACGGTGCGCCGATTTGGCGTAGTATCTGGAGAACGGTCAACAAGTTTCACTGCAGCAAATGCTGCTCAACGTGCTCAAAACCCACCAGCAACAACATTGTCCAGTTTCTTCTTGAAAATGTCAACGTCAAAAGCAAGGTAGTAGTTGATGTAGTTCCTGGTCATTCGCATTTGCGTTCTACTGAAGGAAGCTCTTGGCCGTATTTATACAGTTCATCCAAAGAATGATGATGATGACTTTTACTTGCGACTCATCATTGGAGTCACTTCGAAATATCCATGGGGTAGTGTTGCCAACATTTCGTACTGCGTGTCAGGAGCTCAATTTGCTTGAAAACTATACGCATTGGGATACGACAATCGCTGAAGCAACTGTTGCCACATGTTTTCCATCAACATTATTGCCACATGTTTTCCATCAAATCCAAGTGAATTGTGGGACAAGTACAAGTATGACATGCCAGAAGACATTTTGCATCAAGTTCGTGTCCATTTGGGGAATCCCCATATTGAGATGAATGTGAATGAAGAGATGCACAACAAGGCTTTGGTTTTGATAGAAGGCATGTGTTACCTCATGTGCAGCAGTTTGTTAGTCAGGTTAGGAATGCCATTGCCAGATCGTCGATCATACGACCCTTTCGAACTAGAATTGCAGCGTGAACGTGAATGCGACACAAACGCATTAACCCATTTTGACCCAGTGTTCGATTAATCGAACTGTAAACAGTAAGAAACAGTGAAAAGTGAAATTTGCTGGGCTTTAATGGGTTAAGCCAATTTGTTCGAGCAATTGGCAAAGAACAAGGATGTGGATCACTTAAACTGAACAATTCAAAATCAAATCGTTGGTTCACTGAATTCCTTCAAATCTTTCGATCGTTTAACAAACGAAGACGAAGCAAGCAATTATCCAACTGAGTTTTTGAATTCATTGGATGTGCCTGGATTGCCATCGCACAATTTACAATTTAAGGTTGTTTCAGATGTCAGCATGCTTTGTAATATCAATCAACCAAAATTATGCAAGGGAACGCGTTTAGCGGTCACAAAACTCATGAGCAATGTGATTCACGCAAGAATTCTAAAAGAAAAGTTCAAAGGTGATGCAGTTCTCATTCCGAGAATTTCAATGATTCCAACCGATATGCCATTCCAGTTTAAGCGAATCAAATTTCCAATTCGTCTCACTTTCGCTATGACAATCAATAAATCACATTGAGTGTTCAATGAGGAAAATACAATTTAAAACCGACACCATCCACCAAATATTAAAAAAAGAAATTGTCATGGACAATTGACCACAGATTTTCTGCAATTTGAAATGGCGTAGGACAACGCCTATGAGACGAAGTTCTCCGGGTCCACTATAATGAATAACACTAACATTCTCTTAATTATGCATATTAATTTTTCACATTTTTTGTAATGAATGTAAATTACCTGCATCGATAAATAAATAAAATGTGAAGGCAAAACAACGTTTGCCGGGTCAGCTAGTTATCTATAAAAAAGCTTAATATCATTTTCAAATAACACCAGCAAATTTTATACATGGTCCTTCCAAAATATTTTGTTCCATAGTGTAATTGGAAATTCATTGCCGAAAAACGGAGCAGGTCCGCCCTGTTTGTATAGATTCAATATCCCATGAATAACTTTTCTAGAGTATTTTCCACAAAAAGTCCCGGAATAAAAATTCCAATTGTCTCCTTTAACACGATGGTAGTTTCCTAATAATTAATTACGTCATAATTCAGGCAATCTGCCATCCATCATCCATTCTTTGTGCATTTCAAATCCATACAAACAATGTGCTAATCGCGTGGTGCGCTATATCAACACTAGCATTTATTGGTTTGGCTTAAGTCGACTTAACTTGGCTCATCGATCAGAGTTAATTTGGTTTGTTTGCATTGGCCTGTTTGCCGTTAATAGAGTTACCAACAATGTGTTAAACATTTCATTTAGCCATAGTTATTAAACGTTTAAAACCGACCACTAGGAACGGCATCGTTTGAAGTCCCCGTCCATGCAGACAGGCGGGCGGGCGACCGCACGGACAGACAGGCGAACAAATCAGTAACAATTTCCATCAGACATCAGAGTACTCTCGTATACAAATTAAGTGCTGATTATTTGATTTTGTGGGTATTACATTGTTCGACTCGTTAAAAATTAAACAAAACACACGCGGAGGGGCAGACAGACGGACACACTTTGACCAAGAAGACTGGCTATAATTGGCGGCAAAATGGTTTTTGATTTTCTGGTCTTGTGAATTCACTTGTATCGGTGGTGGTGGGATGGTGATAATGATGATGATGATGGTGTAGTCTAAGTGGCAACAAAATCTGGGTCACTGTTAAATCCAAAACTTACTAATTAATTTCGCTTTTCATGAAAAAAAAAATAAGTCTGGTTAATAATCAGAAAAAACAGATTTTTAACACCTTGCATGGGAAATGTACGGGAAACACTGTCAGTTTTCAAAGCGTTGCTCTGAGTTTTGCTGTGGCGGGGGTTTTGACTAATTGCGGAATTTTCAAATACTCTCAGCAGCCCACAAAAGACAAAAACAAAACCGAAGTAAAGTTCGGTATTTTTGAAATTTATGTTTTTCTGTCGTTTGTTGATTTTATGTATTCACATTCGTAGTCGCAGTCGTCGTCGTGTTCGAATTCGTATTCGTTTTGCTAACTATTGTTTTAAATCTCTTGATTTTCTTCACTTTTAATCTTTTCGATCTAAACTTTAGTTTGTCTTAAAGCCACCGCCACACAGTGGCTCCAAGCAAAACAATAGTCGTACTAAATTTCCAGGAGATGAACAAGCATTTTAATATTCAGCTTATTTGGGTGCCTGGGCATAGGGACATCCCTGTAAAGCTGCGACGATCTACAAGTTCTGCCGGAAATTGCGTGCAGAATCCCAAATAAATCAATCAATCTTTTTTTATACCCTCCACCACTTTGTCATTCCGTTCGTAACACCTTGAAATATCGACCTGAGACCCTATAAAGTATATATATTCTTGATCGTCATAAAATTCTAAGACGATCTAGCCATGTCCGTCCGTCCGTCTGTTGAAAGCACACTAGCATCTAAACCAAAGGAGCTAGAACGTTCAAATTTTCCATAAATGAGTCTTATAGTCGTAGATCGGCTGGGATTGAAACGGGGCGAAATCGGCCCAAAGAGAAACATTTTTCCCTCACAAGGACTAAAAATACCGATAATAATCCCTAATATTTTAGCCTATTTACGCATGTTTTTTGAATATGTCTGTTTATATTTGCTTGATATTTGGTATGCGCATTCCCCTTATAGCAAAAACGTGCACCATAAAGTGATTCTTATTTGTAGAGGGGTGAAAGGGGGCAAAAAAAGGGATAAAAATGGTACATATTAAATGACAACAGCTAGAAACACGAAATTCGGTGTGTACATTCCTCTAATTGAGTAGATACATAATATGAAAGTATTTTTTCCAAATTCGTACTTTTAAGGGGTAAAATGGGAGTAGAGGGATAAAAATGGTACCAATCAAACGGCTGTAGCCAGAATAATGAAAATAAACAGATTTTTCGAAATTCGTAATTTTTGCGGTTAAAATGATAAAAGGGGGTAAAAATAGTACCAATCAAATGACCGAAATTCGGAGTATACATTCCTCTGACTGCGTAGACACGGAAAATAGACGAATTTTTCGAAATTCGTACTTTTTGGGGTTAAAATGGAAAAAGGGGATACAAATAGTACCAATCAAACAGCTGCACCTAGAGTCATAAAATTCGGTGTTTACATTCCTCTGATTGCGTAGACACGTAAAATAAACGGATTTTTTGAAATTCATACCCTTTGGGGTTAAAATAGAAAAGGGGATAAAAATAGTACCAACCAAATGACCGCAGCTAGAGTCATGAAATTCGGAGTATAAATTCCTCTGACTGCGTAGACACGAAAAATTAAAGTTTTTTCCAAATTCGTACTTTCAAGCGATACAATGGGTACAGAGGGATAAAAATAGTACCAACTTAACGGCTGCACCTAGAGTCATGAAATTCGGTGTATACATTCCTCTGATTGCGTAGACACGTAAAATAAAGGGATTTTTCGAAATTCGTACTTTTTGGGGTTAAAATAGAAAAGGGGATAAAAGTGGTACCAACCAAACGGCTGCACCTAGAGTCATGAAATTCGGTGTATACATTCCTCTGATTGCGTAGACACGTAAATAAACGGATTTTTCTAAATTCGTACTTTTTGGGGTTAAAATAGAAAAGGGGATAAAAATAGTACCAACCAAATGACCACAGCTAGAGTCATGAAATTCGGTGTGTACATCCATCTAATTGCGTGGACACGTAAAATAAAGAGATTTTAGAAAGTCGTACTCTTAAGGGGGTAAAATAGGAAAAATGGGATCAAAATGGTACCAACCGGTGTATACATTCCTCTGACTGCATAGACATGCAAAATGAAAGATTTTTGAAAATTCGTACTTTTTACTTTTACGGCAAAAATTGGTTGAATCATGAAGTTAGGTTATTTTGCACTATTTACGTTAGATAATGGATTTTCAAAATTTTTACTTTTCGAATTAAAATAGAATTGAAATACGCCCAACTGTAGCACCCACCATCTTCTAATATTTATGGTATTTAAGCTTTTTTGAAAAAATATATATAAGAATATTTATTTTTTGAATTGACTTGAAGTATTATTTCGATATATATAGTGTAAACGTATTGGCCTTGTCTTGTAAGCGTGGTTTGAAATAATAAAAATCTTATATTTATTTATAAACTTGTTTTCTCAATATTTGTATTTGTTTTGGTTTGGCTATATTAAAAAATATATTTTCCTGTAATATTACTGCACTTCTACACAAATCGACAGCCTCTGTTGAATGCATTCCATGGTGGAGGGTATATAAATTTCGGCCCGGCCGTACTTAACTTCGAGTTTACTTGTTTATATTGAATTGAATTTCTATACCCTTGGAATCACTTTAAATAAAAAATTTTATTCTAGTATTAGAATAGATCATTGGCAGAATTATTGGACGTTTATATTGATTTTTCGTGGTTTTTCAAGGTGACAGCGAAAAATCATATTTCTTGGAAACATTTTGTAAGAGATGTAATGAAAAATAAATATGATAATTAGGAATCAATACCTTTCGAATGATGCCTAAATGATGAATAACGGACGAAAAATGACGTCACTGACTACATGTTTGTGAAATAATTTAATGCAGGCGATGGTTGTCAGAGCTAAAATGTTCAAACTCTTTTTACAAAAATGAGCGCTGCAGCGTCAATTTCATTCTGACGTTCATCATTTACGCATCATTCGAAAGGTATTGACTGAAGCTATTTATTTGTTTATAAAATACTACCACCAAATACGAAATAGTTTTGAGTAGTCACTGTGAAAATCCACCAAAAAAATATTATAAACTTCCAATAATTCGACCAATAAGTTACTCTAAGACAAGAATCAAAATTTATGCTTTCAAGGGTCTATTATTTCAGAAAAAATTAGAAAAATGTAACACGAAAAAAATTACACCGGATAAACATGATTTTTAGGGTTATTATCAGGAGCGTTTAGCTCACAAAAGTTTGCAGTAGTCACTGTGAAAATCCACCAAAAATATATAATAAACGTCCAATAATTCGACCAATAGGTTACTCTAAGACAAGAATAAAATTTTATGCTTTCAAGGGTCTATTATTTCAGAAAAAATTGAGAAAATGTAACACGAAAAAAATTACACCGGATAAACATGATTTTTGGGGTTATTATCAGGAGCATGGCTTGATCTAGGGACGAAATATTTTGCAAATCATAATTAAACTATCCAAAGATTATTTTCGTGGGGTGACTGGAACTTGTTTTTCCATTTGCATGGACGGCGACCCAGCCTCATGTACAGTATTTATGTTCATTTTTTTGAAGATTGCTTGTCTATATGAAGAATTATTTTAATATATATATAGTACAGGACTATTAAGTAATAAAAACATATTTGCTCTATAAGTGGATGTGGTCTTTAAAATTAATTATTTAAATATAATACAAAATTATAGTAATGAAACATCTTAATTTATTAAACATCCTCTAATCTGCTGGCAATGCTTTGGAATGCAATCATCGGTAGATGGTATTGCACGGTAGGCCGAACTTAAAGTCTTTTTACGTGAAATTTTGCTTTTTTGGTTATTGAGAGGAGTAGAACCACACTCTTCGGTCATATAAAGGGTCCGCCAAATAACTTATTTTTTGAAATGCTATAAAAAACTACTGAATATTGTGTCAAATTTCTTTTTTTATTTGAAAGTACAATCCTTCCGGTTAATAATGGAAAATAATTTCATTCAAATGGCTGCCTCGGCTGGCCATGCAGTAGCCTACATGATCGGTCAAATTTTAAAGCACATTATCGATTGTGTGCAGCTGTATTTCACCAATGGCTTCACGAATATTATTCTTTAAAGCGTCAATTTTCTCTGACTTGTCGGCGTAACACTTATCTTTGAGGGCACCCCCCAATAATAGTCCAACGGTGTCAAATCGAAGCCCCGAGGTGGCCAAACGACATCAGCTCTGCGGCTGATAATGCGATCTTCAAAAAACAGGGCGCAAAACATCGAGTGTAGCTTCGGCTGTGTGGCACGTAGCACCGTCCTGTTGAAACCAAATGTTGCCAATATCCTTCTCTTGAATTTTTGTGAACAAAAATTCGTTCAACATGGCCCGATAACGATATTATTTTCGAAGAAAAAAATGGCCCAATTATGCCTCTGGACCAAAATCCGCACCAAACACGTTTTGGGTGTATCGGCTTTTCAATGTATGCGTGCGGGTTATCTGTGCCCCAAATGCGACAATTTTGCTTGTTTACATACCCGCCAAGATCAAAATGAGCTTCATCTGAAAAGATGATTTTTTGGGCAAATCGGCATCTTCTGTAAGTCGATCGCAGGCCCATTTAGTGAAGCGAAAACGCATTGGATGGTCAGTTGCCTTCAACTCCTGAACCAATTGGACTTTGTATGGCGTCATACCAAGGTCTTTATGCAAAATTCGTCTCAATGATGTCTCCGAAATGTTCAATTGTTGAGAACGACGGTGAATTGATGTTGATGGCGCTTCACGCACATTTCCTTCCACAGCAATATTCTCGGGTGTACGCATTCTTTTTGGCTTTTCACGCTTTGGTTTATCGATGAGGATGCCAGTTTCTTTCACTTTTCACAAGATAACGAACATACGGAGCCGACGGTGCTTCTCTTCTTCCAAAATCCGCACGCAATTTTCGCACACATTCTGCAACATTACCATGATTTTCAAAGTAATGTCGCAATATTTCCCAGCGTTGTTCAAGCGTATACACAACCATATTCGTTCAGCGGAAGGATAAAACTAATTATCTGTCAAATCAGGCATAAGCTAAGTGTTACCATCACGAAATAAGCACTAGTTGAAAAAAAAACGTTAGATGGCGGACCCTTTATATATCCTGGGTGGGGATAACTCATCAGTGGCCCTTCTGTATCTATTTACACACCTGACCTACCTGAAACCTTTCACATTGCCATTTTCTGTCGGATGATGGGGTTTCAGCGTGGTTGTCTAATAAGATGCCTGGTTGCCGCGTCACTATGTCGAACTTCCCAAATATATTAGTGATGTTTTACTTATTTTTAAACAATTTAATTTTCTTCGTTTGCAGCCACTGTGCTCCAGCCGAACACTCGCTAATGCCGCAATCGTCGGGAACGGGTGAAACAGAGGCAGACTGGATGAAGGAGACTGGCTGACTGACTGACTATCTTAATAAATCTGTGTGCGGTGTGTATGTAGCCGCGGTATGTTGATCTTGCTGATCTTGCTAATGATTTGTTGAATTTGCTCATATCTGGTACCTCGTACCACTCTGCCTCTGTCCCCATGATATGCGTTGATCTTTTTCACACACACTCACATACACACAAACGCGCGCGCGCACAAAAGAGCCGCCAAAATACGCATATGCCCCGAATCGATTGAACACCCGTACATACGTTTTCGGTGTGATAAGAATCTCTGGGATGCGTCTTTCTTTCGCTGGATGAATTTTTGAATTCGTTGTTGGATCAACATTTCATTTTTGCAAATCCCAACACTACCGACCAATTCTACAACAATTCTTAACTGTGGCTTAGCAGAATCTCTCTTCGTGTACACATCGAGAAGATTTTTGCTTTTGTGCGTTTTTTGATTCATAAATCTTCAATATTACGCATGTTTAGCGTTTGTTAGTCTCGTTTGTGAATTCACAAATCGAACAATCACGGAGCGCTACAGGGAGTACTTTAGGTTTGTAATTGTGTGAGCGACACTTGGCGTATTAATTCATTCGTAAAACGTTCAAATCTGAAATGAGGTCTATTTTTCAGAAAAATAAATAAAGTTGAATTGTTGAGGATTTGGTAGCAACAATTACACTGTGCAACATTTTTGAAGTCATTTCCAAAGTCATGCACTTCATCTTCAAGTGAAGTTTTTTTGATTTTATATGTTCACAATTTTTGTTCTTTATGACAAGAGCTAGAACTTTGCCTCAGAGAGTAAATCAAAATTCCGAACGGTTTGCAAGATATGAGCCTGAGAATATGATCACTTTTTTCCAAAAATTACACCGAGGCCTCAAATCTCTGGGGGCCCATAAAAAAAGTGCATGACTTTGGGGAAAAAAAAAACACGAGTCTTTTTTTTTTTGGTCTTTTATCATGTAGCGGTGTCCGTATATGGTTATTTTTTTCGTGTTGCACTGTGTTATTTAATTAGTAGCAGGGTTGCGACTTCTCGGTCACATACGACAAATGAGAAGCGTTGATAAATAAAATATTCCACCGAACTAAGTCGACACACTAAAAATCTCACTTTGCCAATTCAATGTTATGCATGTGCTCGCATTGCTCGCAACAACGCAACAAATGTTGTTGTTGTACGGTATGTCCCGTCTTCACTGTATCTCGTGTGTATTGTTGTTGTTTGTATGTATAGTTGGTCTGCTATGTTGAAGTCTTCAGCATAACCCAAAATTAGCAAAAAATTAAAATTTTATTTTAGAAACCACCAACGTTAAACCAACAATAAAATGAAATGTTATCATTTCTGCCTCTGTGGTGTAGTAGGTAGTTCTTTTAGATCCGCTTTGCATTCCTAAGGATGTGAGTTTAAAATTTATCATTCGAAAGAGGTAACTCGACTTTTTCATATCTTTTTTATTTTTACCAGACCTGCTACCTGTCTACGTCTGATCATCTGCTGTTCGCCAGATATAATGCCTTCTGCTTGTGGTATAGCTCGAATGTCAATAACCAATAAATTGAATATCGTACATCTTAACCATTTCCCTAAGAGATGCTCGATAGTCTTGGAGTGTACTTAACCGGCATTCACGCCAAGTCTGGAGCCATCTGTAATATTCCATCAAGACTTCCCTCTATCTAAGCATGTCAAGTATGCTATAGTTATTGTCGAATAGAGCTACAGACATGGTATAGTCGATAATATGTGGCAGCGACGGCAAATCCTGATATTACCTAAGTCCATGTTGTTCCATCATCTTTCTATTACAGATGATGACACAAATCATTCTCTGTATAATTTTATTTGATTCGAAAAAGGCTGTCCATCATACCGAGAGTCCTTACACATCCATCGCGTTTCACATCCTATGAAATCCTTCATTATATTTATGAAGACATTTCATAACACAAATATTTTATTGGTTATGACATATTTCATAATCTTTAAGAATTGTTTCTTTAATTCTATGAAATCTTTCTTTGATCTTAATGATCTAATTTAACAATATTATTTTATGAAATATTTATGTGGAAGTTGTATGAAACATTTAAGAAAAAATTCACTAAATTTATGAAAAACCTTTTATAAAATCACTTCATAAATATTATGAAGGAAAATTGTTTCAGTGCGTGCAAAAACATTTTGATATAAAGTCCCCTGGGATGTCCCTTGAACCAGCGCTCTAATAAATTGGATTCGAACATTCGAACCCGGTCCTCTCAAGTATGAAACCATCTGTGTAGAATTCTCCCTTCTCATCGCAAGTTGAGATCTGTATGCTGTAGTTATTGTCGAATTGAGTCCGCAATATGTACAAATTCTAATATGACCTAAGTATCTGCTGCTCCAAATTGAGAGATCTATCGAGCTTCTATTTCGATCGACATATCGAGAAGCTGGACTTTTAAGAAACAAATCAGTCGTTATATCCTTTCCGAAAAAATCAAATCTTGACGTAAATAAATCCCCGGGGCCGGATGGCATTTCAGCACTTGTCCTATGTAAGTGCTCTTCGACGCTTGCCCGTCCACTTCGTAATCTTTTCAACCTTGCATACCGTGCAGGGGTTTTCCCAGCGCGTTGGAAAATAGCGAACATACAGTCCATCCCTAAAAAAGGTGAGGCTAATAACCATGCTAACTATCGACCGATCGCGATTTGCTCAGCGCTCTCGAAGGTTATGGAGAGTATGGTTAACCACCATCTTGCGAGGTATTTAGAAACCAATGACTTACTTAATGATCGACAGTATGGCTTCCGTAGAAATCGATCTACGGGAGACCTGATGACACTGCTATCCGAAAAGTGGAATCGATCCATTCACCGGCTTGGTGAGAGTAAGGTCGTTGCTCGACATATCTCCAAGGCCTTTGATAGAGTTTGGCACGGCGCACTCATATCAAAGCTTATCGCTTTTGGTGTTGGTAGCGACTTCTCTCGATTTATGTCGAGCTTTCTCAGAGATCGCACTATACGTGTTGTTATAGATAGGTACTCATCCGACGAGCATATGTTAACCGCAGGAGTACCACAGGGCTCTGTCCTTTCCCCTCCCTTTTTCTTATTTTCATCGACGACCTCTTGGATTGGACTTCGAATCCAATAAACTCATTTGCGGATGACAGCAACCTCTGTCATTCATACTCATTCGAACATAGACCAAGTCGTCAAGAAATTGAAGACAAAAGAAGATTGATAGATGAGTCACTCAGCCAGGATTTACTGGCCATTTCCGAATGGGGTCAAGTTAATAGAGTAGATTTAAATGCACATAAGACCCAGAGCTCCTTGTTGTCTCACAAGAGATTCGCTGATCCAACGGTGTCGTCGATTTTAATGAACGGTGTAGATATTGAGCAATCAGATACTCTTGATGTTCTAGGCATGAAAATACAATGCGATGTTCGTTGGACAAAGCATGTATTTGAAGTGTCGAAAGAAGCATTCAAGTGTCAAGGCTTCTTAAACCGGCACTGATCTTCTCAATATCTACACTACATACGTCAAAGATCGAATTCAACTCCCATACATGGTCGGGTGCTCCAGCTTCATCACTGGAGCTACTTGACCGTGTCCAGAGGAGGGCGATGGTGTTGATAGGTGACGGTAGGATATCCAATTCTATTGTTTCCCTTGAACATCGTCATAATGTGGGCTGTGTGTCCTTGTTCTACCGTTACTTTCATGGTGTTTGTTCTTCGGATATTCGTGATCTTATACCGCCCGTGAGAACGTTCGGTAGAGATACGCGATTTTCCAGGAATTCTCACCCATTTGTTATCAATTGGACAACCGACCGTATCACACATTACAGAATGAATTCGTTCTTCGCCCGCACTATCTGTATGTGGAATCGACTTCCGGCAGATATCTTCCCAGCTAATTATGATATTCAGAAGTTTAAAACAGAGATCAACAAACAGTACTCCCTCTTTCCTCCTTCCAATACCGTATCTTCCTCCCGCCAACACAATGCGATGCATCACCTTAGTGTTGGTTCAGTGAAAAAATGGCAATCCTGCAAGTATAAGACTAGAATAAATACTAGGGAATCCATATTTAGTATCAAATATTTGTTCGATTTTCGAATAACGATTAATTCGTACCAAATAATCGAATATTCGAAATGTTTTTTTGAGCGAAATATCATTTTGGAAAGTATTTATAAATAATTGCACAATGATTTTGCTTTATATCTACCAAAGTTTGGGAGACATCGCAATCATTTTTTAATGAAAAATCCAATAGCTTTTTCAAATAAAACGACGAAACTTGTGTATGTGTTATAAAGGGTGATTTTTTAACTATTATCTTTTTGGCAACACTGGTTTAAACAGCTGACGCACGTTTCGTGTAATTAGAAATTTTGTATTTTCGAATAAACGATCCAATCCGATTGGGTTTTTCGAAAAAAAAAATTGTTTTTCCGGAATGATATGATTCTTTCCACGTTTTATGTTTGATTCAAAATTTATTTATCTAGCCTTTTATTGACAAATTTTGAATATTTTTTTCAATTTTGAAAAAAGCCAGCAAAATAATCTTTCACTCCTGAGTTTTGTTTCAATTCCTCTTCTAATGTTTTTGTGGCCCCCATCCAATGTAAAGTACACCAAAGTCGGTTTGGATCGACAACACAACTGCGCCATGTCTTCTTGATAAGTATTCGAATTTTGTTTTGGCCATTTGGAAACAACAAAATATTTATTTCATTATTATAATCGCTTATAATGTTGTGTCATTTATTTCAATTCACCTTTACCTCCGTTTCCAACCGTTTGAGCTTTACTTTGTTTATTGGATTTGGGATTGGAATGGGGATGGGGATTCTGGCCGACGTATTTATTCAATAGAATTTGTATGAGTTCGCTGTTCAAATGGGCTACGATGAAAACATTCAGTGGCGGCATTTACTTTTTAGTTAAACTCACCACATGAGTCCCTTTTTCACTGGTCTTCTTCCATCCATGATGGTCGGTCGCTCGCTCGGCCTGTCTGTCTGCTCATTGTTGTCGCGCTCTCTGTCGTCGCTGACGGCAAAGACTGTCTGGCCTTTTTTCCTTCGGTGGGGGGCTTCCACCCGCTGACTAGCTAGCTAGTCATGCCCACTATCGCTGTCCATGTGCTATAACGGGGAAACATATTTAGAATGATGTCAAGTTGGAATATTAAATCAATTTAACTAATGTCCGAAAGGTTTCTTTTTTCTTTTTCAATAAAAATGCCCACTTGTTCCCAAAATCAAAATCAAAGCTACTTTTGATTTCAAATTAACTTGAAAACTCCGGCCATTTGGTGTCATTACCAGCATCACAGAATACGCTGTGATCCACTTTGCTTTTCCTAAAGTCGGCTGCCTGCAGCCTGTCACATGGCGGCTATGGCCGCCGGTTGTTAATCAATAACGAAATAATGATCGTAGAGTTGTGGAAACAGGTTCGGCTGCTCAACCTACTCGGATCGTTTTAGTTGTTGTTGTTGTTACTGTTGTCGTTTTATTGATAAATTATAATTTATCGCAGTTACTGTGAGTGCAACATGGGGCATAAATGCTTTGACAAAAATCATTACGATTGGCGCTTGTTGTTGTCAAAAGATATCAAAACATGCAAATCACTGGAGCTGAACTGAAAACTGGAAACGATTAAACCATTTTGAGCCGGAGTGAGAGAGACAAAAGAGAGTGAAAAATATATGTGACAAAATGTAAATAAGAAATAAGAAAATGTAAATAACAAAAAAAATTCGTTTGTCGTAAACGATTTATTTTATTCCAAACCTTATGAAACGTTTATGACAAATGGTTATTGCGCTTAACGCAAACATTTAATGTTTATCACAAACCCTGCGAAACGTTTGTTGCAAACGGTAAATTCGTTTGTCACAAGTGGTATATTTTTGTCGCAAGCAAACGGAACGTGTTACAAAAGGAATGTCCAACTTCATCCTTTTGTCAAGATATATTTTCCAGCTCAGAAGCTATAGAACCTGTGAAACGTTTGTTGCAAACGTTTAATTCGTTTGTCGCAAGTGGTATATGTTTATTGCAAGCAAACGGAACGTGTTACAAAAGGAATGTCCAACTTCATCCTTTCGTCAAGATATATTTTCCAGCTCAGAAGTTATAGAACTATTTCCAAAAAATCTATGTAGAACAACTGTGCACGTTAGACTGCAGTATTTTAACCATTTGAAATTTCTGATTTGTTTTGAAAAATATTTTTATTCGAGGCCTAATGAAATAGTCGCAAATCAATTTTAAATTAATTAATTCAATTCATTCATTAGATATATTTTAAGTGAAATGTTTTGCCCCAAACGCCTTATGGACTAATAATGACATTATCATTGCGATTACCCCTCTTCATGGGTTAAATTCCCAAACCTACAACACCTCATCAAAGTAGAAGAAACTCTAGAAAACTCTCTTAAACTGCCAAAGCGAACATAGCCACAGTTGCCAGCAAGTGGCGAATGGATGGAAATTGAAGTCATAAAAAATATGAATGAAATGCCGCTCAACACCGATGACTGGACTGAGGCTGAGACTGCGAGCAACAACCACAACAATAACAAACAACTCATGCAACGATTTGCCTTCAAGTGAGCCCCATCAAGTCAACTCAACTCATACTAAATAAGACTTCGATCATACTTAAGTCATTTTTTCTGCCTAGACTGCAATGCGCTCGCCAGAAACTGAAACTGAAAAAGAAACATATTTGAGATCATAATCGTTATAAAATAGATTGACTGCCGGGTCAAAACTTACACCACCAACAACAGCAACTAAAGCTTTGCCTTTATGGACAAACATTGCAGTGATGCAAAATGAATGGGAATAAGGACGAAAAATTTTACGAAATTTTGGACAAATAGTACGTTCAGAATGATAATTTGAAATTGAGAATGTAACTTAAAATTGGTAAAATTGTAATTTAAAACTGAATTTAGAAAACTAATTGAAATTGGGAATATGAAAATTGCAATTCAGAACTGTAATTTAAAAAAAAATACAAATTGAAAAAATATAATTAAAACTGAGTCGAGTTGGTAGCGTGCTCGGCTATCAACGTGGGGTTTGTGGGTTCGATTCCCACCTCAGGCAATGGTCTGTCGCTGCAATAACAAGCTACAATGGTCTTAGTCTCCCTGGTCCCAAAATTGGAATATACATTTACTTTGTATTGTAATTCATAATAAAATAATAAATTATTAAAACAGAAGATTATTTTAGAAATAAAAATTTGAGTTGCGAAAATAAAACATTAATATGAGAAAATACAAATTGACATTGGTAAATGAAAATTAAAATAGAGAAAATGAAAAGTATGAAAATAAAATCAAAATGCAAGAGTGAAATTGAAATTGCCAAATGGAAATTTAAATTGAGACTGTGCAAATATCGGGTTATTCATGGTGAGGTTTGATTGTCAATGGGCTTTTTTGACAATTCATGCATGACTCATATCAAACTGCTTTGTCATTTTTGTTCAGTACCGTTTGACAAGTTACCATGGAAAGACTCACACCGCAACAGCGTCTCCAAATTGTTCAGCTGTATTACGAAAAACAGCGTTCTGTGAGAAAGACCATGACGAATCGATTCGTCATCGTTCTAAGCAGCTCGGATTGTCGTATTCGTATTTTACGTAAGGTTCTCGGCCTGTAAGCATACAAAATTCAACTTATGACAGAATTGAAGCCAGGCGACTTAAATTTGCCTGTAATTTTCATTGAATGGGCTCTCCATTGTGGTCCTTCCGAAGGGACCACGTAGTAAATGTCATAAATTGTTCTTTTAACCGATTATAAATCAGACTTCACGATGAATCACCATTTACAACTAAAAACTCAGAAATGAAAAAAAAACACATGGAAATACAGAAACATGTTGGTATTACGAAAATGCTAATAATAATCCAGAAAATAGGAATTGAAATTTGAAAATGTAAATTGAAAGTGGAAAATTTCTTAGAAAGATATTTGAAAAGTAAATATGGAGAAATAAAGATAAAAACTTAAGAAAATGCATATTAAGCGATACTATCTAAATTTAAGTTGAGAATGTTAAAACTTAAAAATTTAAACTAAAGTTGAGAAAATAAAAATATAAATTGAGAAAATTAAATTTGAAAGCAAAAGGAGATAAAGTACAAAATGGTGAAAAAATGAAATGCTAAATTGAAATAAGGAAAAGGCAATATAAATTTAGTTTGAGAAATTAGAAATTGGAATGTAGAACTGAAATAGAGAAAATACAAATTGAAATTGATTAAAGAAAATTTATATTGAGAAAATATGAATAAATTAAAAAAGTAAATTGAAATTGAGTGAGTATATAGAATTGAAGTTGTAAACTGAAGTTAAGAGTGGAAATACAAAAAATCAAATTTAGATATTGAGATAATAAAAATTTCAATTAAAAAACATTAGAATTTAGAAATGAAAATATAAATTGAGAAAGAAAATTTTACATTATGTTAATGCAGTTGAGAAGTACAAATATAAATTAAGAAACGGAGAAAAAATAGGCAACGGTCTTCTCAATTCCTGCGGGGTCTGCCATTATTAAATCGAGCTTAGCTAGATTTCATATCGATTTTGTGAGAAAATAAAGATTGAAATTAGAAAAGAAATTTTCAATCGAAAAAATAAAAATTGAGAAACTTAAATTTTTAGAGTTCATCTTTAGAAAATATAAATTAACAGTGGTATGCAAAACTTAAAACAGCATAATAAGTAAAAAATAGGAAAATTTTCTGAAAACTGTATCCAAAAACGCCCATTAGCGCTATGAGTCTGTTATAAGACCTTACAAATATTGTAAATAAATATACTGTATATTGGAAATATATATATGTAATAAATATACTTTAAACCAACAATAAAATGATTTTTTGTTTCCCTTTTAATTTTTGAGAAATATCAAAATTCGAATTTGCCAACGCGCGAGAACTGCCTCTGTGGTGTAGCAGGCAAAACGTCCGCTTTACATTCCTAAGGTTATGAGTTCCAAACATAGGCAATTCGAGAAGCGAAAACATACGTTTTAATACACTCCACGGGAGTATTATGGCTTTGTGCATTTGTTTGTAACACCCAAAAGGAAGCGAGATAAACCCATTGTTAAGTATACCGATCGACTTAGAATCACTTTTTGAATCGAGTTAGCAATGTCCGTCTGTCTGTCTGTCTGTCCATCTATTCTTGTAATCACGATGCAGGTCGCAATTGTAGACAGAACCAAATGAAACTTTGGACAACGAAGTTTTTCGGGATAAGAACGAACTCTGTTTAATTTGAAGAAAATCGGTTCAGATTTAGATATAGCCCCCATACGAATTTCACTCCCGATTTGACAGTTTTCATTCTAGATACCACATATTACAACAGATTTTCTTCAAAATTGCCAAAACATCTTATATTCCAACTAGAAACACCTGTGGTAAAAATGGGTCAGATCGGTTCAGATTTATATATAGCTCCCATACAAATTTCGCTCCCGATTTTACCTTTTCCGCTCTAGCAACCACATATTGTATCAGATTGTCTTCAGATTTGGCAAAACATCTTATATTTCGCCTAGAAACACCTGTGGTAAAAATTGGGCAGATCGGTTCAGATTTATATATAGCTCCCATACAAATTTAGCTCCCCATTTGACTTTTTTCGCTTTAGAAACCACATATTTTAACCGATCCTCTTCAAATTAGGCGAAATATATTATATTTGTCCTAGAAATACCCATAGTGAAAATGGGTCAGATCGGTTCAGATTTACGTATAGCTACCATACGAATTTCACTCCCGATTTTAATCTTTTCACTCTAGATACCATATATTACAAGAGATTTTTTTCAAAATTGGCAAAACCTCTTATATTTCAGCTAGAAACACCTGTGGTAAAAATGTGTTCAGATTTATATATAGCTCCCATACAAATTTCGCTCCCGATTTAACTTTTTCGCTCCCGATTTAACATAACACCTTATATTTGAACTGGAAGAACTTATTGTGAAAGTTAGTCACATTTTTCCATGTTTAGATATAGCCCCGATACAAATATTCTTATCGATTTGACAAATCGAACCAGGTCGTATTAGCCTATGATTAGGAAACATACAAAAATTCTTCACGTTTTCACTTTTTTACCGAGTTGGACTGTATTCGGTTGGAAAGTGGAGTGTATCATATAGTCGGCCCGCCCGACTTTAGCCTTTCCTTACTTGTTTAATATTGTTGTTGTTGAAATCGTTTCCGAATCTTTAAAAACATTTACTTTCACTTCCCAAAGCTCCCGTGTTTCGAACTCACAACCTTAGGAATGCAAAACGAACGTTCTATTTCCAGACCACAGATAATATAATTTTTAGTTGATTGGATTATTATTTTCGGAGGAAATATTTATTAACCTGAGTTTATATTCGATTACTTTGTAGTAGGAAACCGATTCATTTTAACACTAACAGTAGTATGTCAATTGAAAATAACAGAATTGCCATATAAAACAGAAAATCGTACAATCGAACGTTTTTGGGTATGAAGTTTTAATAATAATATTTTTTCATACAATCGTAAGAGATTAAAGAATGAAAGTTTATATTGAGAAGATTGATTATTCAACATTTTCACTGAACCAATACTCAAGGGATGTCCCCTACCAATTTAATAAATTGCTGAAGGAAAGATGGAGGAAAGAGGGGGTAGTATTTGTTGACATCTGTTTTGAATATCTGGATATCGGAAATACATTTCATAGAAACTATGAAATGCAATTCTTCATTCAATGAATTTTATCATACTATTTCTTTATTTTTCATAATATAATTTATGAAAATGATCATTTTATAATTAATTTTTATGAAAATAAAAAAAGGTCTGATATGTTTTAGTTGGGGGAATTGGTTCACTGACCAAACGACACAATATGTCTTTGGTCTAAATCAGGGAACATACTTATGTCAGAGTTAACATAGGACAAATGAGAAGTGTAGTATTCAATCGAATAAAGTTGGCACACTAAAAACGTATTTATTAGTTACGGTCCGTTTCATAACAACAGAATCTTCCATTATAATTATGAAAACATTTCTTTAAGAAATTATTAATTAATACAATGAAATATTTCTCTGATCTTATGAAACTAAGTTTCATTAATTCAGGAATTTTATTTTATGAGGTATGCATTTTTTATGAAAAATTAATATGTATTACAAATTTAATTTTATTTAGAAATTTGTAATATATATTAAGAAAAAAAAAAATCACAAAATTTATGAAAAACCGTTTATGAAATTGCTTCATAAATATTATGAAGGAAAATTCTGATCTGCATCCACCAACATTGTTTGTGTTTTTAGCCTAGCAAAAATGCGTAAGGTGTGTTTAGATGCATTTTTGATAGAGTAAGTTTTTTGGGTTGTTTTTGGTTCACATACTACGTGATAGACAATGATGTTAGCTTAATAAAAAAACTAATTTGAAGAAAAAAGTTCGGCCTTGAAAAAGTTTGAAAAAATGTGAATATGAAATTATACAGATATGCATAAAATATATATGAATATATATAAAATATGTGAATTTGCCAGTTTTACGAAATTCTATAATTTCATACAGACTTGGATTATTTTTAAAAATATAACTCATCAAAGCATCAATTATTTTGGGCAGTCGGACAGATTATTCCAAGAAATTGTACTGACATTTTTATATAATTTTAATAAGAATAATGATTTGAATTTCCGGCGGAACTTTTTTGACGCCTCTTTGCTAGAGCCGATTACATATTGTGAAAAAGTGTATAAAACGTTACCATTGATTTGTGTAGACACCGAGGTATTAGAATAAATGATGTATTTTCAAATATTTTTGTCGTGACAAGTGATATCGAAAAACATTTTTCGCATGTTGCAACATAACACTAGACCTAATCGATTGGACTTACTAGAAATATGTAGCAATATCGCATGGTGGTGCTGCCAGATTTGTCATGTTGCTCCATTTAAGAAATACCCATATTTAACAATGGTGCCACATTATCAAGCCTCGTAATTGTACGCTAGTAAACCCAATCGAACAGACCTACTATGTCGACTTATTGGGGGTTTAGGCATTCAAAATCATGTTGTGCAAATTCTGATGAAATATGGTATTTGGTATTTTAAAGTTCTCCATTCAATGAAACGAGTACACATGTTGAAGTTAACAGGTGCATTTAATTGTAACATCTCTTTTTTCAATCGAAAAAAATAATTTCTATGCGGCTTTAAAGTGGTTGCCCGAATTCAAACCAAAATCTTGAATATTGGCTACAAAATTGAGCCACAAAAACAGTACCCAAAATTATGGATTTCTCATCTCTGGTCCATCGGCGAGCGCACGCCTGTGCGAATATCGAAAAGTTCTTTCTGGGGTCCACATTCAAAAGTGTATCTGTCGGACGGCCGGACCGTATGATTACTCTGCAGCTACATTTGTTTTGTTGGAATTGCAACACAGCAACAACAACAGCAAAAAACATTACATACAACAACATGGTCATAATCTAGTCAAGTTTACATCGAACAGCAACAGCAACAACAAAACCAACGGCATCGGCCAAATCAACCACGGAACAAGAACAACAAAACACTATTTTGTGTGTTGTTGTTGCTGTTGCAAAGTCGTTATGTACAACGAGTAACAAAATTTGTAAACGATTCAATTTGGAGAAAACGTAACGTTTTGGCGGCAAAAGATGAAATGGCCACGAGAACGTTCAATGTGGATGTCCGTCCATCCGTCCGTCTGTCTGTCTGCCTGCATGCGGCATGTCCACACCACTCCTCGGCTGCCGAGGAGGTGAAGAGCTGGCCAGGAAGAGGGTAACCGATCAACCAGCCAACCAGTAGAAGGAGTAGGACGAGGTTGAGCTTTTTCTTCTCAATAGGTGGGGATTGTGGACGCGACTGAGTGAGTGAGTGGAGTTTCGAGGTGTATATGGGGCCATAAGACAAATATTGATTTTAATTTTTTTTCTCTGTTTTTGTTGTTGTTTCTGTTGTTATTGTTTTTGCTATGTTCGAATGCATGTAAATGTTGGAGTTGAGAATTTATTAAGACATTCGAATTACATTCGAAGATGTCAATTTGGCGCAACAAAGCCGCAAACGCGATGGGAGCGCAGACAATTGAACTTTTTTTCGGAGGATTGGCTTACATTGCTTTGAGATGCTTTGGAAACGGATGTACGAGTATTTATATGCTAAGCGTTTTATGGTCGCTATTTAGCGTAAGACTCGTTTCAAATAGCAATATTTTTGATTTTGAAATCTATCGACATTATATGAAAAAAATAATAATATAAAATATTATATATTTGTAATAGATGAGGAATATTTCCAAAAGAGTAGATATTCTGGAAAATTCGTTTGTGAAGTTCCGAAAAAATCAACATGTTTATCAGGCATGAAATTGAGGTTTATTTCGAATTAGTTGACGATCCCATCCTTTTATAATCGAGAAAGTCCACAAATCCTGATTTATAAATGAAACACGCCTAAAACCAAAAAAGAAACGGCTAGACAATCAATGAACATAAACTATAAAAAGGCAACAAAGGACATAAATATCCTGTGACAACCCTATAAGGACATCAAACACAGTGTTATCACACTCTGTGACCGCCCATTCGATTGATCAAAACATTTGAGCGATGATGGCAGAACAGAAGCACATGATGACGAGGACATGGGTGGTACTGTGTCTGGACTACCTGAACGCCCCCCGTACAGTCTTTCACCTCTTTTATAGGGTTGGCAGACAAGATAACTCACGAAAGATTTGTCCGAGTTGTGGAGAGCAAAGGCGTCAAGAACAAATGTAACCAATTTTATGTACTACGGTTGTTTAACATGTCTACGGGCGACATCGGTTCAATTAATTGTCAACCCTCGGCTAAAGGAGTGTATATTTGTTCGGTTGGGCGTACAGGTTGTCCAGACACAGTACCACCTACGAAATAAAAACTATCAGAATTGGGAACTGGACAAGGGTCGGTTTGTAATGATTTCTTATAATTGTGCCGCTACTTCTTTTTTGTCATTTATTCATTTTCGAATATTTCTATCTTTATTGATAGTTATGGTCAGGCCCGTGCGCAGGATTTTCCCCTGGGGGGGGGGGGGGTTTCATCTACACTCATAAAAAAATGAGTTCAAATTAACTAAAATTTAGGACACCAAGTACGTTTTTACTAAATATAAGTAGAATTTTCCTGAATTTTTCTAAATCAAAGTAAATTTTTCCTAAAACCTAGTAACTTTTTACTAAATTTAATCATAGTAAAATTTTGCTGAAAATTTCCTAAAACTAAGTAAATGTTTACTCAAATCAAGTAAATATTTTCTCAAACTGAGGACAATTTTGCTGATTTTTTCCTCAAAACGAGTAAATTTTTACTTAAACTGAGGACAATTTTATTTGATACAAGGAAAAAAGGTGCAATTAAAATAAGTTAAATTTAACTAAAAAAATCAAACAAATAGTTTCATGATACATCTGCCATAAGGAGTTGAGCTATTACTCCATGATTGTTGCGAAGGCAAGATAGGCGCCTTCGCAGTGGTTGTTTACAATAATTCATAAAGTATTTAAGAAATAAGTCTCTGCAAACAAACGAATGTTTTTTATAAGTTCATTAATACTTAAATGTATGAAGAACTCGGCATAAATTTCAGTAAACATTTTAACTTCATTTTAGAAAAAAACTCATTTTAAAGTTAAAATTTCCTAAATGGAATTTTTTCCATACAAAAAATTTCAGATTTTTTCTCACTTAAAACTTAAAACATAAGATTGAATTTACTCAATTGTAAGAATTTTTTATCAGATCCAAAGAAATGTTTTTAAGTAAATCTACTACCCTCTTTCTAGTAAATGAACTATTTACTATGGCTTTGAAAGAAGGAAACTTTACTCATACTTAGTTAATTTTCCAACTTTTTAGGAAATTTTTACTGGAACGTTTGGAAATCACTCATATTTTATTGCCGGATCTTCGAGAAATATTTTGATACATTCGTCCGACAGACATTGTCGGCAAAATTGCATTTCAGTAATCCATCTATCAGTACACTTAAAGGAATATGTCAGTAAAAGAATTACTAATTGCTACGATTAAAAAGATTTCGAAATTTCCTATTATTGCGGTTTCATGGTTCATAGCCACTTTTGTATGTTTAAAATTGAGCACTATGAATGTTGAAATAAGAATAAGATTTATTGTAAACTCTATAACTTTTTTTATAAAATCTTAGAAATGTTGTATAGAAAACACATTTTATGTGATGATGTACACAGCGAATTTAAAGATTCCAGCTTCATCCGTCAGATTGGTCGCTTGTAACATATATGTAGCCAGTCGCGAAAATCGCTGCAATTGATGAAAAATCCAAAATTCGCCGTTGGAATTCCTTATATTTTCACTTTCTTCATTCATAATTCTGAAACTTTTCATACACAAATATTCTCCATGAAGTCAGCAATCACATGCCAAAGAAATATTTGGTTTCTCAATATAATAAAAAGTTACGCCGGTTTTTTTTTTCTAAATATACTTTTCAAAATTTTTGACTTTACAGCCACCATTTTTCCTAGTACGATATGCCCTAAATCTAGAAAAATGTTTTAAACAAAATCGTTGTAGCGAATTATAACCTTCGGTTTTATGCTGTTCCATTGTTGAACTATTTTATTTCTATTATTTTTATGTTCATAGACACTTATGCAGTCACAAACTTACGTGCGAGGGGATAGCAAATCAGAAAATTAAAAAAAAATGGCTTTAGAAAAAAATCTTTTCCAAATTTATATGACAGATGACATCCAAATCTGAGAATAGTTTGGCATCAAAAACTCATTTTCGAGAAAATGGTTCATAGTCACTTTTGAATAATAGCCCTCGATATATATTTTGAAGAAATATTACACAAAAAACGATCAAATTCCTCGGCGATAAACTCTTCAGTCCCGCATTTTTTCTATGATTGGATAAGCTTTTTGACAAAGTATGGGTATAAATAGGATGTCTAAAGAGTTTTGGGATTTTTAATTTATATAGGACATGAGTAAAAGAATGTTTATTCAAATGTTTATTCAATGTTTCTTAATTTTTATAATCCGAAATATGTATAAATTCGAATAACAAATACATTTTTTTGTATTCGATGAAATGCAAGAAGAAACAACTAGAAATTTTAATTCCAAAAAACCAAATAATTGGTATTTTTGAGTTTCGTTTTCCTACGTAGATCCAAGTTACTAAATTTCTTATTTCTCTTTTGAATAATACTTGTTACATATATACAAAAATTCTTACTTTGAAAAATATTTTACATAAGTGATATATATAACAAAAATATTAGTAAGTTAAAACTCATTTCTTATTGTTTCGCAACTTTAAAGTAGATTTTAAAATAGAGACCTACACGAAGAGAAAAAATGCATTTCGTAGAAACGAAATTTTAGACACGTGATCATCGTTTTTTTTGGGAAAAATTAGTTTGTTTGCGGTAAACATGTCATCAGTTGTTGTAAATGAACAAAGAGAAATAAGTTTATGTATACCAAACAGTGTTCTTCGTTTGTCGAAATGGATTTGTATTATAATTGCAAACTCACAAAACATTGGAAGTAACAGAAACCGTCGTTGTTGCATCTGTGATGAAAATAGGACACATCGAGAAAGTGTCCAAGATTTTTATGTAATTTTCATGTTTTCATGATTTTACTGCAAAATTACCATTTCAGACGAGTTATTTTAAAAAGACCTTAAAAATTCTATATTTTATTGCTTTAGAAAGTCTAGAAGGTATTAAAAAGTATATGTTCCAAACCTCTCTGGGGGGGGGTTTGAACCCCCAAACCCCCCCCCCCCCCCCTGCGCACGGCCCTGGTTATGGTCTAGACGCGCATAGCGGTTTGAATTTTATTTTCGATTAGAGACAAGTTAGTCATTACAAATTGTAAACTCCCACAATTGTCTTGTCCCAAAATACCTTTGATGCAATTCTTCACTACAATTTTCCCTATTCTGTTTTTTTAATAGATTTAACGAATCGAAACGTCTGTAATTAAATCGATTTTTAGCAAATTAAATCGATGTTTAAAAAATACTCGTATTTGCGCAAGCAGATCAATTATTTGCTCATTTCATGCCAGATCTTTTTTCTGTGTGTCAGAAAAGTATACAAACTTGGTTGTTCATATAGAATAAGACCGGAAAAAACAGAAAATATACAAACACTGGAATATTTATCTAATTAAAATAATTGTTCGCATTCCACAATTACAGGCGTTCCAAAATTAGTTTTTAAATAAATAAAAAAAGTCATTGCGTAGTGACTGCTCCAATTCTCAAAATTCTCACAGCAGCGGCAAACGGAAATATAAAACAATCCCTATTGAAATAAGCTCCATCATCAATCCCAAAATAGATTAAGAAACGCCAAATTAGAAATGAAAGAAACACACAAAATTTGTTATTTCATTATGAAATAATCCCCAAATTAAAAATGAAATAACTCTCAAAAATAAATTATAAATATTAAGTTACAACTATCTGGATTTTCCTTGCAAAATCGAAGCATTTTTAGAACACAAATCGTCGATGCCACAGATGAGACATCATTCTGTCCACAAGTTCTTGCTGCACTTTCAAATTCGTTCGGCCCGGCCGAACTTAACGCCTTCTTACTTGTTTAATTTATAAGTTCAAACGTAAAGTAACTTATTCAAAGTTGGTTGCAGTTGGTTGCTGCAATACTGAAATTCATTAGAATATATAATTCACAATTAGAATATAAATTCGATAATTCCGAAGGAATACTCAAATTCAAATTTTCTGACAAAAAATGGATTAAATTATTTTTAAATCATTTTTTACACTAAATAAAATGATTTTTTAAGTAATGTCAATCTACAGGCATTTGTATTTGCCCTTCGAATGGTGGCCAGAAAGGGGTGTAGGGCCAAATGTTTAGGACGTAACTATTATATTATAGCGATGACGAATAACAAAACAAAAATCGCTTCGGTCTTAAAGGGTGAAATTACAATGGAAATTGAAAAGTTTGTACACAATTGTTTACGTTTGAAATAAATATTTGTTTATTCGACCTATAGACTATTTTATAAAAAAAAACATTAAATTCAATCGACCTCGACGTCAGTACACAGTACTCTGAAATAATGTTCCTTCATAATATTTGTGAATCGATTTCATAAGAAAGCTTTCATAAATGTAGTGATTTTTTTCATAGTATGTATGAAAAATGCATAAATAAAATGAAATGTATCACACAATTTCTTCATAAACATTTAATACTTCATAAAATTAAATTCTAGATTAGAGAAACTTATTTTCATAGATCAAAGAAAAAATTCTTTGTATTAAATAAACGTTTTTTAAAGACTATGAAATATGCCATAACCAATAAAATATTTGTGTTATGAAATTTTTTCATAAATATCGCGAATGGTGCTAGCGTGACCATATGGTCACACACAAAAGACGTTCACCAAAGCTTCTGGTGTGGACCACTGATAACATGAAAGTATTACCTCAAAATTGTAAAAAAAATATTGCAACACTATTCGGGTCAAAGTGAAGGATTTTGTTGTTTTTATGATACCGTTCAAACGTACAAATAAAGAGTGATTTTTTTGAGGTTAGGATTTTCATGCATTAGTATTTGACAGATCACGTGGGATTTCAGACATGGTGTCAAAGAGAAAGATGCTCAGTATGCTTTGACATTTCATCATGAATAGACTTACTAACGAGCAACGCTTGCAAATCATTGAATTTTATTACCAAAATCAGTGTTCGGTTCGAAATGTGTTTCGCGCTTTACGTCCGATTTATGGTCTACATAATCGACCAAGTGAGCAAACAATTAATGCGATTGTGACCAAGTTTCGCACTCAGTTTACTTTATTGGACATTAAACCAACCACACGAATGCGTACAGTGCGTACAGAAGAGAATATTGCGTCTGTTTCTGAGAGTGTTGCTGAAGACCGTGAAATGTCGATTCGTCGCCGTTCGCAGCAATTGGGTTTGTGTTTTTCGACCACATGGAAGATTTTACGCAAAGATCTTGGTGTAAAACCGTATAAAATACAGCTCGTGCAAGAACTGAAGCCAAACGATCTGCCACAACGTCGAATTTTCAGTGAATGGGCCCTAGAAAAGTTGGCAGAAAATCCGCTTTTTTATCGACAAATTTTGTTCAGCGATGAGGCTCATTTCTGGTTGAATGGCTACGTAAATAAACAAAATTGCCGCATTTGGAGTGAAGAGCAACCAGAAGCCGTTCAAGAACTGCCCATGCATCCCGAAAAATGCACTGTTTGGTGTGGTTTGTACGCTGGTGGAATCATTGGACCGTATTTTTTCAAAGATGCTGTTGGACGCAACGTTACGGTGAATGGCGATCGCTATCGTTCGATGCTAATAAACTTTTTGTTGCCAAAAATGGAAGAACTGAACTTGGTTGACATGTGGTTTCAACAAGATGGCGCTACATGCCACACAGCTCGCGATTCTATGGCCATTTTGAGGGAAAACTTCGGAGAACAATTCATCTCAAGAAATGGACCGGTAAGTTGGCCACCAAGATCATGCGATTTGACGCCTTTAGACTATTTTTTGTGGGGCTACGTCAAGTCTAAAGTCTACAGAAATAAGCCAGCAACTATTCCAGCTTTGGAAGACAACATTTCCGAAGAAATTCGGGCTATTCCGGCCGAAATGCTCGAAAAAGTTGCCCAAAATTGGACTTTCCGAATGGACCACCTAAGACGCAGCCGCGGTCAACATTTAAATGAAATTATCTTCAAAAAGTAAATGTCATGGACCAATCTAACGTTTCAAATAAAGAACCGATGAGATTTTGCAAATTTTATGCGTTTTTTTTTTTTTTAAAAGTTATCAAGCTCTTAAAAAATCACCCTTTAGAATTTTAGTGTTCTTTTCCTGTTTACGCTTTGATATAATTGGTTTTTTGCAGTGTCGTTCGCGTAGATAGGTACTTGCAGGACGTCTACGAATTTTTCGAACTAAAACTGACTAAAACTGCTCATAAAATTGTCAGTTCAACAACTTAACTGCTGTGTACAACAGCATTTTTTGATTTCGTTTAAAAAATTAGCAATAATGGAAAATATTGAAATTTTGTGAACATTGTATTACTGTACAATGTCTTTGTGTGATATTCCACAAGAATAAGCAGTCACAATTCGTTGTCTGAGCTAAAATCCGAATTTATCGCATGTCATTTCAATACAAACTCTATTTTAAATTCAAGAGAAAAATAACAAAATAAAATGAAAAATTCGTATAAATTTCTTTACACAAGCTTATTATTTAATACAACGAACAACGACAAATCAAATAAATTTAAAAAATACTTTATTTAAAACAAAATTGTCGAGTTGCATATGTTTTGTCCACACCGATTCTTATAATTATCAATAAAATTGCCGAAAACAAAGAAATTTTAACAGAATATGTGAATTTTGTTAATTATTTGAAATCTTAATGCTGTATTAATATTTAATTAAACACACTCAGAAAAAAGTGAACACTATAATGAGTTAAAATTAACTAAAATTTAGGAAAATTGAACTTCGTATAGCGCTAAAGCAATATTTCCTTATATCAAGTTCAAACTTTTCCCTGAAAGTAGTACATGCTTCGAACTTGTTTCTAGTTCAATTTTCCTCAAACCAAGTAAATATTTACTCAAACTGAAGAAAATTCCCGTAAGTTTTCCCTCAAACCAAATACATTTTTAATAAATCTAAGTAAAATTTTGCTGAAATTTTCCTAAATCTAAGTAAATTATTCCTAAAACTAAGTAAATTTTTACTATATTTAATTAAAATTTGTCTAAAACTGAACTAAATTTTTACTAAATCTTAGTAACATTGTGTTGAAATTTTCCTAAAAGTAAGTAAATTTTTTACTAAAATCAAGTAAATATTTACCTAAACTAAGGGCAATTTTGTTGATTTTTTTTCGTTAAAACAAGTAATTTTTTACTTAAACTGAGAAAAAATTTTGCTTGATACAAGGAAAAAAGTGAATTTAAACTAAGTTCAATTTTACTAATATAATTTAAACAAATGATTTTGGTTCAGAGTATCTAAAACTAATACAAGAAATGACAACATGAAATATTTCTCAAACGTTTCATGAAACCTCTGTCATAAGGAGATGAGCTATTACTCCATGATAGCTGCGAAGGCAAAAGAGGCGCCTACGCAGTGGTTGTTTAGATTAATACTTGAAGTATTTAAGAAATAAGTCTCTGCAAACAAACGAGAATTGCTTCTTAGCTTAATATTCAAGAATTTTCTAAAGAATTTCAAGTGATTTTTTATTACTTTTACTTTTAGGAAAAACACATTTGTAAGTTAAAATTTCCTAAATGGATTTTTTTTCCATACAAAAAAATTCTGAGTTTTTTTTCTTACTTAAAACCTTGGAAATTTTCTTCCACACAAGTATGAATTTACTCAATTGTAAGAATTTTTATTAGATCCAATTCTAGGAAATTTTTACTCTACTGGAGTAAAATTGTTGAACTAAATTGCAGTATGGATTTTACTCAGATTTATGAATGCTATTTTTCTGAGTGGAACACTGTGATCCAAATTTACAAACTTACAGAACCTATTAAAGTAAATCAACCTTTACAACACTATATTTATACACTCAACGAGAGTATTATGTCTTTGTGCATTTGTTTGTAACACCCAAAAGGAAGTGAGATAGACCCATTGTTAATTATACCGATCGACTTAGAATCAATTTTTGAATCGATTCAGCAATGTCCGTCCATCTATTCTTGTAATCAAAGTACAGGTCGCATTTGTTGCCAGAACCAAATAATACTTTGCTTAACGAAGTTTATCGGGATAAGGACGAATTTGATTCTTTTCACTCTAGAAAATTGGCAAAACATCTTGTATTTCTACTAGAAATACCCGTGATGAAAATGTGTTATATCGGTTCAGTTTTATATATAGCTCCCATGTAAATTTCGCTCCTAATTTGAGTATCTCCTGTGGAGACACACCTCTAAAATTATAAAATTTTAAAGTCAAGATACCTTCGCTATTTGTAAAAATAGTTTTGTCAATATTTTTCAGTTGCTAATTTTCTCGTTTTGAATTACCACGTTTTATAATTATCATTTTTTAAATAAATTGTAAAATATATAATTCTGTGAACCACGTTCCCATAAATTGGTCACCCCGAATCTGAACGATATATTAAAATGGCCCTTATTTTTCAATATTTTTTTCAGTTGCTAATTTTCTCGTTTTGTAATTATCATTTTCCATTTCCCATACTCCGATCTAGAAACCACATATTTTATCAGATTGTCTTCAAATTTGCCAAATCATCTTATATTTAAACTAGAAACACCTGTGGTGAAAATATGTCAGATCGGTTCAAATTTATATATAGCTCCCATTCAAATTTCGCCCCCGATTTGACTTTTTTTGCTCGATATACCACATATTTTAACAGATTTTCTTTTGGCAAAACATCTCATATTTCAACTCGAAACACCTGTGATGAATATGTGTTAGATCGGTTCAGCTTTATATATAGCTCCCATACAAATTTCGCTCCCAATTTGACTTTTTCCGCCCAGAAACAACGTATTTTCACCGAATTTCTTCAAATTGAGCATAACTCGTTATAAAGGGTGATTTTTTAGCTATTATCTTGTTGGCAACACTGTTTTAAACAGCTGACGCACGTTTCGTGTTTGTTTCACTGGCAAACATCTTCAGTTTGGTCTATAATTTAACCATGAATCGTCTTACAAACGAACAACGCTTGCAAATTATTGAATTTTATTATCAAAATGCGTGCTCTGTTAAGAAAGTTCATCGCGCGCTTCCATTTTATGGTCAGTTTAATCGACCCACTGAAGCGGCTATTCGGGCTATTGTGACTAAATTTCGCACCAAATTTACATTGTTGGACATTAAACCACCAATACGCTTACGTAGAGTGCGAACTGAAGAAAATATCGCAGTTGTATCGGGCAGTGTTAATGATGACCATGCATTATCGATTCGTCGCCGTTCGCAGCAATTGGGCCTCTGTTACTCAAAAACGTGGAAAATTTTGCGGAAGGATTTAGATGTGATGCCTTTCAAAATACAGCTGGTGCAAGAATTGAAGCCGAACAACCTACCGCAACGTAAAATTTTTGGTGAATGGTCTCTTGGAAAGTTGGCCGAAGATCCACTTTTTTACCGAAAAATAGTGTTCAGCGACGAAGCTCATTTTTGGCTCAATGGGTACGTAAATAGGCAGAATTGTCGATTTTGGAGTGAATATCAGCCAGATGCATCCAGAAAAAGTCAAAGTTTGGTGCGGTTTATGGGCCGGTGGCATCATTGGACCGTACTTCTTCAAAGATGATGCGCATCGTAACGTAACTGTGAATGGTGAGCGCTACCGTGAGATGATATCCAACATTTTTTTTGCCCAAAATGCAAGAGCTTGACTTGAATGACATGTGGTTTCAACAAGACGGTACCACATGCCACACAGCACGCGCAACAATGGACTTACTGAGAGGCGAGTTCGGTGAACATTTTATTTCACGTTCGGAACCGGTCAATTGGCCGCCTAGATCGTGCGATTTAACGCCTTTAGACTATTTTTTGTGGGGCTATGTTAAAGCTCATGTCTATACAGACAAGCTCGCTTCAATTGACGCATTGGAATACAATATTGAAGCATTTATTCGTGAGATACCGGCCGAAATGTTGGAAAGAGTATGCCAAAATTGAACTAAGTTTTTGAAAAACTTTCCTATAGCTTTTAAAAAATCACCCTTTAGCTCCCATACAAATTTCGCTCCCAATTTGACTTTTTCCGCCCAGAAATCGCGTATTTTCACCGAATTTCTTCAAATTGAGCATAACTCGTTATACTTGAACTGGAAGAACCTATTGTGTAAGTGGGTCACTTCATTCCATGTTTGGATATACAAATATTCTTCTCGATTTGACATATTAGCCTATGATTAGGAAACATACATAAATCCTTCCCGATTTTTTTACCGAATTGAATTGTATTCGGATAGATAGTGGAGTGTATCATATAGTCGGCACCGCCCGATAATATTTTTGTTGATTATTTTCACCAGAATTGGTATTGTGGTACTTTTACAATATTAAATGTAAGATTCTAACCAAATGTTTTATGGATTTGCAGCCATAAAATTAAAAACTTTTAGAATTTCCTGGAGGATATGGGAAATCCATTTGTCGATTTGACATGGTTGTACTCTACTTATTAAGTATTTGCTACTCTAAAGCAAAATTATTTATTTGAAGTATTGAGGAAATGATTCATTTAATGTGCATATTTGTGGAAAAGTAGAACTAGAATCGTGTTCAAAGTTTGTCCTATTTTCAAGGAAAATTTTGAACGGAAGAAATTAAGAAAAATTACTTCAACGCTAAGCGAAGTTCAATTTTCCTATATTTAAATATTTAAATTCATGTCTACTCATCTGATTGCACTCAACGTTTTTTATTCAATTTAGAGGTTCAGACACGCTTAATGAGATATAATTTATACATAAGTAAGATTACACTGAAATGAAGTGCATAGGACGTCCTAATTTCCCGTAAAAGCATAAAATTTACATTTATTTCTCATTCCTTTCATGTTACACTTCTTCCACAGTGCAATTTCAGTTGTCCTACACCTCGACCAAAACTTCTTCCTACACCTGCACAGTGCTTATGCATAAAGCAATTTGTAGCTATTTTCCAAAACTAAACTGTTGCCATCTGTAGTTATGGGCATTTTAGTTTCCACATCATATATCAAATTGATACAAAATAAAAATAAAATAATTTGAAATGTGTTCTTGCTCGCAGACATTCATTGTGACCTAATTAAAAGCCACAAATTGAGATCGAAGCAGATGCCAAGCCAAGTCAGGCCAGACCAGGCTGTATGTAGGAACCGCGTTACGATATCTCCAAATCAGTTAAGAAGCAAATTAAGCCAGTGAGCCAGCCATGCCATGCCAAGTACAAATACATCTGTTGGCAGCGACTGCCGCTAGATCTGCACTACAGACCACAGCCACATTTAGTTGGGTAAGTAACTAGGTGAGTAGGTAGGTAGTAGGTAGTTAGCTATGTGCGACTCCACTCCACATACTCGTATTTGAATAGCAAGCAAACAATATTTAGCTTCTTATTATTGTCGCGTGAAGCAAATAAAAAAATAAGCAAACACGGAATGAAAAAATGAAAACAGGCAAATTAAACAAATATGCGCATAAATGTGAATAGAGTTGAATTAAAAGCCATAAACAATCATTCACAGCAGATCTGATCAGATCCGATCCGAAAAGAAATGAAATGAAATTGATCTTTTCTTGTGACAATACTTTCATAATTTGTTCAAGTAGTGACGGACGACTCATTTATTAGGAAGGCAAACACATACGGCAACAAGCCCCATTGTGCGAGTATGTTCGCAGCCGTGTTTGGCGTTTGACGTCAGTGGCATTTTGGGGAATTTCTCAAACTATTGTGTACTCGTCGTATTGTTTAGCATTATGTACTCGTTCAACTGCACATTGTTACCTTCGGCGGGAAATTGGAAACAGAAACAACATGGTTTTCTTTCTATTTCTGTGGGGTTTTTCAAGGAATTCTGACGACTTCGTTTCACGGTCTGTGACGCCGTCGTCTAAACTTAAGCATTGTTGACTTTGGGAACAATAATTAAGTTATTTAGTGTTTATCTGGATCTGTTTGTATTCAAAATTATTATAATTCGTTTCTGTGCTAACAATGAACACCAACCAGTAGCAACAGCGATTGACGGTCTGTTCGTCTGTCAGTCGGTCGTTCTTTTCTGAAGGTAACCAATTTTGGTTCGAGGGTTGGTTCACTTGATATGTTGCTTTGTTTTAGCCATGAATGTACATATGGACACACAGTGCTTTCAAAAAGTATCCATACACACTCAGAAAAATTATGCCACGGATTAAGGAAAACCGGATTAACTGAGGAAAATTGAACTTCATGTAGCGCTAAGGCAATAATATCTCAAATCAAGTACCAACTTTTCCTTGGAAATAGGATATGCTTTGAACTTGATTCGAGTCCAACTTTCCCTCAAAGCAAGTAAAAATTACTCAAGCGGAGGAAAATTTTCCTCAATCCAAGAAAATTGTTACTCAAAGTAAGTAAATTTGTAACCAAACCAAGTAAATGTATACCCAATCTGAGTAAAATTTTCCTTAAACCAAGTAAATTTGTACTCAGCCTGACAAACATTTTACTTGATAAGTCAAATAAATTATTTAGCTTCAGGGTAGGCAACACTCTTATCAAAAACAAGTAAGGAAAGGCTAAAGTCGGCCGTGGCCCACTATTCGGTGAAAACGTGAACGACATTTGTATGGGAGCAATATATATAAATCTGAACCGATCTCATCCACTTTTACGATAGATGTTTCTAGTTTAAATATATTTGGTTTGTATGTGAGGTGGTTTCTACAGTGGTTAATCTCAAATCGTTAGCGAAATTTGTATGGGAACTATATCTAAATCTGAACCAATTTGACACATTTTTCTCACACATGTTTCTAGTTAAAATATGAGGTGTTGTATCAAATTTGATCAAAATCGGTTAAATTATGTGGTTTCTAGAGCAAAAAAAAATCAAATCGGGTGCGACATTCGTATGGGAGCTATATATACATCTGAGCTGATTTGACCCATTTTCATAAGAAATATTTCTAGTTGAAATATAAAGTGTTAAACCAAATTTGAACAAAATCTGTTTAAATGTAAAGTTTCTAAACCGGAAATGTCAAATAGGGAGCGAAATTTGTATGGTGGCCATATCTAAATCTGAACCGATTTGACCCATTTTCACCACAAATGTTTCTAACATCAAAATCGCTTCAATTATGTGGCTGCTAGAGCAGAAAAAGTTAAATCGGGAGCAAAATTTGTATGAGAGTTATATCTAAATCTGAACCGATCAGAGTTACAAGCCGAACCATAATTATCGGCGGCGGCGGCGCTGTTCAAAATGGGTCGGCGGCGGCGGCTTTCGGCTGATTTGTCGGCTCGTTCAGTCATTCGAATACCCCTATTTATTTGACAATTTTTTTGGAAAATGGTAGGAACAATTTTCTGTTATTTTTTGGCAAGTAGTTCAATATTCGTTAATATTAGCCAATGTTCCAATAATATAATATTGTTATTAGGGTATTCAATTATTCGGACGTTTATGTTATTCGATTTTTCGTTTATTTGAAAACAAAAAATTTCCAATTAATCGAATAATGAAGTCGAGAGTTATTCGATTAACCGATAAATCGAACAATTGTCCACTTAAATAAAATATAATTAATAAGAGTTATATAGACAAGGCACGGCAGTTTACGGGTAGTTCAACTATATATTGAACGTTTATTATGTATCTGATTTTATTTAAAAATTGTAACATCAAATTCGAAATGCATTAGAAGTTGACAAAAATCTTAATATCTTATCAAAATAAAGAACCTTCCCTTAAATGAGCATAATATCAGAAGTTATCCATTGACTTTTTTCGAATATGGATCATATGATTTATAACAGAATTGACTTTATTATCACGGTGTTAACCTCAATTTTTCTATGAATTTACTATTCTTTGAAATTACTATTCTTTAAATTTTAAATAATTCCGAAGCTATTGGCCAGTTTTTGCTATTTTTTAAATGAAGTCGGATAAATCGTTATTTTAATATCTGTGGAGCATACAAATCAAAAATCGAAAAAAATTGTGGTTTTATATTTGTACCCAAATGGAACAAACTGGCTATTCAAAATCATACAAAGCATACGACGATTTCATTAGTTTTTTAAACTTATAATATCGATTATTTGGGACAATTTATTCGAATTATTCATTATTCGAAAATCATGATTTTTTATTATTGGAACAAATATTTGACAAAAATTATTCGATTAATCGAATAAAATTTAATCGGTTGGATACCCTAATTGTTAACCCATACAATTATTTTTTTGGGAGAAGGAATCCATTCCCAAAATGTATAATATGGATAAATTTAATATTACAGCTTTTCATGTGAGGCATATTTGACCAGACGTTCTTGAATATCATAATCCTTCCAAAGAATGATAATAATCTACCTACTTTGACACACTAAAGAAACACAATAGATATTGTTATTTATAGGAACACGTGAACACACGTACTGGAATTGACTTATATAAATGAAAGAAAGATCAATATATTAAGTGGTTTGTCTATTTTGGTAGTAAGATTTGACTGAGTTAGAACTCCGTCAAATCACGGCGGCGTGGTTGAGTCGATTTGAGCCGATGAAATCGGCGGCGGCGCGGCTCGTGCAGAAACATGCGGCGGCGGCGGCTTATCGGCTTTAAATCGGTCGGCTTGTATCTCTGGAACCGATTTGCTTCTAATTAAATAGCGTCCGTCTTTGTTAGAGTCGACCTTTGTAATTCCGACCTGTATCGTGATTACAAGAATAGATGGATGGACATGATTAAATCTATTCAAAATGTGATTCTAAGTAGATCGGTATAATAAACGGTGGATCTATCTCGCCTCCTTCTGTATGTTACAAACAAATGCAAAAAGACATTATACCTTGTGGTGTAGGGTATAAGTTACATCTACCATAAAACGTTGAACTATTTCACCATGACTACTGACTAAGTGCCTTTGTAGTGATTGTTTAGAATAATATTTGAAGTACTTAACATGAAAGTCTAGACAACCGAACGAGAATTGCTTCTTAGACTAATATTCATGTATTTTTCTAAACACACTGAAGTATTTTTTATAAGATCATTATTATTTGAATGTATGAAGAACTTGGTATAAATTTAAGTAGACACCTTTAACTTTATTTGAAGCAATAAACATATTTGAAAGTAAAAAATTCATAATATTTTTCCATAAAACAAATTTCTTCATTATGTTATTTCTTAAAAGCTAGTCAATTTTCTTCCGCACAGATATGAATATGTAATGTATGTATGTAAGAAGATCGAAAAAAATGTTTTTAAGTACATTTACAATTTCTTCTGGCTTTGAAATAAGGAAACTTTACTCATATCAAAATAAATAGTTTTCCCTTTCTTAAGGAAATTTTAAGTAAACTGGAGTAAAATTGTTGAACTAAATTGGAGTATTGGATTTAAGAATGCTATTTTTCTGAGTGTAGTGTTAAATTACACTATGCAAAAAATAAAAAAAAAATAGACCTAAAAAATATTTTTTGTCTATATTGAGACATACTCATTCATAAAATCAGCACAAAAATTATGAATTTTTGCTGAAGCTGCCTTTAATATTTGTACACTCATTTTGGAAATATAGGTCCGATCACACCCACTTATAAAGGGTGATTTTTTAAAAGCTATAGGAAAGTTTTTCAAAAAAAAAAACACATAAAATTCAGAAAAATGCATGAAATCTTTATTTCAATCGATTGTACGGTCCATATAATTTCATGTTTGAAGATTATTTCATGCAAATGTTGAACTTGACTGCGCCTCAAATGGTCCATCCGCTTAGTCCAATTTTGGCACACTCTTTCCAACATTTCGGCCGGTATCTCACGAATAAATGCTTCAATGTTGTCTTCCAATGCATCAATTGAAGCGGGCTTGTCTGTATAGACATGAGCTTTATCATAACACGATCTAGGTGGCCAATTGACCGGTCCCGAACGTGAAATAAAATGTTCACCGAACTCACCTCTCAATAAGACCATTGTTGCGCGTGATGTGTGGCACCATCTTGTTGAAACCACATGTCATGAAAGTCAAGCTCTTGCATTTTAAGCAAAAAAAAGTTGGATATCATCTCACGGTAGCGCTCACCATTCACAGTTACGTCACGATTCGCATCATCTTTGAAGAAGTACGGTCCAATGATGCCACCAGCCCATAAACCCCACCAAACTGTGACTTTTTCTGGATACATTGGTAGCTCTTGCAATGCTTCTGGCTGATATTCACTCCAAAATCGACAATTCTGCCTATTTACGTACCCATTGAACCAAAAATTAAATTCGTCGCTGAAATGGAAGAAGCGCGCGATGAACTTTCTTAACAGAGCACACATTTTGATAAAAAAAATTCAACAATTTGCAAGCGTTGTTCGTTTGTAAGACGATTCATGGTTAAATTATAGACCAAACTGAAGATGTTTGACAGTGAAACAAAACAAAAAGATAATAGCTAAACAATCACCCTTTATATTCGATAAAAGGTAAATATGAAGGCTCCAAATGTTGCGATTTTCACTTTCACATAGAAACAGTGCTTTGTCTCCAAAGAGAAAAAATATTTAAAAAAATTGTTCTGTGCTGGCGTAAAAATATTTTGTTTTAGTATACCCTCCACCTCCAGAATGGGGGTATACTAACTTTGTCATTCCGTTTGTAACACCTTGAAATATCGACCTGAGTATATATATTCTTGATCGTCATAAAATTCTAAGACGATCTAGCCATGTCCGTCCGTCCGTCTGTTGAAAGCACTCTAGCATCTAAACGAAAGGAGGTAGAACGTTCAAATTTGCCATAAATGTGTCTTATAGTCGTAGATCAGTTGGGAATGAAACGGTCCGAAATCGGCCTAAAGGGAAAAATTTTTCCCTCACAACGACTAAAAATACCCATAATAATACCTAATATTTTAGCGCATTTAAGCATGTTTTTGAATTTGTCTGTTTATATTTGCTTGATATTTGGTATGCCCATTCCACTTATAGCAAAAACGTGCACCATAAAGGGATTCTTATTTGTAGGGAGCGAAATGGGGCAAAAAAGGAATAAAAATGGTACATATTAAACAACAACAGCTAGAAACACGAAATTCTGTATGTACATTCCTCTAATTGAGTAGATACATAATATTAAAGTATTTTTTCCAAATTCGTACTTTTAAGGGGTAAAATGGGAATAGAGGGATACAAATGGTACCAACCAAACGGCTGTACCTAGAATAATGAAATTCGGTGTATACATTCCTTTCATTGCATAGACAAGTAAAATACACGGATTTTTCAAAATTCGTACTTTTTGGGGTTAAAATGAAAAAAAAGGGATAAAAATAGTACCAATCAAATGATCGCTGCTAGAGTCATGAAATACGGAGTATACATCCCTCTGACTGTACAGACACGGAAAATAAACGGATTTTTCGAAATTCGTACTTTTTGGGGTCAAAATGGAAAAAGGGGATACAAATAGTACCAACCAAATGACCGCTGCTAGAGTCATGAAATTCGGAGTATACATTCTTTTGACTACGTAGACATGAAAGACGGATACAATGGTACAGGGGGATAAAAAAGTACCAACTAAACGACTACAGCTAGAATGATGAAATTCTAATTACGTAGAAATGTCAAGGGGGTAAAAATGGTACCAACCAAATGGGCGCAGCTGGAATCATGGAGTTCGGTGTATACATTCCTCTGACTGCATAGACACGCAAAATAAAAAGTTTTTTTCCAAATTCGTAATTTTTCTTTTACGGCAAAAATTGGTTGAATCATGAAGTTAGGTTATTTTGCACTATGTACGTCTGATAATGTATTTTCAAAATTTGTACTTTTGGAATTAAAATGGAATGGAAATACAACCAACTGTAGCACCCACTATCTACCAATATTTATGGTATTTAAGCTTTTTGAAAATATAAATGTAAGAATATTTATTTTTTAATTTGAGATAAATAATGGTTTGAAATAATTAAACTATTATATTTATTTATAAAATTATTTTTTCAATATTTGTATTGGTTTGGCTATATTAAAAATTTTATATTTTCCTGTAATATTACTGCACTTCTACGAAAACCGACAACCTCTGTGAAGAATGCAATCCATTGTGGAGGGTATAAAAAGTTCGGCCCGGCCGCTTTTACTTGTTTCAATTATATTTGTGTGATCATTCTCCAAATCAAAAGTCTTTGAATATCATGAAACTTGCGTCCCTCATCAAAATATCCACAGTCTAAACATTCGCAGATATAGTTGACAACATTTACTATAGCTCCCTCAGTTCCACAGTCCTTCCTGAACCCATACTGGTTATTTGATTTTGATTATTATATTCTTCATTTCTAGAAATGAAATAACCAAGTTATAATTTTTTTAAACATTTTATTAATTTTGGACATTAGTCATATCGGTCGATAGTTTTCAACTGCTCACGAATGAGATTATTTTGGTATTGGAATAATTTTCTGAATTTTTGAATATCTGGAAAAACTAAGGGCCTGTTTCTATAAATTATTTTCGTCTGAATCGACCGAACCAAAATCACTCAATTATTACGAAAAATCGAGAAAAATACGAAAACTGTTACAAATGACACTGTCTTGAAGCAATCATTCTTAAGTATGTTACGATGTACATATCCACTGTTAGATTTAAGGCATTTCATATTGTGTAGGGCTAAATTAAATTTAATAAAGTCTAAATCATTTCTAACAAATATTTTAATTCACGTCTTATATCCAGAAAAATACAAAAAGTGCTAAGTGGAGCTGCCGCCACGGGGTGTAGGTCGAACACAGGCAATTTGTACGCAGACCTTAGTGAGGCACTGTACCATGTACCAGGTACCTGTACCTGTTTCTGTTATCACTCACTATCATGCCGCTGATGATGATAATGATGATGATGATGTGGATGATTATTATTATTCATTCCACCGGTTCGGTTCATTCCTTTCGGGAGTTTCGCTCTTATCGGGAATTGGGTGTTTAGAATGTTTGTCTTTATTTGTTGCTGCTGCCATCTCATGTTCAAATAATGACTGTGCAACACATAGCACAGCCCAGGGCTGTGTGAGGCAACACCATCCATCGCCCAACGCGCCGTCACCGTCACCGCCACCGACAGCAGCAGCAGGCAGCAACACTAAGGATACGGTAGCACTCGGCAGGTTGTGTAAAATTCGAGTTGACATTTTTAATGATCTGATAATCTGATGTAATGAGAGATAAGATTTAAGAATACGCTTGTTGTACAGACTGCACAACAGCAACAACAACAGTAAATGCTATATCGTTAACCGAAAAAGGTAAACGCAGCTAATGAAGTTATTAATTTCTGTTTCTTGGCTATAAAAAAGGGTCTGTCCCCCTCATCCCAGCACACCCAACGTTTATTTTCTCTGCTTCTTCGTCTGTCATACTGTAATGTAAACATCGACATACCATGGCGACGCTTCTGGTTTTTCGGATTATTGGTATTGTTGTTGGTGTTGCTGCCTTTCATTCCTCTGGATATCAGTCAAGATCAATTTATGATGTAATTCATTATAATTTCTTTTTTTCCTGATCGTTTTGTTTTTGGGTTTCCGTGCTGTTCCAATTTTTAATGACCACATTTAGGCACCACTGAAAGGGGTGTTGTCTCTGGGGCATAACCCGAATTCCACAAGCGTGTTTGTGCAGCATTTGGATAAATTAAAATTTGAAAATAAATTTTGAAAACATTTCCCTAGAGGACATTTACACAGCAATTTTATGGACGTCAGATAATGAATTGATTATTGAGTTCATTGTTTACATCAAATAATACGAGTATCATGGTAGGCACTTCACCTGCCTTTAATTGTCACGGTGCAAAGGTTTCTTTGGCAGATCTATGTATGTCATTTATTTCTAAATGGGGACACAATCTACAAGACACACCTGTACGGGAGCAATTCAATAAGTGCTATTCTTGTATTAAAATTTTTCAAGCTTTACGAAATACGTATTACTTTTCAGTCCCAATTCATAGTTTTACGTGAATCTCTTCACATTCGTAGCGTAATTCAAGCAATTTCTTCATCGATTGTCAGTTAAAATTTATTAAATTATTTTATTTATTTTGTGTATAATATATTCTGATATATATTGGCTTACTAAACACGAAAACAAAATTATTTTTTATAGATAATTTTTTTAAAAAGGGATTATAAGTCCGATTACACTCAGTTATATATTCAATTAATTATGATGCCTATAAATATTGTACTTTCATATAGGAGAAGTGATTCAGGAAAAATCACCAGAAAATTAAGAAAAAAATATTTTTTTGGTCTGTAATCAATATTTGATTTGAACTGGGATGTTGTCCTGGCTCAAGACCATTTTGCATCTATATTTAATAGAATGCAAATTTATTTACAAATGACATGGTGACATTTATTACTTGGCTGCAGACTACCAAAAATTATTTTTTAATAGTTTTGGGCACCAAAAAAACTCATAAAAAAGTATTTTGCATTATTTCTACTGTAGCGAACATTTTGACAAATAAAACAATGTATATTTCTAAATTTATCATATTTGTTTACTATTTCAAACTATTTTATATAAATTGTGGCTATATAAAAATATAATATAAAAAACAAGTAAGGAAAGGCTAAAGTCGGGCGGGGCCGACTATATAATACCCTACACCACTCCCTGCGTATGTACCTCGCTTTGATTACTAAACCCATTTATTTCATGGGAGCAATTTTATGTAGTTCATATAAATTATACAGTATAAATTATACTATAAATTAATCTTTAGTCATATTTAACGAATATGGTAATTGATCCAATTATCCGGCAGACAAATACAAATTATACAGTAGTAATAGGATGAATCGGACCGAAATTTCAAAAGGGGGCCTATAACTACATTTTGGGCCTGGTCCAAAACATGGGCCTATATATTTCTCATTCACGGTAGGTATTCCTAGCTGAAAAATATCATGATCTGCAAAATTTGATGAAGATACGATGTAAGATGTAGTTTCTAGAGCTGTAATAGATCAGAATGGGACCCCATTTGGGATATACCAAAGTATGGACATATGGACATCTCCCAAACAAGTAAGGAAATGCTAAAGACGGACGGACTTTCTATCTCATTACAATTCAATTCGTTAAAAAAGTGAAATCGAGAAGGATTTCTGCATCCTGTAAATGTATGTGTTTGACAAAAAATGTTAAATCGGAAATTACATATGTTATGGGGTATATTGAACCCTGGAACGATGTGACCCGCTTTCACTATGTATTTTTATTGGTAAAATATAATATGTAAAGTTTGGCCAAAATCGGTTAAACATTCGGGAGCAACATTTGTATGAGTGCGATATCTAAATCTGAACCGATCTTACCCACTTTCACCATAGGTTGGATTATAAGATGTTGTGCCAATTTTAAAGAAAAACGGGTACAATATGTGGATTTTAGAGCGGAAAAAGTCAAATCGGGAGCGACATTTGTATGTGGGCTATATCTAAATCTGTACCGATCATACCCACTTTCAGCATAGGTGTTTCTAGTTAGATTATAAGATGTTGTGCCAAATTTAAAGAAAATCGGGTACAATATGTCTTTTCTAGAGCGGAAAATGTCAAATCGGGAGCGACATTTGTATGGGGGCTATATCTAAATCTGAACCGATCTTACCCAATTTTTGCATAGGTGTTTCTAGTTGGATTATAAGATGTTGTGCCAAATTTAAAGAAAATGGGGTACAATATGTCTTTTCTAGAGCGGAAAATGTCAAATCGGAAGCGACATTTGTATGGGGGCTATATCTAAATCTGAACCGATCTTACCCAATTTTTGCATACGTGTTTCTAGTTCGATTATAAGATGTTCTGCAAAAGTTAAAGAAAATCGGGTACAGTATGTCGTTTCTAGAGCGGAAAATGTCAAATCGGGAGCTACATTTGTATGGGAGCTATATCTACATCTGAACTGATCTTACCCAATTTTTGCATAGGTGTTTATAGTTGGATTATAAGATGTTGTGCCAATTTTAAAGAAAATCGGGTACAGTATGTGGTTTCTAAAGCGGAAAAAGTGAAATAGGGAGCGACATTTGTATGGGGGCTATATATAAATCTGAACCGATTTCCTCCAAATTCAATACCAATGGTCGTTGGCCAGAAAAAATAAATTCTGCAAAGTTTCATGACAATCGGACAACAGTTGCGACCTGTAGAGTGCGAACAAGCTTAGATGGACAGCAGACGGACGGACGGACGGACGGACGGACGGACGGACGGACAGACGGACAGACGGACAGACAGCTGGTGATTCTAAGCCGATCGGTATACTTAAAGGTGGGTCTAGCTCGATTATTTCTTGGTGTTACAAACATTTGGCGCGAAACTAACTTATAATACCCTAGACCACGAAGTAGTGTAGGGTATAAAAAACAAGTAAAAACGGCGTAAGGTTCAGCCAGGCCGAAATCTTTTTACCCTCCACCACGGTTTGCATTCCACAGAGACTGTCGATTTTCGTAGTAAAGCCAAACCAAAACAAATAAAAATATTGAAAACAAAATATTTTATAAATAAATATAATATTTTTATTATTTCAAACCACGCTTAAAAGGCAAGGCTACCAATACGTTTATACTATATATATCGATATAATACTTCAAGTCAATTCAAAAAGTAAATCTTCAAAAAATATCAAATACCATAAATGTTGGTAGATAGTGGGTGCACCAGTTGGTTATATTTCCATCCTGTTTTAATTCCAAAAGTACAAATTTTGACAATCCATTATCTCTCACGTGTACAGTGCTAGATAACCTAACTTCATGATACCACCCATTTTTGCCGTAACAGTAAAAATTACGAATTTGGAAAAACCTTTTTTATTTTGCGAGTCTATGCAGTCAGAATTTCATGATTCTAGCTGAGGTCATATAGTTGGTACCATTTTTATCCCCTTTTTCCCATTTTACCCCTTAAAAGTACGACTTTCGACCACTTTAACACCAAAAAGTACGAATTTCGAAAACATCCCTTTATTTTAAGTGTCTACGCAATCAGAAGAATGTATACACCGAGTTTCATTATTTTAAATGCAGCCGTTTGGTTGGTACCATTTTTATCCATCTATTCCCATTTTAACCCTTAAAAGTACGAATTTTGAAAAAATACTTTTATATTATGTATTTACTCAATTAGAGGAATGTACATGCCGAATTTCATGCTTCTAGCTGTTGTCGTTTGATAGGTACCATTTTCATCCCTTTTTGTACAATTTCACCCACCTATATAGGGGAAATGCGCGTGCCCAATATCAAGTAAGTACATATTGAAAAAACATGCTTAAATACTCGAAATATTGGGATATTTTCAGTCCCTTTGGACTGATTTTGCCCAGTTGCAATCCCAACCGATCTACGACTATAAGACGTATTTATGGAAAATTTGGACGTCCTAGCTCCTTTCGTTTAGATGCCAGCGTGCTTTCAACAGACGGACGCGCGGACGGACATGGCTAGGTCGTCTTAGAATTTTATGACGATCAAGAATATAGAATATAGGGTCTTAGGTCGATATTTCAAGGTGATACAAACGGAATGATAAAGATAGATAAAAATGGGAAAAAATATTTTGTGTTATATTTATAGTAGCTAACATTTCGACAAAGAAAACATTGTATATTTCTAAAAGATCTATGGAATTATATTTACGATATTTATTTACTATTTCCAACTATTATAAATAAATTGTGACTACAGTCAGATGAATGTATACACCGAATTTCATGATTTCAACTTCAGATGTTTGGTTTGTACCATTTTAATTCCTCTAATCCAATTGTATCGCATAAAAGTACAAATTTGACAAATTCCTCTATTTTACGTAACTATATGGCTGTATAAACCGAATGTCATGTTTCTAGCTGTTGGTACCATTTTTATCCCATTTTGTCCCATATCACCCGCTAAAACCGTTATTCACTTTTTGGTGTTTTCACGCTACAATAGGAATGTACGCAACAAATTCTCAAAAAATTAACGTAAATAATCTAAATATCAGGGAAATGTTTCCCTCTGGCCCGATTTCTCGCACTTTCAACCCCAACCGACCTGCAACCATGAAGAAAATCTAGGATAAATCTGTGGTTTTCACAAATAACCATCTCGTAAAATCAAAATGTTCACGAAAACCAAAAAAACGTTTATCTTTCTAGTTAATTTCATACTCCCGTTAGACTATTGTGTACTGGAAAAAGGCATTAAAAGATATCATTTCAAATAATTTTAAATATACATAGATTGTATGATCTATCTATTAATCTAATCTAATTTCAAAGTGAACAAATTTCGAGATAAGTTGTTATTTATGAAATCCACAAAAATGCGGATTTTATTATTATTAATAAGAATATGAGATTTTAAAATTGCTCTGTATGATAATAAAAATTAAAAGTGGATTTAACATTTAAAGAAAAATTGTAAACATTAAAAAATATATTGCGAAAAGATATTATACTCGGTTATTGTATTATGACCCCGACGTGATTTGAACACGCAACCTTCTGATCTGGAGTCAGACGCGCTACCGTTGCGCCACGGAGTCTTTTGCGGTCTCTGCTTTACAGATGCAAATTTATATTTAAATTAAAAACGCTCACATGCCACACAATATGTTCGTAACGCGCAAAATGCTCTTAGAATATATTTCATTGATAATTCTATTTATAAGCGCACAAATTTGCACGGACATTCTTACATATCATACAAATGTTTTGCGATACACATTCGCACAGTTTTGAAGCTTTTGATCATAAGGAATATTTCGAAAAATATTGTGCACCAACTTATAAGAAATAGCCTAAAATCCACGTAAATTCGATAACTATCGTGAATAAGTCATAAAACGTTAACATACAATTATTTTTATACCCTCCACCTCCAGGATGGGGGTATATTCACTTTGTCATTCCGTTTGTAACACCTTAAAATATTCATCGGAGACCCCATAAAGTATATATATTCTGGGTCGTGGTAAAATTCTAAGACGATATAGCCATGTCCGTCTGTCCGTCTGTCTGTCTGTCTGTTGAAAGCACGATAGCGGCCGAACGAAATGAGCTAGGTGGCTCAAATTTTTCCTAAATGTGTCTTATGGTTGTAGATCGGTTGGGATTGAAAGTGGGCGAAATCGGCCCACAAGGACTGAAAATACCCCTAATATTTAGAGTATTTCAGCCTGTTTTTTGAACATATTAGCTTGTATTTACTTGATATTTGCAATGCGCATTTCCTTTATAGCATAAAAGGGCATCATAGAGTGTTTTTTATTTGTAGAGGGCGAAATGGGACAAAAAGGGATAAAAATGGTACCTATCAAACGACAACAGATAGAAACACAAAATTTGGCGTGTACATTCCTCTAATAGAGTAGATACATAATATAATATAGTAGAAAAAATATAAATTCGTACTTTTAAGGGGTTAAATGGGGATAGAGGGATAAAAATAGTACCAACCTAACGGTTGCACCTAGAATAGTGAAATTCGATATATGCATTCCTCTGATTGCATAGACACGTAAAATAAAAGAACTTACCAAAATTCGTACTTTTTGGGGTTCAAATGGAAAAAGGGGATAAAAATAGTACCTAATAAATGACAGCAACTAGAATCATGAAATTCGGAGTATACATTCCTCAGACTGCGCAGACACGAAAAATAAAACGTTTTTTTTCCAAATTCGTACTTTCAAGGGATACAATGGCTACAGGGGATAAAAATAGTACCAACTAAACGAATACAGCTAGAATGATGAAATTCAGTGTGTACATCCCTCTATTTGTGTAGATACGTAAAATAAAGAGATTTTAGATAGTCGCACTTTTGAGGGGGCAAAATTGGAAAAAAGGGGATAAAAATGGTACCAACAAAATGGCCGCTGATAGAATCATGGAATTCGGTGTATATATTCCTCTGACTGCATAGCCACGTAAAATATTTTTTTTGCACTTTATTTTGTTGCTTTTACGACAAAAAATGGTAGAATCATGAAGTTGTCTTATACTGCGTACGTGAGAGATAAGGTATTTTCAAAATTTATACTTTTGAAATTAAAATAGGATGGAAATACAACCAACCAAACGACTGTAGCTGAAAATACTCTCTCTTCCCCCAATATTTAGGGTATTTATGATTGCTCCCTTATATTTACTTTATGAATTGAAGTATTATATCCATTATATATAGTATACAAATATTGGTAGCCTTGGCTTTTTAATTAAATTTCTTATTTTCATACAGTTAAAATTTGTTGCGGAAGTACCACAAAGAAAATAAAAGTTTTAGCGGCCGAAATGGGACAAAAAGGGATAAAATATGGTACCAATGATACCACAACAGCTAGAATCATAAAATTCGGTGTGTACATCCCTCTAATTGCATAGACACGTAAAATAGAGGGATTTTTCGAAATTCCTACTTTTAAGGGATATAATTAAAAAGAGGGATAAAAATGGGACCTACCAAACCGCTGAAGTTGAAATCATGAAATTCGGTGTATACATTGTACATTTGGCCGGAGAATGTGGCGAATGGGGATATCTTTAAAATTTATACTTTTCTTATCACTTTGTCTGTATCTGAAAATGCTTCTTTCTAATGGCGACTGACAATCGCCTAATATTTAGGCATGTTCAATTTCAGCATTTTATTTATATATAGTAGTCGATAATAAACAGTGCGCATAAGTATACATTATAGTTTGGAATAGTAAACAAATATTGCAATGTGCATAATTTTCGTAATATGGTGCTGTACTTCTATGAAAAGTCGACATCATTTAATCTGCTGGTAATACTGTGGAATGCACTCCGTGGTGGAGGGTATATAAGATTCGGCCCGGCCGAACTTAACGCCTTCTTACTTGTTTAATTACATGTTGTACTTTTAGGGTGAAAAGAGGCGAAATAGGATAAAAATGGTGCCAATCAAACGGCTTCAGCTAGAATAATGAAATTCGGTGTATGTGTAAAAATATAGAGATCTTACGATATTCACACATTTTCGTTCAATCTGGGAACGAAAAGAGATGAAGTTGGCAAAGACCAAATGACTTTAGATAGAATCATAAAATTCGGTGTATGTATTCCTCTGACTGTGTAGACGCTTTTAAGGGAAAAGATAAATAGGACAAAATGGTATCCATGCACCAGTATATAAGTTGTAAAGGATTTAATATTACCTAGGATAGAGACAATTGTGTGGGAGGTGCAGAAGGGGCGTGGCTAAAGCGTAATAATTTTTTAGGTTTTATGTGATTATAAAAAAAATTAAATATAAAATTGCGAATGATTTTGACTACCCGAGTGGATGTTATGTCGGTTTTAATGTAACCAAAGTTTATGCCACTTTGTGTGGGAGGTACCAGAAGGGGTGTGGCAATTTCAGCCATATTCCATGCGAACATAACCAATGAAAAATCATTGCTAAATATCACATTTCATTGTCGGTATATAAGTTATAACCGCTTTAATTTTACATAGTTTTGCGTGATTTGTCTGGGAGGTACTGGAAGGGACGTGACTCCAGTAATTTGTATTAAAGAAACATTGCTAATCTGAAATTTTGATTTAATTTATTTTGTTACTGAAATCTGATTAAAAGAAATTTTAACTTCCCTACAATTTTATTATTTCGATCCTATTGGAAATATTTCCATAAATTACATTTTATTGACCAGTCGTCAAATAGATTACAATTAATAAAACCGTCATTGTAAAATATGAGAACAAATACACAAAATATTTAGCTTAATTCCCTCGACAACCCGCACAAAATTCCCAGAATAGGGAAAATTAAAAATGCTGGAATGTGCAAAACCTGGAAAATTTATTAAGGATCTTAAATATGGTGCTCTACATAAAATGTCATCGTGTTGTCATTGCTGATTAATATTTTAGAAATAATGAAGCATTTTTGAACAAAATCATTTTCAGTTAATCGTCAAAATTGACTCATTCGGTGTTTGAGAACCCATATGTGATTGTCGAAAAACGCTTCGATGACATGTTGCGGATTTTGGGAGATATGGACATCTTTGAACCATAATTCACTGAAAATGAAACTGCCCAAGCTGTAACTGTTACGGATTACCAAGTTATTACAAAACAAGTAAAAACGGCGATAAGTTCGGCCGGGCCGAACTTTATATACCCTCCACCATGGATTGCATTCCACAGAGGGTGTCGGTTTCGTAGAAGTGCAGTAATATTACAGGAAAATATATTTTTTTTAATATAGCCAAACCAAATAAAAATATTGAAAAGTTAATTTTATAAATAAATATAATATTTTAATTATTTCAAACCACGCTTATAAGGTAATGCTACCAATACGTCAATTCAAAAAATAAATATTCTTATATTTATATTTTCAAAAAATATTTTCAAAGCCATAAATATTGGTAGATAGTGGGTGCTACAGTTGGTTGTAATTCCATTCTATTTGAATTCCAAAAGTACGAATTTTGAAAATCCATTATCAGACGTACATAGTGCAAAATAACCTAACTTCATGATTCAACCAATTTTTGCCGTAAAAGAAAAAGTACGAATTTGGAAAAAAACGTTTTATTTTGCGTGTCTATGCAGTCAGAGGAATGTATACACAGAATTTCATTATTCTAGGTACAGCCGTTTGGTTGGTACCATTTTTATCCCTCTATTCCTATTTTACCCCTTAAAAGTACGAATTTGGAAAAAATACTTTTATATTATGTATCTACACTATTAGAGGAATGTACACGCCAAATTTCGTATTTCTATCTGTTGTCGTTTGGTAGGTACCATTTTTATCCCATTTCGCCCCCTACAAATAAAAATCACTCTATGGTGCCCTTTTATGCTATAAAGGGAATGCGCATTACAAATATCAAGTAAATGCAAGTTAATATGTTCAAAAAACATGCTGAAATACTCTAAATATTAGGGGTATTTTCAATCCTTGTGAGGGAAAAAATTTTCCGTCTGGGCCGATTTCGCCCACTTTCAATCCCAACCGATCTACAACCATAAGACACATTTAGGAAAAATTTGAACCTCCTAGCTCATTTCGTTCGGCCGCTATCGTGCTTTCAACAGACAGACGGACATGGCTATATCGTCTTAGAATTTTACCACGACCCAGAATATATATACTTTATGGGGTCTCCGATGAACATTTCAAGGTGTTACAAACGGAATGACAAAGTGAATATACCCCTATCCTGGAGGTGGAGGGTATAAAAATAGGATGATATTAATGTTAATATTAAATTTCTAAAAGGCAGTGGCCCATACAGCTCGCGAAACAATTAAATTACAGCATGAGACATTTCTTAGTAGTTTACTCATCATATCATATAAATCATTTTTTCTGTTATTTTAATTCAAAAGTCTATGATTCAATGCTTCGGCACCTTTATAGTGAATACTCTACTATTCAGAATGTACGACAATGAAATTATGTATATTAACAGAATTGTTCACGCTAAATGAGAAAACGATCACCAACGACGATTTAATTTTGATTAATTTTCCTAGAACTGCCCACCAACCAAATATTTTATTTCGAAACAAAAAATGAAAACCATTTAAAGTCAATTTAAACGAATAAATCAATTTTTACACATTTTTGCTATGGCCTATGAGTTGGACTCGATTGACATGTCAATCCCTGGGATAAAAATGGTATTACAACATAATCTCACCATTACTACAATGGGCAGCTCTTAGGAATGAATGGGGCCGAATGGTCGAATAATAATGGAAAAGACACCCATTCATTGAAGATTTATTTTAAGACCTTAATGAAATTCTCAAACAATTGAAAAAACTATATCGAATTTAGTTATGGATTTTTGCACTTGAAAAGGACAGCATCGTTACAATCGTTTGGGTATTCCATTCATAGTTTTCAATGAATGAGAGGTGGACATGAATGAATGAATGTATGAAGTGACTTCATTCATGGCTCGCCCTTTGTGGGACATTGTGTCCTCAACAATTGTCAAAATATGGAACAAATGATTGTTATTGTTTTTAAGTTGAACAATTAATAAAAGGACTCGCAGGACCAAAAAGAAAGTGGATTCCGGAGAAATCAAAAGGTTATAAAACAAACACGCAACACACTCAACCAACGACGATGACAATTATGGCCTAAAGCGTAGGCCGAGTTCAAGTGAGTCTAGAAATCGTTCCCACATTGCTTTGTTTCGCAAGAGTTCGGAAGAGAGTATCCTTTGGTTTATTGTTTGCCGCTTTCGGGTTGGTTTGTTGCACTCGTGCATTGTGTAGCTGCTCTTGAACCTGTGCGCGCGCAATCTTTCAAAGTGTGTGACACCGAACACAAAATTTAAACGTTATGCGTGCCAAAATCTATAGATAGTGAGAGAGGACAGACAGGGAGGATGGAACAAACAGCTAACATAACGTAATTGATTTACAACCGTAGCACAACGGCCGGAGAGGAGAGCTCGTCCGTAAATTTCCGTCAGGCCCTTAGTAATTAACTTGTTCGTAGCTCGTAAAAATGTCGTGTTTTTGGGCCCGTAAAACAACTACCACCACCACTCATTGAACCTCGTTGACCGATTACGGCCACTTTGTAGCCTACGGCCGGTGGTCGGGTGCACCTTGCTTGCTGCTGCATTGGCAGGGATATCTACTAGCACGGTGTGTGCTGGTGACGTTTATTATTTTTTTTTTGTTAAATTTTATTATCTCAATTTGGGACATCTAATTTCAGTTACATAAGATCTAGTGTTAGGCTGAAGTACAGTGGTTCGAAACAAGAAAAAAAATGGGATGATTATAGTAATGCTCCGCGAAATACTGAGACAGTATCTTGCGATATCTTTTGTGATGTTTCATTATTATAATTTTGAAAAATGTATATATTTACACACTCCACGAGAGTATTATGTCTTTGTGCATTTGTTTTTAACACCCAAAAGGAAACGAGATAGACCCATTGTTAAGTATACCGATCGACGTAGTATCACTTTTTGAGTCGATTTAGCAATGTCCGTCCGTCCGTCTGTCCATCTATTCTTGTAATCAAAGTCCAGGTCGCAATTGTTGTTAGAACAAAATGAAACTTTGCACAACGCTGTTTTATGGGATAAGGACGAACGGTATTTAATTTGAAGAAAATCGGTTCAGACTTAGATATAGCTCCCATACAAATTTTGCTCCCGATTTTACTCTTTTCACGCTAGATACCAACTATTTTAACAGATGTTCTTCAAATTTGGCAAAATAGCTTATATTTCCACTAGAAACACCCATGGTGAAAATTGGTCAGATCCGTTCAGATTTATATATAGCTCCCATACGAATTTCGCTCCCAATTTGACTTTTTCCGCTGTAGAAACCACATATTTTATTAGATTGTCTTCAAAATTAGCAAAACATCTTATATTTAAACTAGGAACACCTGTGGTGAAAATAGATCAGATCGGTTTAGATTTATATATAGCTCCCGTTAAAATTTCGCTCCCGATTTGACTTTTTCTGCTCTAGAAACCACATATTTCAACAGATGTTCTTCATATTTGGCAAAATATCTTATGTTTCAACTAGAAAATGGTGAAAATGAGTCAGATCGGTTTAGATTTATATATAGCTCCCATAGAAATTTCGCTCCCGGCTTGACTTTTTCAGCCCCAGAAACCTCGTGTTTTCAGAGAATTTCTTTAAATTGATCATAACATGTTATACTTGAATTGGAATAACCTATTGTGTAAGTGGGTCACATCATTACATGTTTGGATATAGCCCCTATACAAATATTCTTCTCGATTTGACAAATTGGGTCAGGTCATATTAGCCTATGATTAGGAAGCATACAAAAATCCTTCCCGTTTTCAATTTTTTACCGAATTGAATTGCATTCGGTTAGAAAGTGGAGTGTATCATATAGTCGGCCCCGCCCGACTTTAGCCTTTCCTTACTTGTTTTAAATTGCGTCTACACAGCCAAAAATAAATCCATGAATCTACCATTTGTATTGCGCTTCTGTGTGGCGAGAGGAATTTACATACCAAATTTCACGATTCTAGCTGTAATACTGTAGTTGGTACCATTTGTTTCCCTTTTTATCCCGTTCACCCATTATAAGTACAAATTTCGAAAAAAAAATTTTGATTGCGCTCAAAAGAATTTGCACACCAAATTTCACAACTATTTTTTAGTTGGTACCATTTTTATCCCTTTTTTTCAAGCCTTATAAGTATAAATTTCGAAAAAAAAATTGTTCAAGCCTTATAAGTATAAATTTCGAAAAAAAAATCAGTTAGTTATTAGAAAACTTTACACACCAAATTTCACGATTGTAGCTGTAATACTTGGTACCATTTTAATCCCTTTTTGTCTCGCTTAGACCCTATAAGTACAAATTTCGATAAAATCCATTTAGATTGCGCTTCCACGTTGTCAGAGAAATTTACACACCAAATTTCATGACTATAGCTGCAATATTTCAAATTGGTACCATTTTTATCCCTTTTTGTCACCCCTTATGAGTACAAATTTCGAAAAATCCATTTAGATTTGCGCTTCTACGTTCTACGTTCTCAGTGGAATTTACATAACAAATTTCACGACTATAGCTGCAATGCTTAAATTGGTACCATTTTTATCCCTTTTTGTCTCGCTCAGCACTTATAAGTACAAATTTGAAAAAAATCCACTTAGACTGCGCTTCTACGTTGTCAGAGGAATTTACACACCAAATTTCACGGCTATAGCTGCAATTAAATTGAAATTAATATGGTGCCCTTTTTATCCCGCTCACCCCTTATAAGTACAAATTTCCAAAAAAAATCCATTTAGATTCCAATTTTACGTTGTCAGAGGAATTTACACACCAAATTTCACAACTATAGCTGCAATACTTTAGTTGGTACCATTTTTATCCCTTTTAGTCCCGCTCACCCTTTATAAGAATAAATTTAAGAAAATCCATTTTGATTGCGCTTCTACGTTGTCAGAGGAATTTCAACACCAAATTTCACGACTAAAACTGCAATACTTTAGTTGGTACCATTTCTATCCCTTTCTGTCCCGCTCACCCTTTATAAGTACAAATTTCGAAAAAATACATTTAGATTGCGCTTCTACGGTGTCAGAGGAATTTAAATTAATTCCAAGACTGACTAGCCATGTCCGCCCGTCCATTTGTTGAATGCACACGAGCGTTTAATCGAAAGTCCAAATTTTCCAAAAAGAGTTGTAGATCGGTTGGGATTAAAAAGGGACGAAATTGGTCCAGAGGGAATTTTTCCCCTAACAGGTGCAAAAATACCCCTAATATTTCGAGTATTTAAACACACTTGTATATACGTGATATTTGGTATGCGCATTCCCCTTTTAGCATAGACATGCATGGTGCATAGCGATTCTTATTTTTAGGGAGTGAAATAGGACAAAAAGGGATAAAAATGGTACCTATCTAACGAAACACAGCTGGAAACACGAAATTCGGTGTGTACATTTCTCTAATTGAGTAGACACGTAAAATAAAAGTTTTTTTTTAAATTCGTACTTTAAAATTGGAATGGAGGGAAAAAATGGTACCAACAAAACGAATACAGCTACGATAATGAAACTCGGTGTGTACATCCCTGTAATCGCATGTAAACGTAAAATAAAATGATTATCGAAATTCGTACTTTTAAGGGGTGACATTTGGAAAAAGGAAGGAAGAAAATTGTTACCGACCAAATGGCAGCAGCTAGAATTATGAAATTCAGTGTATGCTATGATTGTGTAGACACGCATAATAAAATGTTTTTTTTTTAATTCGTACTTTTAAGGGGTTAAATGGGAATAGAGGTAATCGAGGGATAAAAATGGTAACAACTATACGGCCGCACCTAGAATTATGAAATTCGGTGTATGTATTCCTCTGATTGTTTAGATACGTAAAATAAAAGGATTTTTCGAAATTCGTACTTTTAAGGGGTAAAATGGGAATAGAGGTATAAAAATTGTACCAACCAAATGACCGCAGATAGAATTATGAAATTCGATGTATACATTCCTCTGACTGCGTAGACACGAAAAATAAAAGGTTTTTCCAAATTCGTACTTTCGAGGGATACAATGGTAACAGAGGGATAAAAACGGTACCAACTATAAGACTACAGCTGGAATGATGTGTACATCGCTCTAATTGCGTAGACACGTAAAATAAAGAGATTTTGGAAAGTCGTACTTTTAAGGGGGTAAAATGGGAAAAAGGGGATAAAAATGGTAACAACCAAATGGCCGCCGCTAGATTCATGGAATTCGGTGTATACATTCCTCTGGCTGCATAGATACGCAAAATAAAAAGTTTATTCCAAATTCGTACTTTTTACTTTTACGGCAAAAATTCACTGTGTACGTGAGAGATAATGGATTTTCAAAATTTGTACTTTTGGAATTAAAATAGGATGGAAATACAACCAACCCACTGTAACACTTACTATCTACCAATATTTATGGAGTTAAAGCTTTTTGAAGATTGCTGTCTTATATTTACTTTCTGAATTGACTTGAAGTATTATTTAGATATATATAGTCTAAAAGTTTTGGTGGACTTGCCTAATAAGTGTGGTTTGAAGTAATAAAAATATAATATTTATTTATAAAATTATTTTTTTAATGTGGCTGTTTTTCTTTAAGACTGGATAATTAAGCTGCGATAACAAAAATCTAAATAAAATGTTAAAATTTCACTCAAAATATATTTTTTTAAATTGTTGCCAAAAGCAATATCAGTGTGTGTGTGTGAAAACAAATTTTGTGTTTCAAAATTTTTGACTTAGCCTGGATAATTATCCAGTGTAAGTCAAAATGATGGATGCCGAGGCTAAGTCCAATAAAGTCGACACAAAATATTTTTTTGAAAATTTCTTTTATACATATATTTATATTGTAGTTGGCGACAATATGAAAAAACATATTTTTATTTTGAGCAAAAAATTAAATTTTGTTATCCCGGCTTGAAGAAAAACAGCCCTAATATTTTAATTTGTTTTGATTTGGCTATATTAAAAAATTACATTTTCCTTCCTACGAAAATCGACCGCCTCTGTGGAATGCAATCCATGGTGGAGGGTATATAAAGTTCGGCCCGGCCGAACTTAACTCCATTTTTACTTGTTACTTGATTATTTCATATATATCACGGAACCACAGTGCACAGTGGTTGTAGTGAGTTGGTTACTGTCATTGATCACAATCATACGATGATCAGCGGCTTCATTTGTAATGTAAGATTGACTATGTGTGCATGGCATTCAGCCTACAGCTTGCAGGCTACAGACCGGTCAATTGGTTGCTACATTTCTATGCATTTTGAAGAAATTTTACGCACAATTAATAGAAAATCGTAAATTCTAAAAGGACATGATTTTCTCCTGTGATAACAACATTTGACCAGATTTTCTTCTCAGATTCCATTGAATTTTATGTGTTTTCCTCTTCGTCATGACAACAAGGGTTGTACAGGTTACTTACTACCTGTACACTGACTGGTAGTCCAGTGATAGTTACCACCTTCATAATCATTGGCAACATCATCATCATCAGGGCGAGTCTGATGTCATTATCGATCAAGTGTTTTGGGTCAGTTCATAAGGGTGGTCATTGGTTTTGATAACATTGCTACCCCGTTTTGTTGCACCGACAATCTTTGTGTCATTTCTTGTAGGTCGTCGATTATGTCATTTGTTCGGTTGCAAGATTTACATTCATTGATAGGAGTTTGTGAATGTCGTCTATTTTGATTTGGAGACATTCGTTACAAAATGGGAACCACCCACAATGTTGACGGTCCGAGTACAATACATACATACAAATCTTTATGAGTGTTATCCTTTTGAGGTAGCAAATCGATTATGTTTCGAAGATTGCAACAAATAGAGATGTCTTTTATGTGCCGTGTGAAACAGGCACAATGAAGAAAACTGCAGTAGGGTGCTTTAAATTAGGTCACACGGTGAGATGCACTTTTTGAAACGAGTTCAAAAACTATGTTTCCAAAAAATGACTTTTAATTTTTATATAGCAATTATTTGACTCAGAAAAATTAGTAAAAATAATTAAAAAGGCGTTAAGTTCGGCCGGGCTGAATCTTATATACCATCCACCACGGAGTGTATTCCACAGTATTACTGGCAGATTAGAGGCTGTGGACTTTACGTAGAAGTGAAGTACCGTATTAGGAAAACTGTGATATTTTTATGCACATCATCATCATTTGTTTACTATTTATATAATGCATACTTATGCGCAATGTTTTAAATAAAAAGTGAGACTTTATAATATAATATAAGGGTTGTTTTTCTTAAAGCCGGGATAACAAGCTGCGATAACCAAAACTTTAATAAAAATTTAATTTTTCGTTCAAAATAAAAAAATATTTTTTCACATTGTCGCCAACTACAATATAAAGAAGTAAAAAAGGCGTTAAGTTCGGCCGGGCCGAACTTTATATACCCTCCACCATGGATTCCATTCCACAGAGGTTGTCGGTTTTCGTAGAAGTGCAGTAATATTACAGGAAAATATAATTTTTTTTAATATAGCCAAACCAAAACAAATACAAATATTGAAAAGTTAATTTTATAAATAAATATAATATTTTAATTATTTCAAACCACGCTTATAAGTAATGCTACCAATACGTCAATTCAAAAAATAAATCTATATATATAAAAGAGTTGCGTTACTGACTGACTGACTGACTTATCATTGACCAGCCCCCAGACCAAACGGCTGAAGCCAGGGTCATGAAATTTTCAATTATACATACGAAGTAGTTCAGCTAAAATAGTGCATATCGACAAGCAAATTACTATTTTAGATTTATCTATATCCACCAAACTTGCTTTTTCGCGTGCGAAGCAGCGGGTACTGCTAGTTATATATAAAGGGTGATTTTTTAAATGCTATAGGAAAAGTTTTCAAAAACCAAATAAAATTCAGAAAAATGCATTAAATCTGTATTTTCATGCAAATGTTGACCTTGACTGCGCCTCAAATGGTCCATCCGCTTAGTCCAAATTTGGCATTTCCACGTTTTTGAGTAAGAGTGAGAGGCCCAATTGCTGCGAGCGGCGACGAATCGATAATTGATGGTAATCATTAACACTGGCCGATACAGCTGCGATATTTTCTTCAGTTCGCACTCTACGTAAGCGTGTTGGTGGTTTAATGTCCAACAATGTAAATTTGGTGCGAAATTTAGTCACAATAGCCCGAATATCCGCTTTAGTGGGTCGATTAAACTGACCATATAATAGAAGCGCGCGATGAACTATCTTAACAGAGCACGCATTTTGATAATAAAATTCAATAATTTGCAAGCGTTGTTCGTTTGTAAGACGATTCATGGTTAATTTATAGACCAAACTGAAGATGTTTGACAGTGAAACAAAACACGAAACGTGCGTCAGCTGTTTAAACCAGTGTTGCCAAAAAGATAATAGCTAAAAAATCACCCTTTATAACCATGAAAGGAAGCATAAGTGCAACATGACGATAAAGCCTTCCAAACCTCCACATTGCATAGAGTAGCATGCTGTTTATGTTGGAATTGACTTATATAAATTCGAATTTCAAATCAGAGTACAATCATTCAACAACTACTATAGCGTCATCATATAGTGGGATACGAAATTCAAAGAAAGATCCATATATTTTACAGTGGTAGGTTGTCTAAGTCGACAGTTATATTTTCTTTTGTAATTTTAAGTGGGTTGTCTATTTTGGTAATAAGATTTAACGGAGTTAGAACTCCGTCAGATCTAACAAAATTATCGGCGGCGTGGTTGAAGTCGATGTGAGCGGCGCGGCTCGTGCAGAAACATGCGGCTGCTTGTCGGCTAAAAATCGGTCGGCTTGTATCTCTGATTTGCTGATCGAATTGCTACCGCATCGAAATGTAGCCCTGTGACTACTTTTCATCTCCAAACTTGAAAAAATTACTAGACTGGTATCAAAAACCCACATCTTCAGGCCGATTAATCAACTTTTATTCGAAACACCCAAGAAGGACAATTTTCAACACCGCCACCAATTTTATCAGAAGAGTACTAGACATAAGTAATGAGGACTTCCATAAAAATAACATAGAGAAAATTAAAAATATTTTAAGAAGAAATTACTTTCCCATAAAAACAATAAGACAATTAATTAGAAATGTACGAAATCCCAAAAGCCACATAGAAAAACCAATGAAGCTGTACAAGACTATAACATATATACCCGGATTCTCGGAAAGATTCAAAAACTCAGACTTATACGACAAAGAAAAATATGAATTAGCCCAAAAATCTCACAACACGGTCAACAATTTATTTAGCAAGACAAAATAAAAAATAAAAAAAGAAGACAGAACGGACGTAGTACATAAAATTAAGTGTAATGGTGACAAGTCCAACTTATGCAATAAAGTATATGTTGGTACTACAAAGACAAAATTAAAAACTAGACTTTCTTCTCATAAATCTGACCTAAATGCACTTGACAAACCATTAGAGCAAACAACTGAACTTGCAGCCCACTGTGCACTGACTGGACACACACCCAACTTTAACGACGTAGACATATTAACAGAAGAGAGTAACTACCATAGGAGATATACATTAGAAATGCTCTACATTACGGATGTTCGTACTGAAAAGAGACTAAATTACAAGAATAGGAGAGACGGACAGTAGTTGACAAAAACTTGTGAAAGTGGAAGGATCGTTTTGTTTTTTAAAATGTAATTATATTAATTGTTTAAAAATTGTTTGTATATTGAAAGTTATTCTTATGTATATTTGTTTAGTGTAACGCCCCAGAGGTTGATCGACGAAGTCGTTCGAAATATCGGGAACAAAATTGAAAAATAAAATAATAAACAAACAATATCTTGTTTTCATTTACTTGAGACCTTAAGCCGGACAATAATACAAACCATTAAAATCAAACAGGTCAACTATACACATCATAACAAAAACAAATAAATTTATTTTATTTCTTAGTTTAATGTTTCTTCTCAAATAAATGATTTTGCTTAGAACTGGGATATTGTTTTGGATCAAGACCGCATTGCATTCTATATTTTATAGAATGCAATGCATGGAACACCTAAACTACAAATAAATTCGTACGCGAATTTCACAAAATGTATACACAAATGAAGATTACAACCCAAATTTTCAGAAAATGCTTAAATGTAATAAAGGGTTTTTTTGTTAGAATATATGTACAAACTGGAATTTTGAAGTATGAACCATATTAAAAAACATATTTTTTAAAAATTTAATTTCAATAGTTATCTTTCGTTTGACATCAACATTAAAAAAAGAAGTAAAAATGGTGTTAAGTTCGGCCGGGTCGAACTTTATACACCCTCCACCATGGATTGCATTCCCCAAGGGATGTCGATTTTCGTAGAAGTGCAGTAATATTACAGAAAAATATAAATTTTTTAATATAGCCAAACCAAAACAAATACAAATATTGAAAAAATAATTTATAAATAAATATAATATTTTAATTATTTCAAACCACTCTTATAAGACAAGGCTACCAATACGTCAATTCAAAAAATAACTATTCTTATATTTATATTTTCAAAAGGCTTAAATAGCATAAATATTGGTAGATAGTGGGTGCTACAGTTGGTTGTATTTCCATTCTATTTTAATTCCAAAAGTACAAATTTTGAAAATCCATAGTGCAAAATAACCTAACTACATGATTCAACCAATTTTTGTATAGACTGCATAGACAGTCAGAGGAATGTATACACTTAATTCCATGATTCCAGCTGCGGCCATTTGGTTGGTACCATTTTTACCCCCTTGACGTTTCTACGCAATTAGAATTTTATCATTCTAGCTGTAGTCGTTTAGTTGGTACTATTTTTATCCCCATTTTCCATTTTGACCCCAAAAAGAACGAATTTAGAAAAATCAGTTTATTTTCCGTGTCTACACAGTCAGAGGAATGTATACACCGAATTTCATGACTCTAGCTGCGGACATTTGGTTGGTACTATTTTTATACCGTTTTTCCATTTTGCCCCCAAAAAGTACGAATTTAGAAAAATCAGTTTATTTCCCGTGTCTACACAGTCAGAGGAAAGTATACACCGAATTTCATTATTCTAGGTACAGCCGTTTGGTCGGTACCAATTTTATCCCTCTGTTCACATTTTACCCCTTAAAAATACTTTTATACTATGTATCTACTCAATTAGAGGAATGTACATACCGAATTTCGTGTTTCTAGCTGTTGTCGTTTAATATGTACCATTTTTATACCTTTTTTTTTGCCCCATTTCACCCCCTACAAATAAGAATCACTTTATGGTGCACGTTTTTGCTATAAGGGGAATGCGCATACCAAATATCAAGCAAATATGAGCACACATATTCAAAAAACATGCTTAAATACGCTAAAATATTAGGCACTATTATGGGTATTTTAAGTCCTTGTGAGGAAAAATTTTTCCCTTTGAGCCGATTTCGCCCCATTTCAATCCCAACCGATCTACGACTATAAGACGCATTTATGGAAAATTTGAACGTTCTAGCTCGATGCGAGCGTGCTTTCAACAGACGGACGGACGGACATGGCTAGATCGTCTTAGAATTGTATGGCGATCAAGAATATATATACTTTATAGGGTCTCAGGTCGATATTTCAAGGTGTTACAAACGGAATGACAAAGTTAGTATACCCCCATCCTGGAGGTGGAGGGTATAAAAAACAAAAAATTTAACATTTGGCCGTTTGTTACCTCTGAGCTGAGTACCAAATTTGCTTCACATCGGTATACACTTTGGAGTATCTTTTTGGAATCACTTTTTATTGTTTGGAACCACTGTCCATAGTGTGCGAATCCTATAATTCGATTACAATCCAATTTCTAAACAACACTAGCGTCGCATAACGGCTTTCAGCAACATTAAGTTAATTAATAATGAAAATGTGGCAGCACAACACGCTGGTTAGCGCGCACACAAACCCCCCAAGGTTTAGTACAACACTATTTTAGATGAATTGCCAACACCTTAACAACAAAAGACAGCTTACCAGCTATAAAGATGTCGCCTTTCGGTTGCCGTCAATGTTGTTTAAAGAACGTACTCACTTTCACTCATCGAACTAATCTTTAACTCAATACTCAATTCTCAATTGGAATTCTGGAATTATGAAAATGAGAGAGAGGTTTACAGCTGCGGTGAAAAAATAGCACAGATAAAAATATATCGACAAAGAAAAAAACTAGTTTCGCTTCGAATATCCTAAACGTTTTTACGGTAATTGAAAAGTGGTATTGTGCCATTTTTAATCTGCTTTTAAATAAAAAATTAAGTTTTTGTAATTTTGAGATTTAGCTTTTAGAACCATTTATGCCAAAAACGAGACAAGCCAAAAAAATAGCAGTGCTAAAGGCCAAAACACAATCAAAGTACGCTTATCGAGCATGTATGCATTATACGTATTTTTGCTGTTTGCAAGACACATAGAAATACATGTACGCATGAAAACATATCTGAATGTAAACAATAACAAATGTGCGACATACTTAAAATGGAAATAAATGAAAAAGCAAATAGCTTCGGTTGTCGTGCTTATTACAATTATGTACAAGTTTTTCAAAAAATTTGAGGCGGCGTAGAAATGTTGATGGGCTTTTTGCGTTAAGCTTTGAACATGTACACAACAATGACCACGAACAATTCCATAAAATGGTAAGGACGGCACCACAGGTCTTCGACCAACTATTTTCCATTATGGAGGAAGACTTGACAAAGCGCAGCAAACGGCAGCCAATATCAGCCAAATGTCGGCTGTTTTTTGACTCTAGTGTAAGTAAATTGAAAAAGATTGTGTATATACAAAGGGATTTATAAAGTCTATTTTATACAGCTATTTTGCACATGGGGATATCACGCAATATCTTTCTTAAAATGGGTGCATCAACAGTGCGAGGCAAGAGACATGTGAAGTAACTTGGGCTAACCTCTTTCGAAGCTACCTCGCAATTCCAACCCGGCACGAATGGCATAAAATAGCAAATGATTTCGAAATGTTGGCGCCATCGTCCGCAGAATCCATAGTTAAAGCGACAGTAACACTTCACAACTTCTTAAAAAATAATGATGAAAAATATTGTCCTCTCGAATTTACAGACAGTGATAATGGAGAAATTATTGTTGAAGGACTTTGGAGGAAAGAGGTTGGTTCGTTGCCAAAAGTAAAACGAAGTCACACAAACAATGCCACAAAATTAGCCTTTTGCGGGATAAGCTAAAAGATTATATCATAACAAAATATGTTTTTTGAAGTTTGGTTCCGAATACTTTTGAAAAAGTAGGATTCCATAAGACGACTCCACCTGGAACCATGTCGTAACCTTAATTTCCGAAAAATAAATATAATACATTGTTGGTAGTTATACAAAAATCGTTTTATTAATTACTTATTACATATGCTCCAAGGCACATATTAAAAAAATATCACAATTCATTTGTATTTTAGGTTTCAGCCCAACTTAAAGTTTAACGTTTTAAGAAGATAAATACAAGACACAATTTGATGGAATAAATGAAACATGAATATTAAATTTCATGTTAAAAGTAATTAGTGTTGTCTACTCATACGCAGCAGCATGATGAACGAGAACAAACAAATGTTCGGACTGCAAACTATTGCAATAAGTGTCACTACGCCTATTCTCTATATTATTTCTCTATTTAAACACATTACATACGGTTTTGGAGCTACATAGTCTTTCATAAAAGACATGGCAGACGTAAATTTCCATTGTGTTGTTTCCCCCGGCGACACGCATCCATATGACATTCTTGATTTTTCTTCAGCAACTTTTTGCACGCTTTTATTGTACGCTTCTTCATATGTTTACATACATTTCAAAACTGCTCGAGACATGCATGCTTAAAAATATACGTATATTTTTCTCATTGTGTTTTGGTCTTAAGAAAAACTAAAAATATTTTTTAAAATTCACTTTAAATGAACACTTTTTTGAATAATAATTTAAATGATGATATTTCCCTGAATTTTATACTTAGTTATACTGCCTTTATTGCTTATTACTGAATGTCTGTGAAAAATATTATTGTTCGAAAATCATGACATCCGACTTAACGCAATTGACACTTCGTTTTTATTGTCTGTTGAAGGACGCAAATGGGAAAAAGGGATAAACATCGTTTAGCCAGTAGCTAGAAACATGAAATTCGGCGTTATCATGCAGACGAGAGATTTTTCGAAATTTGTAATTTTAAGACAAGATTAAAGCTGTATTTGTTGCAAAACATTGAAATGCTTCTATTATAGGTTTCATATAGATTTAATCAAGAAATGTGTATATAATTTTTAAAATTAAATTATTGAATTTAGTTCTTATAAAGTTTTTACCGATGAGAATACGTTGCCAGATAGATAAAAATGCCCTTGTGGCGCTGAGGCACATACCATTGTATATTATTAATTGTAAATATTTTATAATAAAAAAGAGAGGAACGAGACAAAAGGGATTCAAATTGTACCAATTGGAGTAATGCAGTTATTTTCGTGAAACTCGATATTTAGATTTCTCTGATAACGTAAACATAAATGGATTCTTCAGAATTTGTACTTTTAAGTAGTGAGTACAAAAAGGGATTAAAATGGTACCAACTAAAGCATTACAGCTGCGTAAATTCCTCTCACCGCATTTTTGCACTTTTAAGGGGCGAGTGGAAAAAAGGGATACAAATGGAACCAACTAAAATAATCTAGCTAGAATCGTTAAATGTGGTATATAAATTCCTCTGGCCATGTAGAAGTGCTGAAAAATTAGATTAATGGGTATGCGAGACAAAGGGATACAAATTGAGTACAGCCCTTTAATTAGGATAAACGAGGTAGCGAATAAAGCACATGATTTTAGGGGAGAAGCAAGAACAAATGTTAACTATAGTGATTCTTCAAAATTTTTGGGAAAGAGATGCCAAAAGTTATTAAATGGCCTACCCGGCCATGATAAATGATAAAAATGATACTACTTTAGATTTATCTATATCCTCCAAAATAGCATTCAATAAATACTATCCAAAAAATATTATCCAGAGATGGGTAAAACTGATAACAAATAATTGGCTTTTCCGCGTGCGAAGTATCGGGCACTGCTAGTATGACATACAGTGTCTCACAAGTCTAACCGGACGCATGCAACTTCGATTTTTATATTATCAAATCATAAGGAAAAAATTTTGCAATTGACAAATAGTATGCATCAAAATAAAGGAAAATTCATTTATTATTGTTTTAAAATATAAAAATGTGATTTAGATGACAACAATTTAAGAAATGTCAGAAAACATCAAAAATTCGGTCCACACAACTAACCGGGCGAATAAGAATATGTAGGTTTTTGAAAGTAACAGGACTTATAATTGTTGTAAATTTTTAGTTGTACGATAATTGTCTATTCTTCTTTGTATATCATAAGTTATTTACCAGTCTTTGAAGCTAGAATACTTCATTATGCCGCCTTCTCGTACTCATACTTCAATTGAAATTCGAAAACTTATTATTCAGTTGCGTGAAGACAAAAAACAATAAAAGGGATTTCAGATATAATGAAAAGGAGTACTTCGACTGTCTATGACATTTTCAAAAAGTTTGAGAAGGAAAAAAATAATACTTAACATAAGTAGATGTGGTCAGGGAAAAAAACTTACGCAAAACGACGAGGAATTTGCACGACGAATTGTTGAAAGTGTTGAAAGTGTAAAAGACATACATATTGGCAAACGAAAGAGAGAAAGATGTTTCAGCAGAAACAATTCGCCGTATACTCAGGAGGTTCGATTTACACAGCAGCGCGTGTAAATAGAATAGAATAAACGAATGGAATTTGTAAAATTGCATTTAACTAAGTCTAATATATTTCCATCTTAAAGAAAAGATTTTCCATTCTTATGTTTTTTTACTTTATTTTACGTATTTTTTTCAAATTACAGATTTTCACGTTATTTTAGATTTTGAAAATTGAAAAAACGTAATTTCTTTTTTCGAATTTTCATTGTCGAGCCGTTTCTCTCACATTTTAAGATATTTTGCGCTACAATTTGTTTTATTAGAAATTTTGGGTTTTAAAAAATTCTCCCGTTGGAAAAAATATGATTTTGGACTAACATAACTTTTTTCCATTTTTTAGTTTTTTCGTTTGCATTTTTTGGTCTGTAATCAATATTTGATTTGAACTGGGATATTGTCCTGGCTCAAGACCATTTTGCTTCTATATTTAATATTTTATATTTGACGTTGAAAAGTCGCTGCGAAGCCACTTGAAAAGACTTTTGACATGATCGAAATCATGATCGTGGTAGTCTGCAGCCAAGTAATAAATGTCACCATGCCATTTGTAAATAAATTTGCATTCTATTAAATATAGAAGCAAAATGGTCTTGACGAATAAATTACTTATTTAGAAAGGTTGAATGAGGAGGATACATTTATTGCATATATAGTTTTTAGTTCCAAAACGCAAAGGCTTTCGAAGGAAAAAATATGTTGGCGCATAGTCATATCATATTTTTTTAAAAAGGTCATTTTTTAAATATTTATTACAAACAACATTATTTGGCATAAACGCCGTTTTGGCTCCATATAAAACTACAATTTTCAATAAAACAAATGCGATTGCAAAATCTCTTAAAATTTGAGAGAAACAGTTGAATTAACTCGTAGAAGAAAATACGTTTTTTCTAATGTGAAAATCTGTAATACGAAAAGAATTAAAAAAATCTGCGCATTATGAACAAATACTTAAAATAATGTAAAAAATTAAAAACAAAAAATAAAAAAATACTAATAGTAGTCAAATTTGGGCTAATTTCTAAAATATATCCTATTACGCGGTTTTCAATGTTAGTATTTCAAAATAATCCTTGTCTAATTTCAATTTTTACATAAATCAAAAATGTTTACTAGAACAAAAGTTATTGAATTTTGGCAAGTGAGACGTTAATCTATTTTCTAATTGCTGCATAATTTATTTTGCTACCTCTTTATATTCAAATTGTTGGATTTTTGTATTCACATTTGTTTTTTCAGCTTTGTTAAGCCCACAAGCCAATCCGGCATAGAGTACTGAGAGCGATACCTTCCTACACGCAGAAAAAAAACTTTCGAAAAATACCTAATTCAACTTTGTAAATCTTTTTTAACATAGAGTTGACAGAAGTCATACAAGTAAATTCTAAATTTCCCTCGTACATGTGTAAATTGCACATGCGCTTCTTTTGTATAAATAACTAAGATTACTTGGTAGATGTTCAGTACATATGTACCTTAAAATATACAACCATGTTGTTTTTCCCAATTTAGAAATTTGTAGCATTTACACAAGTTTCTTAGTTGAAATTAATGGTGGAAGTATGAATATGTACGTTGCCAATTTTATGAATTTTGTAGTACATAGTTGCAAAAATACGTATATGGGCAAAGGTTTCTATAAATTTGTTAAAGTGAATTTCGACGATTAGAATTACAAGAAACCCAAAAGCAACAACAGACGAAGAAGTAAGTATGGTGAAATTAAAATTTATTTATTTTTCACTCGCAAAAAAAGTTTGATTAATTTATTAATATCAATTTTAGTTACATTTCGGAAGTCTGGAATTAAATAAGATGTTCTCCTTCAATTAATGTCCATTTAGGAATTGTTGGAGCAACATTATGCAGTATCGACAAGTGATGCTGTAAATGGTTTAGGCAGCAGTGGTATTTATGCACTACGAACAACATTTGGTTATCCGCCCGGTGGTGCTGTGACATCTTTTGTAATGAAAACAGTATGTTATCCATTGATACCAAAGCCACAGTGCGTGTTTGAGGAAAGCCGAAAAACGTACAATTAAAACAAGGTAAGTGTGGCTGTGTGTGTTTACAAAAGTTTCTTTCGTCATTATTAATTTAAACCTTTTATGATTGTCAGTTTACATGCTGTAGGGGTGGCGGTGGTTGTGCCTCAGCAACATACAAAAATATGTGGACAATGACAACATCATCCACGGCAGTAACAACCGCCACCACACCAACAACAATATTGATCAACAAAATACTGTTGTTTGAGAACGATATACAACAGAAACCACAAAATATATATAGAAAAAGTAATGAATGGCAAAGAAAATAGACTTGAACAAGAAGAACTTTCGGACTCATTTAAAAAATCGAGCGAATTACGTTAGATTAAAATGTGAAAAATAAAATTTAAGAGCGAGCTGTCGTCGGTTTTGACAAATCATTCAAAATAACATAAAAATTTCAAAATTAAGAACGCCGGGAACAAAGAAGAATACGGTAATTTTTGCCTTATTTTTCAATAATTTTTTTTGCAATTAGTTAAAAAAATAAAATAAGTAAAATGGTGACAAAATTCGAGTAAAATACGACACAGTTTCTTAGTATTTTAATGTTGTTTGTCGTTGTTTTGTGCTGTTTTCTTTAGTTCATTCACAATTAAACAAAAAACACGAAAAATATTCATTTTGAAACACCCATTCTTCACCTAAGAGTGGGAAAATGAGTGTCGCTCTTATATTTACATTTTAATCTAACGTAACTGTCAGAAATCAAAGAGTCGGACGGAACATCTTAATAGATTTATTAATTTTGATGAATGGCTCCCCAGCCAACAACAAAGATGTTGTTCTACAGATTAAAAAAAAAGATAATGGTAAACGCCCATATCAACAATGCACCAAACAACATGATCAATATACTGCTTAAGCATATCTAGCCATTACCGCCAAAATAATGTATCCCACAATATAATCGATTTTTGTTTTTTTTATCGAAATCGATATTTCAACATCATTTGCATGATCTGTCAAAATTTCATGTTTTGTTTATAATGACATTATAAATTTTAAAACAATAGCTTTATTCAAACTGATTTTATTTTAAAAAAACCTTCCCCACTAAAATTTCGAGTTTGTGGGACACATTTTTTCGGCGGTTATGGCTCGATATATAAATGAACTAGGAATGATGAAGAACATACTCTAAATATCTCTGTATGAAGACATGAGGAGGGAATTAAAAGCTACGCAAATGAATAGGGAGCTGGTTCCAAATTCTGGATACACAAACAATGAACGACCGATCAAATACTGAAGACGAAAAACGAGGCAGAATAAGTTGTGGGTTACGAACTACCAAATTAAAGAGTCTTTCAAGCCTACCAAAGCAATCAGCAGTAGTGCCAGATACTAATTCTATACAATAAGAAATGTTAGACATCAGTAATGCAAAAGCAAGCCTCTTCCTTATAAATTGAGGCAAATAAAAATCAGTGCAGTAGAGCTTTCGCAGTGTAAATAAAATGTTTGGAAATAGTGACTCAAAATGACTACTAAAATCCAGTTTGGGATCAAGAATTACGCCGAGATACTTCATCTCATCGACAAACCCAATTCTAACACCATTCATATAAATTAATAAACTAGAGGCGCTGTGGCGCAATTATAATTTATATCTGCAACCAATGTATTGGTAGCATCTGATCTAAAAAAGAGATGTATATCATCAGCATATAAAAAAGGAAAGCAACATCTATTATCAATGCTAACGGTTATATCATTAACATACAAAATAAAAAGGAGAGGACCCAACACAGAGCCCTGTGGAACTCCGCTTCTAATGTTGAGTATATCTGAAACATTGTCATTAAAAGATACGAACTGAGAGCGGCCCTGTAAATATGAATAGACCAGCTTACACGCCGTGGAGGAAAATAAAAAAGAGCTCTTCAATTTATCAATTAACATAACATAGTCTACACGATCAAAGGCTTTAGACAAATCCAGACCAACCAGAAAAAAGAATTTTTTATTTTAAGTGAAATTTTAAGATTTTATTTAGATTTTTGTTATCGCAGCTTAGATATCCAGTCTTAAAGAAAAACAGCCATATTATATGAATATAATATTTAAAATAAACATTTTTTGTTTCCAGATGGATGAACAAAAAGCTAATTAAGTCATCATCGTTTTTATTTGGGTGGGAAATAGAAAATCAATAAAAAGATTTAGGTCTTTCATATTATTAAATTTAGTTGAAAAACATTCCAAATTAGATAAATGAAACATGGCGTTGGATTACTTATTTCTATTTCTATCAATTTGTATATTTATTTCTTTACTTTTAAATACTGATAAATCCAAATTGTTTAAGAGAATAAAGTACTTTGAAACATACAAGGTAATTTTACACAAGTTTTATTGTATAACTGGCAGTAGTATTTTTTTTGGTACAACATTATCCAAGTGTTCTGTATGAGTTGCCAAAGAACTTTTAAAGTTGTACGTAAGAAACTCAGGTAAATTGTACGCTTTTCTTGTATGATTTCTCATATTTTTTTCTTTGCGTGTAATTTGACTATTTTTTTTGGCAAACTAATATGCTTTTGCTTTTTCGCAAACTAATATGAAGTTGTTGTATATTTTCGGCCTAACATATCTTCCCATTGTTAGTATCTTTGCTTGTAAACAAACAACTGTCAAACGAAACAGCTGTTTACTTTCCGGTCAAAACCGAACACCCCCCAAAGATTTTATTCCGTCCTACCCCTTAAATTCTAATGCATCCGATGGCAGTATCACGGGGCCTTTAGACTATTGTCGTACACACACATTGCTCCTAGAAATCAAAATCATTTGTTATTGGCTGGATAACGATTTGTTCATTTTTATGTTTTACATCCTCCAACATCGCGAGAATTAAGCGTTTTTCATGTGTTGGCGGAGTATTCGCCAAGGTTAAGCAAGGTCTTTGTGGTAATAAGATTTGGCTGTATATTATATGAGATAATTGCGCAAGTACGAGAGAGATAGACAATTTTGGATTGAATTGTTTGGCAACATTTTGGAGAAGTAACTAACAAAACAAATATATAATGGGATTGTTGACGCGAAATGTATTTCCCTTGAAATCCATGCTAATTAAGCCATTAGCAGTGTGTGGCGTGAAACATCGTAGGTTCCAACAAAACCAACGAACGAGGTAAGGATTTCAGAATTTGAAATTTGTGTAAGGAATTTGTAATTTATGCCTTTATCTTTATGCAGAGATTATGATCTGGTTGTGGTGGGTGGAGGTATTGTGGGTGCTGCCTCAGCTCGAGAGATTCTGTTGCGACATCCCTCGATGAAAATCGCCGTCGTGGAGAAGGAGTCCAAGTTGGCTGCTCACCAAAGTGGTCATAATTCCGGTGTGATACATGCTGGCATATACTACAAGCCTGGTACGCTGAAGGCTAAACTGTGTGTGGAGGGCCTTCATTTGGCTTATAAGTACTTAGATGCTAAGGGAATTCCCTATAAGAAATGCGGCAAATTAATCGTAGCCACCGATGACCTAGAAGTTTCTCGTCTTATGGATCTGCATAAGCGGGGACTGCAAAATAATGTACCTGATTTAAAGCTGATAGATGGGGAGAAAATAGAAGAAATTGAACCGTACTGTCAAGGCGTGAAAGCGCTATGGAGTCCACATACAGGTATAGTTGATTGGGGCTTGGTAACTGAGTTCTTCGGACAAGATTTTAAGCAAGCCGGTGGAGATATTTATTTGGATTTTAAAGTATGTACATATATATGCTGAATGTGTGCGAAAAATTTACTAATATGATGTAACATTTGCCAGGTGACCAAATTCAAAGAATCGAAGGATACAGGAGCATCCGAGTATCCCGTTACAATTCAAGGAGAGCGACCCTACCAAACTATTCGATCCCGCAACGTACTAACATGTGGAGGCCTGCAATCTGATTTGTTGGCGGAGAAAACAGGCTGTCCACGCTCCCCGCGCATTGTTCCCTTCAGAGGGGAATATTTATTATTGGCGAAAGAAAAGTGTCATATGGTCAGGGGCAATATATATCCCGTACCTGATCCCAGATTCCCCTTCTTGGGTGTACATTTTACACCTCGTATGGATGGCAGTGTGTGGTTAGGTCCAAATGCGGTTCTTGCTTTCCAGAGGGAAGGTTACAAGTAAGTTACAAATTAAAAATCAATGTAATAGAACATAAAAATTAACTAAATTTTAACCAAAACACTTCTAGATGGGGCCAGATCAATTTGTTTGAGCTCTTTGACGCTTTGCGTTATCCAGGATTTTTGAAAATGGCTTCCAAGTACATAGGCTTCGGGCTGAAAGAAATAAGCAAATCCGCCTTTATTCCTTTGCAAGTCAAAGATTTGCAAAAGTTCATTCCCGAAATAACAGAATACGACATTAGCCGTGGACCTGCAGGAGTTCGAGCACAAGCTTTGGATATTCATGGCAATTTAGTGGATGACTTCGTTTTTGATCGTGGTGTTGGATCTGATCATCTTTCCAAACGCGTTCTTCACTGCCGTAATGCGCCTTCACCAGGTGCAACCAGTAGTTTGGCTATAGCCAAAATGGTTGCCGACAAGATAGAACAAGAATTCGATATTGGAAAATAGGCTATGAATTAACGATCGACAATAACAAGAAATAGTTCTAATAAATGCATTTGTTTTACTAAACCGAGTATGAGATTTCTTATGAATAATTGGATTGGATTGTAACAAACATGTTTCAGTTGGTCAAAAAGGTTACACTTGGTGCCGAACGTAATAGAAGTTGTAAAAATTTTTACAATTGTAAAAATATGATCAAGTATCAATTGAAATTGAGAAAATACAACATCATATTGATATTGAGAAAAAACAAATTGAAATTCAGAAATGAAAATTGAAATAATTTAGCGTTGACTGAGTAATACGCTTTTCATACTGCAGCAATCAATCATTCCAAATGGCATAAAGCGATTTTCAAATGTCAAATTTGTATGGACAGGCTAACGGACGGATATGGTTCTAACAACTTACAAAAAACTAGTAGCAGTGGTGGGCTAAAATTGAATTTTTCAGAATAAAATATTGTATCATTTTTGTCAAGTTTTTCAAAAAGTTATGATGTATGTAGTTTGATTTTAAAGTTTTGTATTATCGTCTTAAGGTCTCAAATAAATGAAAACAAGATCTTGTTTGTTTATTATTTTATTTTTTAATTTTGTTCCCGATATTTCGAACGACTTCATCGATCATCCTCAGGGGCGTTACACTAAACAAATATCTGTGAACTTTTGACCAAACAACATAAGTCGAGATATGAAAATTTGCATTTTTTTTAATCATATGGACAATTTTTGAAGGCGCATCTTTTGGGCTAATCAGCGTCTTTCTACGATATCTAGATCGGAAGATATGAACTTCAAAAAATCAACGTAAGTTGACTTTTTACTTATTTGCATTTGATAAAACAACATATTTGAAATGAGTTGAAAAATCGATCAAATGTTCCAAAAAATTTTAATAAACATTTGACAAAACAACTTATTTCGACGTACCAGTCAATGTTTTTTTATAATTTGCTTTCCACAAAACAACATATTTCGAAATATGTTATTTTGTCAAATGTAAAAGTTTAAACCCCGCTTTCGTAAGTGGAAATATGATGATTTTCTGTATATGTGTGTTGCGAGTTATCCATTTGACAAAACATCATATGTCGATGTAATTGGTTTTGTCAAAATCAAAAGAAGAAACCCCGTGTTCTCATTTCTAAATATGTGCTTTTGTCGTGTGCATTTAAAATAAATAAATGAATAAACGAGATCACTTCATTACAAAACACACCACAATGGAGAGAGGACGGTTGCTTGCTGCTATGGCTAGAAAAAAATCCAATATTCCTTCCGATAGTAGTTCAAATTCACACCTAAATTCAACAACCGAAAGTGTTCGAGCTATGGCTAATGTTTTGGAGTCAAACTTGTCCGATATTGATTTGCCACAGCTTGACGAAATTGACTTACTTACTTCTAGCTCTTCATTGAAAAAAAGAAACAAACATAAGAAAAATCTGGGAGTAGAATATGTTACTTACAAAAATAAAACTGTTCCTGCACGAAAAACTCAAGAATTGGGAGTGTGTAGATTCAAATGTCAAACCAAAATAAATTTTGAACAACAAAAAAAATTTTTCGAAGTTTACTGGAGTTTGGGAAAGTATAATAAGCGCCGTCAAATTCTGTCAAACTTAATTGAAGTTCAAACTAAGAAAACAGAGACAGTTAAAAAGTCCGAAACCCCCAAGAATAGACAATTTGTATATTTATATCATTTTGAAATCCACGGACAAAAAACAAGAGTATGCAAGCAATGTTTCCTGAAAATATTTGGTGAAACCGAGCAGAGGATAAGAACTGTCTGCATAAATAAGACACAAAATGAACAGCCCGGAGTTTCCCAACATGACAAGCGTGGTAAACACGCTCCTGCTCATAAGATGTCAATTGAGAAACATAACGAAGTTCTGGAATTTATTAATCTAATTCCGAAGTATCAAAGTCAGTATAGCCGTCGATATACCAATAAAGTATATTTTCAGTGCGGACTTAACCTCTCAACATTGTATACCCTTTATAAGAGTAAAATATCGCAACCAGTTTCAAAGTCAAAGTTTGAAGCAATATTTCGTACTTTAGACATAAAGTTTAAAAAACCCCAGCTTGATTTATGTACGCAGTGCGAAACATTAAAAGCAAAAATAAAAAACACCCAGAATGCCGTTGAAAAATTAGAGCTTTCACAACAACTCACTAATCATCATAATGAGGCTGATTTCGCCTATGAATGTAAAAAAAATGACAAAAGTCTTTCTATAAATAATCAGTCCGTAAAAATGTTTACATTTGATTTGCAGCAGTGTCTGCCAACTCCGTATTTGAGTGCATCTATATTTTTTTACAAACGTCCTTTGTGGACGTTTAATCTTACTATTCATGATGGTGCAACAAACAAAGCTAATTGCTATATTTGGCATGAAGGTATTGGAAAACGAGGTGCGAATGACATCGGGTCTTGTATTTATAAGTGCCTTTCAGAACTACCAAATTCAGTAAATCACGTTATTTTATATAGTGATTCGTGTCCTGGGCAAAATCGAAACTCTTATCTCTGTGCAATGTTCGAAAAAGTCCTGCAGGATCATCCGAGTATTCAAATCATAGATCACAAATTTCTTGTCGTAGGTCATACTCACCTTGAGTGTGACACAGTTCATGCACAGATAGAAAAAAAGAAAAAAATTCTTCTGGTTCTATTCAACATCCACATGATTGGGCTACATTGCTGCTACAAATAAAAAATATATTGTCCATGAATTGAAACAAAATAACTTCTACGACTTTCAGGCTTTTTTAAAGGAAAATTTTACTTGGAGAACAAATAATGTTACAGGTTGGTAAAAATATTTTATACATATATTAACTTTTTTCTAACATAGGCTATCATTTACAGGTGAGAAATTTGAATGGAAGATGGTTAGGTGGATGCGATATGAGAAAGACAAACCCGGAATATTGCAATATAAACATTCTCATCAAATGGAGGAAAAATTCAAAGAGTTGAATATCAATCAACGTCGTCGAAAGGAACAAAGAACGTCATTAACCCAAAGTTATACTACTGACCTACCTATTCTAATGAACAAAAAACGTGATTTGATTGATATGCTACCATTGATCGACGAAAATTTTCACAATTTGTATCGAAATTTAAAGGCTGAAGGAGAATCTTCAATTGAAGTAGATTCAGACTTAGATGAAATAGACAACGCTGAATAAAATTTAAGTATATAGAATAATAACCATAAGTATCTCTATAATACTCACTTTTGACTTTCTGAAATATATTTATATTTTTTAAATAGTTTATTTTAATTTGTAATAAATTTCAATGAACAATTTTATGTGTACTCGTATTTGTATCAATTGTCATTAATTTTTATTGCATAACACATTAGTTTTGTAATTATTTTTATTTAAAATAAATTTCATGAATTTTTCTTTTTAAGTTTCCAAAAACTTCAATAAAATGTATTTTGAAAAACAACATATATCCGATATTTGTCTTATGATCCATTTGACAAAACATCGTAACTCGACATATGTTGATAAATTCAGTTTTTGCTTTGGCAAATATCAATTTGACATAACAACATATCTCGAATTATGTTGTTTTTCTTTCTAAAAAACCTTTTGACAAAACATCTTATTTCATATTTTCTAAAATATCTCCAAAATTTTAAAACTTAAAATTCTTTTGAAAAAATCAACAGATAGAGCATAAAAAATTAAAAATATTGAATTTTAACTTTTCCTTAAATGAAAATACAATATAACTATTTAAATACAATAAACACTAATTTCGCTCTCCTGAAAAATTTTAAAATAAGACATATGTTGTTTTGTCAAAAGTCCACAGATATACATAAGAATAACAGTCAGTATACAAACAATTTTTAAACAATATAATTAAATTAAAAAAAAAAAAACAAAACGATCCTTACACTTTCACAAGTTTAATCTCTTCCAAGGCGTATTTGTAAAGGTGATAGCAGGAGCCCAACCAAGGCGTATTTATACAGGTGATAGCACTAGAACAACAACAAATTCGGCAACAACAAAATACAAGCAATTTTTTTTGAATGGTGAGCCATACTGTCAAAGCAAAATATATGGGATTTGACAGTTTCAGTTACTTTTGAATGAAAAAAATTTCCTGCTATCACCTTTATAAATACGCCATGAGCCCAACTGACTGAAATTTTTTCCATTCAAAAGTAACCTATAATCCCATATATTTTGCTTTGACAGTATGGCTCACCATTCAAAAAATTACTTGTATTTTGTTGTTGCTGATTTTTTTGTTGTTCTAGTGCTATCACCTGTATAAATACGCCTTGCTCTCTTCTGTTAATGTCTACGTCGTCAAAGTTTGGTGTGTGTCCACTCAGTGCACTGTGGGATGCAAGTGCAGTTTTTGCTCTAATGGTTTGTCAAGTGCTTTTAGGTCAGATTTATGAGATATATTTTACTGCATAAGTTGGACTTGTCACCATTACACTTTTTTATATACTACGTCCTTTCTGTTTTCTTTTTTATTTTGTCTTGCTTGACCGTGTTGTGAGATTTTTGGGCTAATTCATATTTTTCTTTGTCATATAAGTCTGAGTTTTTGAATCTTTCCGAGAATCCAGGTAATATATGTTACAGTCTTGTACTGCTTTGTTGGTTTTTCTATGTGGCTTTTGGGATTTCGTACATTTCTAATTAGTTGTCGTATTGTTTTTATGGGAAAGTCATTTCTTCTTAAAATATTTTTAATTTTCTCTATGTTATTTTTGTGGAAGTCATCATCACTTATGTCTAGTACTCTTCTGATAAAATTGGTCGCGGTGTTGAAAATTGTCCTTCTTGGGTGTTTCGAATTAATTATTCGGCCTGAAGATGTGGGTTTTTGATACCAGTCTAGTTTTATGATGTTGCCTTGTCTGTAAACTATAGAATCCAGATACGGTAATTTGTTGTCCTTTTCTTCTTCCATTGTGAATTGAATCTGTCTGTTGTATCCATTTAGTATTTTGATCGTCTCATCAACATCATTTTTATTCAAAATTGCGAAGAGATCGTCAACGTATTTTGCGAAGAACCTAGGTTTTCTGGTCATTTTCTCAATTGCTGTGTCAAGAAGTTCTTCCATAATTATGTCCGCAATTATTGGTGATGCAGGGCAGCCCATTGGCATTCCTATTCTTTGCTCATAGAATTTGTCGTCATACTTAAAATATCTTGTGTCTTTGATGCAGAATGTCAATATCTCTATAAATAAATCCATTGGTATCTTGGTGAATTCTTCTATTATGTCCCATTTGTCTTCAATTGTCCTTATGGCGAGGTTGACTGGTATACTTGGGAAAAGGGACACAACGTCAAATGATGTTATTTTTTCGTCATCATCAATATGTGTGTTGTTAATTTTCTTTTTAAATGCACTCGCGTCTTTGACATTGTTTTTCAAAAAGGTTGAAATCCATGTTTTCACATTGATTATGTCCTCAGTGGTTTATTCCAAACTATGAAATTATGGAACAAATCTAGTTTAATGGCGATGGTCAAAAAAAAAAAAAAAATACAGCCTTGTAGAGCGTTAAAAATTACCAAAAAAAAGAAAAAAATTTTTGGCGCTAAGGTCCACTTTTCGAGATTGGGGCCTTGAAAGTTCGGATATATAATTTGAGCTATAGTCATCATTCCTGATCCGATCGGGTCGATATATATATATCGTTGGAAAGCTTATTGAATTTACTATAAGATAGCGGAAATAAATCATTAACCCATCGGGAGCCAGCGTTAAAAAAGTGAATTTTGAACCCGCTTTTTTGGTAAAATCGACATTATCTGGAAATGTGATCGATATTGAGGTAAGAGATGATTAATATCAGTTTATAGCCTACACTTTAAGCTTTCTTTCAATGTGGGTTACGGAATCGTAACCCACCTGGAACCGGAGATATTCAACTTCAAAATAATGTTTTTGGGGAAAGTCTGCAATAATTGTAAACATTTTGTTTTCTGTAGGCGTGTTTACACATGAGGATGTATTGTACATCCTAAAAGTAGTTTATATGTAAACACGCAGACAGAAACATGAAGTTTTTTGAGAAGCCGGCCTTCGGCCGGGGTTTAAGATGTTCTCCTCTGGGGTATGTCCAAAACCGGCTACGCAGACTAAAGTTTTCCTGCGTAGCCGGCCTTCGGCCGGAGTTAAAGATTTTCTCCTCTGGGGTATGTCCAAAACCGGCTACGCAGACTAAAGTTTCCTTGTGTAGCCGGCCTTCGGCCGGAGTTAAAGATTTTCTCCTCTGGGGTATGTCCAAAACCGGCTACGCAGACTAAAGTTTCCTTATGTAGCCGGCCTTCGGCCGGGGTTTAAGATTTTCTCCTCTGGGGTATGTCCAAAACCGGCTACGCAGACTAAAGTTTTCCTGCGTAGCCGGCCATCGGCCGGGGTTAAAGATTTTCTCCTCTGGGGTATGTCCAAAACCGGCTACGCAGACAAAATTTATATTCAAAATTTATATTTCGTAAAAATTAAAAAAACACTCAGAATATGGTTGGCTCGTAATTGATTAAGAAATCGAACTAAATCATAGGACAACTTTGAAGTTGAATATCTTCGGTTCCAAGAGGGTTAAGGAGCTGCAAACTACCTTAAAAGAAAGCTGGAAGTCTTGATTATAAACCTATATATACGATGGCGTACCTCAATATAGGACCTATTTCCAGATAATGTCGATTTTACCAAAAAAGCGGCTTCAAAATTCACTTTTTTAACGCTGGCTCCCGATGGGTTAATGATTTTAAATTAATAAGCTTTCCAACGATATATATATCGACCCGATCGGATCAGGAATGATGACTATAGCTCAAATTATATATCCGAACTTTCAAGGCCCCAATCTCGGAAAGTGGACCTTAGCGCCAACAAATTTTTTTTTTGTTGTGTACAGATCAAAAAGTTCTATCTATAGTGAAAATTTGAAACAATTCTGAGAATCGCACTTAAACTAGATTTAAGCCGAAATTATATCTAAACATTATCTTAAGGCCATTTTAAAAACACATACAATATTTGGGGCAACACCAGAGTATGTCTCGTATTTTGCGACAAACGTTTCTATTGAAATGTTTGGTGTGTTTAAAAATACCAAATACTTACGTAAAAGGGATATTAGACAAATATTTTGAAGCTATGAAATGATCTCTTACTCAGAAACTGAGCATTAACTTAAGGCCATTTTAAATACACAAAATATTTGAGGAATATTTGCCCTTTGTATGAAAAACGTATTATCTCACAATTTGCCTAAAACGATTTTGCCCAACAGCCCTTTTGTCGAAATATTTGGTGTGTCTAAACACCATTAAGGTGTGTTTAGACGGACCAAACAGCTGGTTCATCGATGAGGTTTGATTTATAATGTAATGTAATTTGAAAGAGAACTTAATTTTTTTATTATCGGTTAAAAGAACAATTTATGGCATTTATTGTTTGAAAATGATATCATGTAAATGTTGGCCACGACTATGTCTGAGGAGGTCCAATTGTGGCCGACTCGTTCGAGCATAACGACTGGAGAACCCATTCACAGAAAATATCACGTCTGGCTTTAATTCTTGCACAAGTCGAATCCTTACATAAAATACTATAATTTGTCGAATACTACATACAAGCCATGCTGCTGAGAACGACAACGAATCGACTCTCAAAGGTCTTCTTTCTCACAAAACGCTGTTTTGTTTTCATGCACACAGCTGAACAATTTGGAAACGTTGTTGTGGTGTGAGTCTTTCCATGATGACTTGAAAAACGATACAGAACAAAATGATAAAGCAGTTTGATATGAGTTAAGGCATATTTATAAAGGTGATAGCACTTGAACAACAACAAAATACAAGTAATTTTTTGAATGGTGAGCCATACTGTCAAAGCAAAATATATGGGATTTGACAGTTTCGGTTACTTTTGAATGAAAAAAATTTCAGTCAGCTGGGTTCCTGCTATCACCTTTATAAATACGCCTTGATATGAGTCATGCGTGATTTGTCAAAAAAGCCCATTGTCAATCAAACCTCACAAGGAATCACCCGATATTTGCGCAAAAGTTCTGTTAGGTTAATAGGCCTGTTCGATTGGGCTTACTAAGTTTTTTACCTATATAGAATTTACTCGCTTTACAAGAAAGTATCTTACTACTCTCTTAGCATTGCTGCCAGTTTTTTCTTGTTGATCCATTTGGGATAAACCAATGGGCAACAATGATGCCACCTTATCAAGTCTCTTAATCGTAAGCTGGTAAGCCCAAATATTTTGTTTTTGTGGGTGCTCTTTTGTGTTATTGTGCAAAATTTTAAATAAAAACAAGAATTTTTCGATTTTGTTTGTATTTGTAGCAATTTCAACAAGAATTTCAGCAGACGTTCATGCGTGAAACGGACACATTACAAATTTATTCCTCGGACGAACTTCAAGGAAATACTCAACTACTGTGCGAATAAAAATACACAAAAAGAGAGAACTTTGAAATAAAATGAAATTAGTTTAAGAGAAAAATAAATTCCTGCATGCGAAATCGAACTGGAATGCCATAAAGTCGTAAAATGTAAATTTCTAATTGGAATGGAATTTGAGTCTAGCTTGCTGAAATCGATTGATTTCGCACACAATGTGTGTCCGAAAAGGCTATAAAACGAACTTATAGCCTTGTCACACTGCAAGTTGATCAATTTGATTTCTTGAGAAATCGTGCTGCTGAAATCGACCCTGTCACACTGCAATTTTTTGACATTTGGTCCATTTCGATTTGACAAACGATTGTTTGTAAACAAAGCAAAGTGTAAACAATAGCCACAACAGCCGAAATGGAAAACTCTAATAAAGAAAAATTAAATTTAATACTAAAACTAAAATGTGTGTTAATTTCTATTCGAATAAGAAACAGCGAAACTGCAGTGAAGACCATCCGTCTGAAACGAAACAAATTTCGTCAATTTATATTTTTGTAGAAAAAGTTTGTTTGCTATTGTCCAACCGTTCGCTATAGACTCATGTGCTTTCTTCCATCACGGATTCCATGTTATATGATTCCATTTTGATGGCGATACTCTTTATGGACCCTAGAAGGCAAAAACAAACTATGTCGACAGGATTTTATAAACCTAAATTTATTGCTGTAATTTAGTTTGTATTAGATGGGGAAAATACAAAATCATTTTTCAGCATTTCGCTGCCATTATTTTATATATGTTTACGTTTCGCTTGTTCGAACGCAGGACGTTCCATAGAGCTAACAGAACACATTCCTAATCCATTTTGATTTCGGCTTATAATGTCGCATTTTCCTGAAAATGTAATTTAACAACCACTTTTAAATATTTCATATTTATTACTTTTCTTCTTCCATTTTTGAATTGCCAGAGAAATTAGAAATAAATATTAAATTCTTATTCTTGTTCTCCTATAGTTTCTTATTTTTGCGTGTCTAAATATTAGATTTCGAGGTCGATTTTTAATGAATCGACTAGAGGTCGATTTTAAATTTTGTATTAGCCTTGTCACACTGCAGGCGAAATCTAGTTTAATTAGATTTCGAGCCAAATCGACCTCAAATCTAGTAGTTTTTCCGTATAAAATTTAAAAGCGATCAGCTGGTCGATTTTTTTTAAATCGAAATCTAATATTTAGACACGCAAAAATTGGAAAATTTATGTATATGTGTCTAAACTATAGGATAACAAGAAGAAGTATTTAACATTTATTTCTAATTTCTCTGTCAATTCAAAAATGGAACAAGATAAGTAATAAATGTGAAATATTTAAAAGTGTTTGCTAAAGATTATTAGTTTAATTAAATTTTCAAGAAAAAATGGCAAAACAAACAAAATGGACCAGGAATGTGTTCTGTTAGCTCCATGGGAGGACAGTATAAACGGACACATATTTGAAATAATGGCAGACGAAATGCTGAAAATGGTTTGTATTTTGCCCATCTGAAATACAAACTAAATTACACAATTTCAATTTATTAGTTTTTTGTCTTCTAGAGATGAAAGCCGGACAGGAGGATCACCATAAAAATGGAAAAATTAGCAGTTTTCTCTGCAAAAATATAATTTGAAGAATTTTGTTCCTTTTCAGACGGATACTTGCACTGAAGTTTCTTTTTTCTTATTCGAATAAAAATTAATTGTACAAATATTGGTTGTTTATTGGTATTGATTTAATTCATCATTTGTTAATGGCATGAACACATATTATAGTAAATAATAAATACGATTTAAATTTCATAAAAAATAGACTTTCAATCAATTAAGGACTGAACTGACCATCGGCAGATCACTGTAGCGCCATGCAATGCGTAAGCCGTACTTAGCCATTGTCCTTTTCCGTAGGTGACCACAAATTTGGCTTCTTCGATCAAACATATTGAGCGAATGGGCGAACTACCACCCAATAGGACGTCCAACGAAGGATTGTCACTTGATGTTATCACTTGTCCTGTTTGTGGACTGGTCCATGTAATTTGTTGTGGACGTTTCGCTTACGAAAACTAGACATTTCTCTCGGATGCAATTGTGAGCGATTCGGGTAAAACGGTTTCGCAAATTACGCAAAAAAAATCATGAATATATTTGCGTAAATAATTCCTTCCGTCAACTTTTCTTAAGGCCCAAAATTAACGCATATTTTAGTAATTAATTTAATTTTTCTTTATTAGACTTTTCCATTGCGGCTGTTGTTGACCTTTTTTTTGTTTACAAACAATCGTTTGACAAACTAAATCGACCAAATGTCAAAAAATTACAGTGTGATAGGGTCGATTTCAGCAACTCGATTTCACAAGAAATCAACTTGATTTCATGCATTGTGACAAGGCTATATGGAAAAAGTACTAAGGTCGATTTAGCTCGAAATATAATTAAACTAGATTTTCCCTGCAGTCTGACAAGGCTATTATGCCATTTCAGCTCAGTCTGAAAAGGCTTTTATAAAAAGTCGAAAATCGGTATGATCGGTATCGATTTTGGTCGATTTACTGAAATGCATAATCGTCTGCTAAAAAGTGCTTTTTTCGACTCAAATCGATAGTTCATATGGAAAACAGAGTGAATGACAGAGTAATTGAGAAAAGAATTGAAATAAATAAATAAAATAATTATATGAAATATAAACAGTATAAACGGAATTATTTTTCTCCGTGAAAAAAAGTGAAGTGTGTAAAGACAACGCAAAACCTGCAGAAAAAAGTGTTTTGTGAAGAAGGCAAGTTCATTGTTTTTTCGTTAACAAAAGAAAACGAAACGAATAAAAGAAAAGGAAAAAAGTAGTGTAATAACAAAATAATTAATATATGTATATTGTGTATTGTATGTTCGATGTGATGTGTTTCGTGTTATTATTAAGTATGTGGTAAAGGAAGGGTAAGCTCTTTGTAATCTGTAAGAATGTTTACATTTGCTGCTCTCGGTAACATAACCAACAAATTACGATGATAATCCGTGGAAGTTCGTTGCTTCCCTTCGTTGTTTTGGTGTGATGGGTTGTGGAAGTTGGGAAAATATCGTCGCAAATTATTCCCCACATGATGGCTTACTTTGTTTATGTTGCAGGTGATGATGATTTATGCAAGTAAACCAACAACAATTTGTCAGTTCCACCGCCATTCATAATTTGCGCGAGTGTATAGGTTATTAAGGGGAAATGTGAAATTTCCGACCACACGACGAGATTCCTGGCAAAACAATGCAAATGATTGGCCAATCCTAAAAGTTGATGTTGTCATATTGTTTTCTAATTTTAGATTTATTTTTTGCGGTGATGCTACTGCAGCTTTTTTGTTGTATAATGTAGGAGATGCTGTTATTTGCGCTTTAGGCCGATATTCGGTAGTGGTTAGCATTTGCACTGTGGTTCCAAATATGTGTGCGGAATTTATCCAGCGGGAGTGGTACAAGGTTTGTTTACTTCCTGCGACATATTATTTCGTGGAAAAATAAATCGAGGATCGATGGCCCATTCCTACTACATAGACAGTGCGGAATCGTCATCGGATTTGGATTCTGGGTTTGGAAAATTATTTTACTACAAAATGAAAACATACCGGACGGCATTATTCCTGCATCAAGAGAAGCGACAATGACGGTTATCGGTGGGCGGCTTAAATTGATTTTAATCCTATTAATAATTATTAAACAAAAACAGTAATAATTATTTATATAATCAATGAAAAATTAAACTCTTCGGGAAAATTAACTGTCCGAGGACTTGTCGCTGGTGGGCAGGGACAGGAAATGACTTGTAGCACACCTCAACAGACAGCCCTAGGATCGGTCGCAAAGGACATGGCCTAGAACCGATCTCTCTCTGTTAACATTATAGATCAAAGCTGGGACAAATAATAACGTAAAGTGCGCATTCGCTTTTTGTGATTCTCACAGTCTAACGAACACGTTTAGATTATATCAAATAGCAATTTCCATCTTTTTTATCCTTATTTTCTATTCCTCCCAATTTTAATGTCGTTTTTCATCAATTGCGGATCATAATGAAGGGAACTACAAATGGACATTTCTACCGCACTCTTTTTATTATTCTCTGCTCAAATAATAAAAAAAATGAAAACATATTGACCTGTATTAGTAAACGTATTTACAATTATGGTCATACTTTTTTATTTTTAAGAACATTTTTTTCTTAAAAATATTCGAAATCACTAAAAAAATTGTTCCCAAAATTTCAAACAAAACTGCAACATACAATAAGTCTTAGATTAGCACCCACAGGGCAACGAAGACGTGGGTGAACGAAGAACATTGATGTTGGAAATTGAAACCCTTAATATGCCATTCAGTTAAATAAACACAACATTTTGATAGAATAACATTGTGCGTACCCTATGTCCCCAAGAAAGAAATCTCGAGCTTAACAACCATTTAATTAAAATTTGAATTAAAAATCTCATAAAGTATCCACCATAAAAATTATGACTTAAAATGAATTATTTCGGTATATTATGTTTATCTATAATCCTGGATAAATAAATTAAAATTTTAATTTTAAGAAAAAAAGTTTTAGACTTTATTTGTACAGTTAAATTCGCTTTAACCATTTTCATTTATAAAATACAAATTATGCCACAAATTTACAGAAGAAACAAAGGGGGGCGGTAAAAACTTAATAGGGAAGGTACAACATGACTTTCTAGTAAATCATTTCAAATTTTTTAAGATGGGATTTTTAACCAAAAGTAGCTTTTCTGATCCATATGATTCGCTATTTATTTTATTTCTTTGATTCACAATTTATTTGTCTTCCTCTTTGTATTCAAAACTTTCCACATTTGTTTTTCGGGTTTGAAAAAAAAAAACAAACAACCAGTGATATCTTCCTAATTGGGAGTTCTTATATCAACGCCTTCGAACAATACAATGCTAAGGGCTGTTTCTATAATTTATTTTCGTTCGATCCAACATTACTCAATTATGACGATAAATCAATAAGCCACATACGTCTATAATTCGTTGTATCTATAGAAAAGCACTCAAAGAGCTCGTAGCTAATAGCCTTGTCACACTGCATGCGAAATGTCACATTTGTAAATCGACCTTATGTCACTTAAACTAGATTTCGCATGCAGTGTGACAAGGCTATTAGCATATTTTTGAGTATAATTTTTTATTGGATTGGTCGATCATACCAAAATTAGAGAGAATTTAAGTTAGACCCAATTTACACGGTGACTTTTTTACTTGAAATAGTACAATCTAAGGCTTATATCCAGTTTACAACAAGAGCTCCAATTTGTCCAAAGATCATATCATACGTACAACTTTTTATTCTTATAAAAATAAAAAAATTGGCGGCGTCCCATATTTCCCGAGTTATGGGCCCTGAAAGTTCGTAGATATATTCCTCGATATCTTCCATGTTTTTCATCGGATTGGATCAATATTAGAAATTAGAAAGCTTATCGCAATATCTTTAAAACAATATATTTATGAAATTTACGATTTTTTTTTGTCGTACTTTCTACAAAAGAGCTTATTATCTGGAAATAAAGGCTGATTTTTCAAAAAAAAAAAAACATAAAATTCAGAACAATTTGAAAAATTTATTTGAGTCGATAGTACGGTCCATATAATTTAATGTTTGAAGATTATTTCATGCAAATGTTGCCCTTGACTGCGCCTCAAATGGTCAATCCGCTTAGTCCAATTTTGGCATTTCCACGTTTTTGAGTAACAGAGGGCCAATTGATGCGAACGGCGACGAAACGATAATTGATGGTCATCATTAAAACTGGCCGATACAGCTGCGACATTTTCTTCAGTTCGCGCTCTACGTAAGCGTGTTGGTGGTTTAACGTCCAACAATGTAAATTTGGTGCGAAATTTACTCACAATAGCCCGGATAGCCGCTTCAGTGAGTCGATTAAACTGACCATAAAATGGAAGCGCTCGATGAACTTTCTTAACAGAGCACGCATGTTGATCATAAAATTCAATTCATTCATTTGCAAGCGTTGTTCGTTTGTAAGGCGATTCATGGTTAAATTATAGACCAAACTGAAGATGTTTGACAGTGAAACAAAACACGAAACGTGCGTTTAAAAAAATCGCTACGCAAGAAAACTTCAGTCTGCGTAGCCAGTTTTGGACATACCCCAGAGGAGAAAATCTTTAACCCCGGCTGAAGGCCGGCTACACAGAAAAACTTTAGTCTGCGTAGTTTTGGACATACCCCAGAGAAGAAAATCTTAAACCCCGGCCGAAGGCCGGCTACGTAAAATACTTCGTGTTTCTGTCTGCGCGTTTACACACAAACTACTTTTAGGAGGTACAATACATCCTCATGTGTAAACACGATCTATATATGAAAAAACCTATATATATCGTTTTAAAGGTATTGCGATAAGCTTTCTAAAGATCATATTGATCCGATCCGATGAAAATCATGGAAGATATCGAAGAATAGATCTCTGAAATTTCCGGTCCCGTAACTCAGAAAATATGGGTCGCCGCCGATTTTTTTATTTTATTTTTTTGGACCTCTTTTGCTAAAGTAGATGCGTTCCCAATCTAAAAACGTTAATAACTTGGACACATGCTAATATCCTTTTCAGACTGCATGCGAAATCAAGCTGAATTGTCATAAGGTCGATTTACAAATATCAGATCCCATACAAATTTGAAATTTGACTTTTGTGTCATTTCAAATCCACTTTTACTGAAATCGTTGATTTCGCATGCAGTCTGAAAAGGATACAAGTCGACTTAGCATACTTGCGTCGGTATTACTTACCAAATAATACAAAAATTTTGCAAAATGTAAACTCATCCCGCAATCACACAAAGCCATTGTACACGAATATCTTCGTTGGTAAAATGTGCCATAAAAATCGTCAGCTTGAAGAAAAATCGCCAGAACCAGCAGCATTGCTTACTGTTTTTGTTCTAAAGAGATTTCCACTCTCTCACTCTCTTTGATAATCATCGTCATTTGGCGGTTTTTGTTTTGCTCCGTTGCACTTTCGTCGTACACTCGCTTGTCTTTTCTCCGTGCGATTTTCTATTGATGGCGCTAATTTCAAAAACTCTGATGACGCAAAGATTATAATAAATAAACGGTTATGTAGTTATGTATGTTTGTAATGAACAAAACAAAAAAAACTTCAATTACATTCAGTTTTGAAATGTCGTTTCGTTTTTATGACTAACAACGCTACACCAAAGTATAACAAACTTACGCGCCCGCTAAAACCAACAAAAAATTATCTGTGATTCACACAAATCCAAATAGGGATGTTGAACAAAGTCAGCAACAGACAACACCAACAACAAAATATCTAATAATTATTTTTGAACTGATAGTGAACAAACAACAATCGATTGGTAGTAGTGGAAAGGTAAACATTTCGAAATACGAATTTGTTTGAGGGGAAATTCACAAGAAAATATTTTATATTTATTTATATGTGCATTAGTGTGGTCCAAAATTATATGAAAAAATGCTCGTGCGCTTATTTACTTGGAATTCTCAGAACAATTTGATCTGAATTGAACAATATAAATAAGGTCTAATATACATATATGTATGTATTTATGTAAATATTTAGGAAAGCTTATTTAACTTGTAGCCTTTTCACACTGCATGCGAAATCAGTCGATTTCAACTCAAGACCGATTTACAAATGTCAAATTTGTATGGGATCTGACATTTCTAAATCGACCTTATGTCATTTCAGCTAGATTTCGCATGAAGTCTGAAAAGGCTTTTACTTTCAAAACATTAACTCATTGGGAGATATAGAAAAATGCCCAATATTGAGATATGGGAACAAATCTAGTTTAATGGCGATGGTAAAAAAAAAATACACCCTTGTAGAGCGTTAAAAATTACCAAAAAAAAAATTTGGGCCTTGAAAGATCGGATATATAATTTGAGCTGTAGTCATCATTCCTGATCCGTTCGGGTCGATATATATCGTTGGAAAGCTTGTTGAATTTACTATAAACTGATATTAATAATCTCTTACCTCAATATCGATCACATTTCCAGATAATGTCGATTTTACCAAAAAAAGCGGGTTCAAAATTCACTATTTTTAACGCTGGCTCCCGAAGGGTTAATGATTTTAAATTTTGTGCAATAAGCTTTCCAACGATATATATATCGACCCGATCGGATCGGGAATCTATAGTGAAAATTTGAAACAATTCTGAGAATCGCACTTAAACTAGATTAATGCCGAGATATGTTATGATAGATTAAAAAACGTTTCAAATAACAGTTTCGAATAGTCTAGCTTTAAAAGGGTCGGTTCAATATTAACGATTCATTATTCTGATCAAATTCCTCTTCTGAGAACTAGTGATGCTAACTCAGGTTTAACGAAATCCCGGGACTTCCAGCATCCCCTTCAGTTATTTTGCTATAAAGTATGGGACACACCGACGCTTAGAAAAAAAACGTACAAAATAATATATATGGACATTTTCCTGGTCACATACGCGACAATCGTACGTTTCAAAGGGGGTGAAACAAAGGAAAACTTAAAATTATTTTGGTTAACATAAACAATTTTTACTTTTGTATATATTTATGTACAACGTAAGAAGCGAAGTATACAATTGAACTGCATTGTCCTAAAATATTAGCTACTAAAGACGGTGACGTGACAAAAGTAAAAGTCAGTTTTTAATTAACGTACTCGTAATTAACGTAATCGTATTGCGTTGGATTTTTTGATAGATTTTTTTTTTTAATTTGTAATATTTCTAATAAAACTTCTTTAAATTAATTGAACGATTTTTGGTGAGAGAAATCGCACTTTCAGAAAATTACATCGAAAGTCAAGTCAAAAGATTTCCCAAAATCGTCATAATATATTTTCAATCATTGTTTATATTAAGACTGTTTTTCTTTAAGCCGGGAAAACAAGCTGAGATAACAAAAACGTTAATAAAAATTTTATTTTATTTGCTCAAAATAAAAAAAATATTTTTTCACATTGTCGCCAACTACAATATAAATATTTGTATCAAAACAAATTTTCAAAAAAAATTTTTTGTGTTGACTTTTTTGGACTTAGCCTCGATAACCATTAATTTGACTTATACTGGATAATTATCCAGGCTAAGTCCAATATTTTTAATATAAAATATTTTTTTTTTTTCAAAAATTGTTTTCATACACACATTTATATTGCTGTTGGCGATAATTTAAAAAAATAAGTTTTTATTTTGAGTGAAATTTAAACTTTTTATTTAGGTTTTTCTTATCGCAGCTTAGTTATCCAGTCTTAAAGAAAAACAGCCTTTTTATCCAAGCTGCTTCGACAGTGCAGTAGACTTTATTCAATTTAAAATACTTTTTCTCATTATAACATTTTTAGACTGCGTGCGAAATCAATCGATTTTAGCTCAAGGTCGATTTACAGATGTCAGATCCCATACAAATTTGACATTTGAAAATCTACCTTTTTTCATTTCAGCTAGATTTCGCATGCAGTGTGACAAGGCATCGACCTTGAGCTGAAATCGATTGATTTTGCTTGCAGTGTGAACAGTCTAGTAGAAAATGTTTGTTTTAATAGCCTTTTCAGACGGCATTCGTGCCACTAGCTGAAGTGGCATATGGTTGATTTTCAAATGTCAAATTTGTATGAGATCTGTAAATCTATCTGCCTGCAATCTGAAAAGGCTATAAGTTGTACAATAAATATCATGCGTAAACAACATTTTCATTTAATTCACATTTTCATTCCACCCACAAGAATGTGTGTAAAAAATCATTTGCTGATTGATATTTTTGACCCTCCGTAGCTATCCGTCATGAATGAAATTGACAACTATTGAGCTAAACTGTCGAAACAAAAAAATAAATTTTGTTATCTTCAATAAACCCTAATATTTTTTACTGTCCTTATTTTAGTTTGTAGTGTTGTTAATTTTTTCCTTGCGCCTAATAATATCATCAACGGTATAATGTTTAAATCGAGTTTTGAAGGATGATTTTTTGTTCTAAATTTCACAATTATTATGAACCTCAAAATAAAGTAGAAGGGAACATTTCGGAATCTTCACATGAATTCATATTACGTATTTGACGTCGACGCTAACGGAATGTACGCTTCGGCGTGCTCTCTACCCTCTATTCACAACAAATTGGCAACCCTATGGCAATAGCCTTGTTCTCTCTTCTACATCTTCATTCTCTTCAGAAATGTTTTGTTTATCTTCTTCTTCCCGCTGTTTGGTCCGTTCATTAGTCAAAAAAACTGTCTGCCTTTCTTTTAGTACGAGAAGAAGTATCCAAACGAATATTGGCTGCTCCTCTCCTCTGAGTGTTTGCGCTGTGTACAAATAATATAATTTTCGGTAAATTTTTTAGAAATTGTTCTGCAATTAAAAAACAAAAAAAAAAAAAAGAAATCCTGTCAAATCCCGGCAGTTATTGAATACGAAAGAAATCACCGCAATCATCATTGTTGAACTACAAACAGAAAAACTACAACGAACAAGTTTAAGAAACGAAAAAGAAGGTATAATGTTTTCAATTTTTCTATGTTCGATGTGATGTGTTCCAATTTAGATTTGTTATTTTGCATTTTGCTGCTGCTGTGTGATATAATCCTTGTGTATAAATGTGAGTGATGATGTTTGTGTGCTCCAATTTGCGTTATGTTGAAAATGTATAGCAAAATAGCTCGTCCGCATGGTGGTGGATGTATTCTGCCAAGGAGGATGGTCCTCTTTGTGTGTGTTCCCTGGTAGCAACGTAATTGTATAAATCATTTCGAATCCTCTTCTTTCTGTCCAAGAAAGATGTACACACAATAAATTTCTTCATCAAGGGAGCACAGCCAGAGCACAGCTGATTTCCTCGTTTTTCTGCATGGATGGGTTATAATGAAAACTGTCGGTGGGAAGCGGTGGCGGCAACGGTGGTCGGGGTGCAAAAGGGCGCTTACTAGGCAGCGTTGGTGTTCATTCAAAAATTTTCGTTTCATTGGACATTTTCCTCCGCCAAATACATACAACAATTAGTAGTGTTCCCGAAAATATCCTTGTGATGTCGTCTCTTCTTCTTCTTCCTTCTCTATTTGGCACAAATTTTGCGTCTGCGTTGGTGCCAATCTTTTTTATTTTATTGATTTTCCACTTTCAGCTTTTGTTGTTGTTTGTGCTGTTGTTGTTTGTTTTGTGTTCTTTTGCTGTTTTCGTTCGTACCGCAACTGGTTGTTTTTTTTTCTGTGTGTTTTTCGCTGTTGATTTGTTGGTTGTTTTCATTGTAGTTTTATTTGGCTCTAAAAAGGAAAACAAACAAATTAATTTTGAATTATTATTTTATTTATTTGGTAATCTTTGAATTGGTTTTTACTTGTATTTTGTTCAAACCCAACCATTATGTTTGTTTGTTAATTCTAGACTTTATGCCGGCAAAGTAAAGACATACTTTTTATGGTCGATCGGATAACAGTAGTCTTGAAGTTGAAGACAGACCCATGCTTCAGACTCCCATTAAAATAACTTTGTTTTGCATGCCTTTGAACGGACTTTATTAGCGATACAAATTAGTTTGAGAAAATAATTGAAGTAATTCCATATGAGTGACATTGGTTCTAAATCCATCCATTCAAAAGAATTCATGTCAAATACCTATATTGTAAGAAGTCCATCGAAATCACCGCCTGATATGTAATTAAACTCACTTTCATAAATGGTTCATGTTCGTTGTCCCAGATACGGGAGTGATAACCAAATTGTTGCTTTATTCGCCGGTTTCCAATTAACCAGCGACTCTGCGAGAAGGATCTGGTATTATTATATGTACGATACACCATTCGGTGAATCAGTGTGTAAGATAGTAGTGCCTTGCCAAATGTTTGTAACACCAAGAGATAAATTGCACCTTTACCTTTATTTTTCTGATCAGTTTAGGATCATAAGTTTAGTTTAATGATATTTGCCCATCCGTCTGTCTGTCTACTGTCCACCTAATCGTGTTATGAAAGTACATGTTGTAATCGTTGTCCGATTTCAATGAAGTAGAAGTTTATTTTCATCCAGGATTGCAATTGAATATGAAGAGGAAGAAAAGTTCACATTTTTAATGGACAAAATCCCAGTTCAAATCAAATATTGATTACAGAACACAAAAACACAAGAACAAAAAAACAAACAAAAAAACTAAAACAAATGTGCGTTTGCTCGGCAGAAGTATTGCTGGGTAACTATACCTGCATATAACGAACGGTCCCAACGCCTCACACCCGCCCCTTCCGACCGAGAGGGCCACGTCCCATAACGTAGGGACAGTGTACACACCATAGTCCGAACCATGGCGGCTAAGCAGTAGAGGGTGGACACAGGCTACAAATCAAATATCAACATAACAAAAATATTAAACAAAATATTAGTATCACATGCAAATAAAAGTTATTCTTAAAGTTAGTAACTAAATATATTAAAGTAAACATGTCACAACAAACTAAACATCCAAGCAGGAGAAAATCCTCGACTTTATTACATCGATTCCGAAATCTATGATGTGACACATTGAATTGAAATCAATACACATTCTGCGAATGGGCTCTGCGGAAGCATAATTCGTACGCTGAAAGTCAATATGAATGAATTGATAGTATCTAGAAGGTCTAAATGGCACGTTAAACTTAATCCAAGAAGTAATATAGTCAGAAGAGAAATCACCATTTATAACCTTATAAACCATCACGGTGTTCAACATAACACGTCTGCTTTTCAAGGAAGGCAAGTTGATCAGCTTCAATCTACTAGTATAAGGGGGAAGAATAAAATCACTATTCCAATGCAAGTGTCTTAATGAAAATATTAAAAATTGTTTCTGAACTGACTCAATTCTGTCAATATAGATACCATACTGAGGATCCCACACTACGGAACCATATTCCAGAATAGGTCTGACAAGTGATGTAAATAGCTACTTCGTTACGTAAGGATCGGAGAACTCCTTAGCCCATCGCTTAATGAAGCCAAGAACACCATATGCTTTGTTAACCATAGTAATAATATGATTGTTGAAATTCAGTTTGGAATCCATTAGAATACCAAGGTCTACAAAAGAATCAACTAACTCTAGCTCAGTTCCTCTAATATTATATCTGACAAATCTTGGATTCGATCTAAAGAAACGCATGTGCTGCATTTCCTTAGGTTGAGTTCCATACAATTCATGTCACACCAGCGTCCAGCGTATACACATACTTACATATGCAACTCAATGAGATGCTTGTAATATGGCATGTGTGCTTTATTACTTGGTGCGATTTTTTAAACGCAAATTCGTCAAGTGAGTTGTGCTTCTCGTTCCTTTGTGAGAATCATATCCTTAAAGATGCCGAGTTTGATGTTGAAAAGTCGCTGCGAAGCCACTTGAAAAGACCTTTGACATGGTCGAAATCATGATTGTGGTAGCCTGCAGCCAAGTAATAAATGTCACCATGCCATTTGTAAATAAATTTGCATTCTATTGAATATAGATGCAAAATGTTCTTGAGCCAGGACAATATCCCAGTTCAAATCAAATGTTGGTCAATTTTTGTATCACGTAAATTTACCATTCCGTTTGACTTTTTAATGCTCTACCATCTTAATCAAAATTAAATTTCACCAAACATCTGAAAATGTTTTTATATTCACTTAAAAATTATTTATGTTTCAGCCACGCCTCTCTAGTACCTCCCACACAAGTGATGATGAAGATACCAGAAAAAACTATTGAATTAGTTTATTGAATCTTTCTAAAGATAAACTATTGAATTACAAAGGAAAATATACCATCCGCTGGATAGACAGGGCCAACGGAATGTGGAGTTTCTGGATATCAGTTTATTGGGAAATATGTGAGGAGTTGCACCATCTTACTGAAACCACACAGAGTTGAATAAAATTCTAATTCGGCGTAATTCTGGATAGAAAATTCTCTCAACATGCTCAAGTAACGGTCTCCAGTAACGGTGTGACCGTTTTCTTCGAAGTAGTAGGGCCTGACAATGCAGAGAGACACGAAATTGATGCAATCCCGTCTCATGGAGTATCTGTGGGTTGGAAGCACTTTCGACAATTTTGTTTGTATATGTTGCCATTTAAATCGAAATGGGCATTGTCAGACACAAAATAAAAACAGTTTCCGTCCTCTTCCACCATTTGAAGCATCTTCTTGCAAAATTCCAAGTGAATCGGCAAGTCTGCTGCGTTCAGTTTGTTAGCCACTATCTGCTTATGAGCAGATAAGCTTCTTGTTGAAACTCTGTAAGGTCTTCTTTTGACTGTCCCTTGCTCGTCAAAATTGTTAACAAGACTCATTATGGCCCATCTGCTCGGAGGATTGCCACCAAACGTGCGTCTATACTCTCCTTGAACCGAATATGATACCGATTAATTTGTGGAAACAAAAATTCAGTCAGCATGGCTCGTTAGCGCTCCGCCATTCATGGATGTAATGGTGATTCGTTATAGGCTTGAGGATTGTCTTCGCTCCAATTATGGCAGTTTTGCCGTGACTTATAATTAAAAAACATCTCCTTCGTATATAAGAAAGAAAAAATTGAAAAGAAAAGTGAGTCGTCATCAGTTACATTTTCTTTTGTAAATATTAAGGGCCACAACATTATTGCTACACATCTAGATAATTTGTGTTTAAAAGCCTTAGACAGAAAGACAATAATTTCATTTTATTTACTTTTATCTGATTTTTTTCTTATTATTATTCTTGGCTGTGTAGCCAAGAGTTATTGACCTTAAAGGCTTTTTATATTACAATTATATCAATAAATGACAAAAAATAATGATTTCGTCCATCAAGACGAATTGGTTTGTTCCATGTTAAGAATGTATATAAATAGATTTTAAAAACAAAGGAAGGAGCACGCTCACTGTGCTTTCCCCGAGGAGTATTGAAACAGTGGCAAATTGGAACGAATGCAAGGCATACAAAAATTATCAAAATTTTTTATATAAAGAATGTAAGGCATACAAAAATTATTAAGATTTTTTATATAAAGAAAGAATCAAATATGAAATAGATGAAGAATCGTATTCCGCAAAAGCTATTTTTTGTAAAAAAACTCAATCGTTCAAACGATCCTTTGAAACTTTGTAGTTCCATTTTGCCTATAATTTCAGACGTATATCATGAACTTGGGTTATAATGAATGTTAAATTTGTCTTAGTGCTAAAAGCGCTTTCATTGTAGACATTTTCTAAAATACTCAGTTTACGGAAGATGTCAGTTGACGCTCATTTGCGTGGCACGCCGAATTCAGGAGTGGGCGATTGGGTTTTCGGGGAAAATGATATGATTATTTATCTTTTTTATATTTGCTTCATAATAGATTTTCATTTCACGCTTTACAGTTAAAAAACCAACAATCCAATCTTCCACTCCTGGCAGTTGTTTTAAGTCGCCTATAAGATATCTTCCTCCTTTAGTTTTTTTTGGCGACTACTTGAGACAAAACTTCATCAACACTAATTTGTATGGAACACATTTATTTTATTCAAAATATATAATTATAACACTATCGTTCTTTCACGCAGAGAAATTATTAATTTATACTTTGTTTAATCTTTTTTACTTTCAGGTTTGCTCGCTGATTTCATTGATCTCTTCATGTGAACCTACCTCTTTGGATTAAGATCTCTCCCCCCAAAAAATAATAATTAGTATTTAGAATATATTTTGTGCGACAGCAACAACACATTTGTGGTTGCTGCAGCAGCAGCTTTCTTTAGAGCTAAGGGTATTCAAATACACACGGAAAAGGTCAAATTTCTACCCCGCATTCGTTAAGCACAGCATGAACAGACGAGATGGGAGCGTTCCTGGATAAACCGAGAACGATTAAGCACAATGATGGTGGCGAGGGAAACAAATTGCTCTTCGGCGTCAGTTCCATGCAGGGCTGGCGTTGTGAAATGGAAGATGCCTACTATGCTCGAGCTGGTCTTGGCAACGGTCTGGACGATTGGTCATTCTTTGCTGTGTTCGATGGTCACGCTGGCTGCAAAGTTTCGGAGCATTGCGCCAACCATCTGCTGCACAGTATTGTTAGCACAAAGGAATTCCAAAGCGGCAATCATGTGAAAGGTATACGCAAAGGTTTCCTGGACATCGACGAAGATATGCGTATGCTGCCCGAATTAAATGAGAATGCCGCGAAATGCGGTGGCACCACAGTCGTCTGTGCTTTTGTCTCCCCCACTCAGGTGTATATAGCGAATTGCGGAGATTCACGTGCCGTTCTGTGCCGTCAGGGTGCACCGGTGTTCGCCACCCAAGATCACAAACCCATATTGCCAGAGGAAAAGGAGCGCATACACAATGCCGGCGGCAGTGTGATGATAAAGCGTGTCAACGGTACACTGGCGGTTTCAAGAGCTTTGGGCGATTACGATTTCAAAAATGTCGAAAACAAGGGACAGTGCGAGCAATTGGTCTCACCCGAACCGGAAATCTTTTGTCGAGCTCGCCAAGATACAGATGAGTTTCTAGTTTTAGCTTGCGATGGCATCTGGGATGTTATGACCAACGAAGATGTCTGCAGTTTTATACACTCGAGGCTGAAAATCTCAAATGATTTGGTGAATATAGCAAATGAAGTCATAGACACGTGTTTGCACAAGGTGAGTGAAAAACGAAAAAAAAAAACGGTGGGCGATAAGTGAAATACAATAATGTGGGTGGGTACGGTATATAGGGGGCAAATGTAGAAGGTGAGATAACGATCGATTATTATTCACTACAAAAAGGGGCTAGTTTGGGCTACTTTCTAAAATATATCCGATTTTCAATGTTAATATCTCAAAATCATAATTGGGAGAGATCATTTTGCTTTGACAGGCATCCAAAGGATTCAAGACACGATTCTAACACAGGCTATGAGAATTTATCATACCTAATGTGGTGTAGAAAGAAAAAAATGTTTAAATCGAAAAATACGAAACGTAGTCAACTACTAAGCTAATTTTAAAAATATATCCGATTGCCCGATTTCAATGTTAATATCTCAAAATTATACTTGGGCCTTTGTCTAATTTTTACAGAACTCAAAAATGTTTAGCCTAGAACAAAAGTTATTGATTTTTGGCCGATTGATTTTGATTCTGGACCGCTGTGTCCAGGCCTCGGGGATAAACTGCCGAGTCCGAAGTAGTGGACACTTTCTGCTTAGTCATATATTTGGAAAGGTTTAGTCTGTCAGCTTATATCTATAACATGCTAAGACACGGCTAGATCATCATCGAATGAAGAAATATGAAATATACCCTCTATATGTCCCTCTGATCGATATTTCATGGCGTTACAAACGGATTCACAAATTTAGTTATACATTTAACATAATATTGGTGGAAAGTACATATAAAAATAGTCGCCGAAAAAGAGGTGTTCTTGTTGTCTACCTAGTGTACTATCTCTTTTTTGTTATTACCAATTATCTTATCTAATTTAATAAATACGTTTAATAACTTTTGATTTCTTTTACAGGGCAGCCGAGATAATATGAGTATCATTATTATAGCCTTTCCTGGAGCACCTAAACCTACCGATGAAGCAATGGCCGACGACAGACGGTTGGACAAACAAATTGAAAAGATCGCAAGAGGTTGTTTTAAATGCATTTTATGTTTTTAAATAGGTTTACTTACATTCATTTCATTACGCGGACACACACATTCCCAAATATTTTTTTTCATTTTTCTGATTACTTAATTGATTTGCCAAACATGGCATTATTCGTTATAATTTATGAGAGCGTTTGATGTGAAACACCTTCATAAATTGTTATGAGTACGCGACAATAAGTCTTGTCAGTATTATTATTGTATATATACATATATGTATTGCTGAATAGCTTAAACTGTATTATCACGTACCTAAATCCCAATTGTGATCATCATACCAAAGATTACAACAGATAATTTAGTATATGTTAACATTTTTTTCAGATAGAATTAGTAAAGTTCAAAGTTGTTGTTTTAACCAAAGAATTATTATAATTATTACCAAAGAAGAATAGTTTAATTTTTTTATAGATGCATCTTGATGAGAAATTCGTATAGTTATATATATATATATATACTAAATTTATTTACTTTTACTTTTTTGTAAATAGGAAAAGGAAAGGAATGAATACAGGAAGTGTATTTTTGTGTATATATATAGGTTTATCTTCTCGTAGCGCCTTTTTACAAGTAGTTTTTACATTACACATTTTAGGGACTGTTCTGAGACTCACCTCACCACTTGATTTTTAGTGAATTAATTCGATTGTAGTGTTTTGGAAATCAGTTTGCCTCATCACTGGATAACATATATCATTACTTTTTACATTCGCGATTCTGTGATTGAGAAACCACTTTACTTAAACCTAATGTGAAACTCAGAACATATTTAAAAAACCCCGGGTAACTTTCATATTGAGAATAACAAAATATTTTTTTGGCATGTATATAAACGTTAACAACTAAAATAAATCTAATATATACAAAAGTGGGGAAAACCCAAGTCTTCGAGACTGAAAGTTTGGATATATAATTAAAGCTATATTCGTTATTCCTGATCCGATCAGTTCGACTTATATCTCATATATATTGAATATTGCAATTGGACAATTGCATCTTGTAAGAATGTTGACGGACAACCACTTTTGTTACAATTAATCGGGATTTTCCCCAAAAACACTATTTCGTATATATCTGGTTCCCAAGGTGTTATGATTAAATGACATTAAAAGAAACCTTCAAATGTAGGTTTCAATGACTTGATCTCTGGAAGTCAAATCAAAAAGTTCTATCAATGGTGAACATTTGCAGCAATTCAATGATGTGCAACTAGAGTATGCTCTTCTTGTTCTTCTAATAAAAGAATAATACATTCCATTCCAGAATAATACATTTAATTAATATTTTTTAGGCTTAACTTCCAAAACAAAAACTTTTCAACACTTCTTCTGACTTTTTACGCTCACTGTGAACTAATAATTTATTAATTTTACACAGCTGTTCATTTTCGATACATCACTACAGATTCGAAGTGAACAAACTGTTCCTTTTTACTCACGAGAGCATTTCCACTTCCCGCAAGTGAACAAATTTAGGAAACAATATTCAACGTATTATTCGCGATAGGGGTGAATATTTTTTGTTTACCGTGCGCTACCCCAATATCCAATATTGATTTAAAAAAAATGGAAAAAAGGGATCAAAGTGGTACCAATCTGACGGATGAAACTGCCTGCCATCGTTAAATTCGGTGTGTACATTCCAGAAAATGCGTTTTCTACACAACATTGCCGACATTCCATGAAAAACGTTAATGTGGTTTCAATAAATCTTATTTATATATTTGGATTAATGTCCATGCTTATTTCAACATTCATAGTGCTCAATTTTTAAACATGAAAAAGTTGTTATGAACCATAAAACAGTGAATAATAGGAAATTGTAAAAACTTTAGTAATCCTCTTTAGATTAAACTGTAGAAGAATGATTAATAATCACTCTTAAAATTAAGGAGAAAATCAGTTTTTTCGCTCTGCTAAAAAGTTGTGTTTTTGTTCATAGTCACTTTTGAATATACGCCCTCGATTTACTGAACGTGTTCCCTATAATAAAATAAATTTAAACAATTTTATTATTTTTATCTAATGTATATTCATTTTGATATAAGCAAACAAACCTTTTTCACTAAAAATGTCATTCAATAAAATAGTATTATCTTTATATCGACGGTTTATATCCAAAATGCAACTTTTTAAAATGTTTAATTTTAAAAAATATTGTTAATTTTCTTTCTTAAGTAGAACTGATGTCAGTTTACTTGATGTTATCTCTGGGCTGTGTCGTTTGCATAAATTTATATAGAAATTATTTAAAAACTGAAAAACTGATCAAAGCTTTAAATTATGCTTTTTCTTTGTTATCCTTTTCGACTGTCAAACATGCCAAGAGATTATTTTTTGCAAAAATCTATTGCATTCCATTGCTTCGTACACTTCGACACAAAAAATGGCCTGTCAACAATAATTGTAGTTAGATGATTATTAGAAAAAGCTTACTTACGCTTCAGTCGGCTAAACCGACTTATATATACCCTCACTCTCAGAGAACATATATACGGAAGTTATAAGGAATAAAATGTATGTGCGGAAGGTGCTAGGAGGTTCGTGTCACATAATTCCACATTTATAAAACAATTGTAAAAACACGATCAAAGGATTTAATATTACCTAGGATAGAGACAATTGTGTGGGAGGTACATGAAGGTGGCTAAAGCGTAAATATTTTAGGTTTAAAGTGATTATAAAAAAATTCAAATGATTTTGACTATGGATTTATGTCGGTTTTATTGTAACCAAAGCTTATGCCACTTTGTGTGGGAGGTACCAGAAGGGGTGTGGCAATTTCGTCCATATTCCATGGAGTTTCCATAGTTTTGTGTGATTTGTGTGGGAGGTACTAGAAGAGGCGAGCAAAACCCGTCATGTTCAGTACACTTAAAGTGATTATAAACACATTATCAAATACCAAAATATAGCTGATTCCGATTATCCGTGTGGAAGTTATATGGGTTTTAATTTAACATAGTAATGTGGGTTATTTGTGTGGGAGGTACTAGAAGGGGCATGACAATTTCGCTCATCTTCGAACCTAAACTAAGTTTGGGAAAAATATTACGATGCAATTTTATTACGCAAAGTTTGAATTGATTCCTTAACTCCTTTCGAGAGTTCTCGTGCACACCAGCCAGACGGACGGGCATGGCTCAAACACCTTAAAAAGTCGTGAAAAAGATTTGGTCCAAATATACTTAGGGTCTTAAGTCACTCCGTCAATGCGTTACATTTTTTCTGTCCCACTCACCCTCTACTCTGTAGACTGAGGGTATAAAAAGGGAAGGAATACATTTTATTACAAAGGTCATTTTCTTCAAACGAATATTAACCGCCGGCGTACTAGATTATATTCTCGTAGCAATCATTAGAATATTTAATTTTAATATAAAGCCAAAAAATACCGAATATTTCTAATTAGAAAAAAAAACAAAAAAAGTACGGAAAAAATACGAATTTAGGACAGAATGAATGAAAGGAGTGGAGCAGTGGATGATCGAGGATATTTACGCCATACATGCTTAAATCTTTGTAAATGTAAATAGGCGCTGTACAGAACTGTGATATAGCAAATACCCTTTGAGATCTTCTTATAATTTTCTACCTCCAGCTGCGAGAAACGGTTAAAGGTTAATTTCAGTTCTATTTGGGTTTGGCAAATAATTTGCCTGTGTCCAAAGTGTTGCAGTCACAATTATTTTAGTTATATTTTTTATGTTCTTCTGCCATTAATACCAGCATAAAGTAAATTTTATAAGCTTTTGTTGATTTTTTCACAATTTTTCATTTGGAAGCAGTTAAAATTAGATATTAGAATCTGCAAGCTATTATTATGATATAGAATTGATATATGTCTGTCATCCCCAACTCTTATATTTCGGTCAACGTTTCAAATAGAAAATTATGAGTCAAATAAGGATCAAACAAGGTTCTGGAAGATTATCTTAGTGTATCGACAAATTCATGGCCATTTACCTTAGATTATTTTATTAGTTATGAAAGCATATTTTTATACATATTTCAAACAAGTTAGCTTTAGTTAATTTAGCCATTCCCCTCACTTAGAATTGTTTGAAAATCAGTATATGGGAATATGGATTCAACAAGAAATTTCATTTTTATTGTACTTAATTACTTGTGACACTGCAGTCTGAAACTTCGAAATAACCTCTTATGATTATTTATAGTCCAAACAATTAAGAAGATAACACCAAATAAACACATATTGTATGTTTAGAAAACTTTGAAAATAAAGACGACATTTTTATGGAATTGATATGATTAGAAATACAAAAGAAAAAAAAACAAAAACAGAAGTACACCTAAGTTGCTATGACTAATCAACGTACGATTATCAGTGAAACGTGCAATTTCAAATCAAATCGGTTATTTTAAGATTTAGATAATACTGCGACGAAAGCAAACAAACAAATAGTTAAAATACAATTTTTATAAAATTGAAGTGTGTAATATGTACATATGTGGTGTACATATATATAAATATAAAAAAGACATTAATATTAGTTAGTCTTACATATATGGCTTCCAAGAAGAGAGGAGTAGTAAAAATGTAAAAGTATAATTAATAATTAAAACCTTATGCTCACCCTAGTTATACTATAAACAATTTAGTACTTAATCAAAATTTATAAAAACAAAAGAAACATTGAAACAACAATCCCCCATTAGTAATTATTATACAATTGATGATGATGATGATGTAAACGTTTCAAAGGAGGAGGAGAATAAATCAAATTTATGACAAACGAACTGATTGAAATGAAAACCTCGAGTTAATCATTGTGTTTTGTTGAGTTTTCATCACATGCTTTCATGAAAATTTCCGAAACATCTCTCTTTCTCACTCTCTCCCCTCCACAATTAATACAAAATATGAGAAAAAAAAATAAAAAAATAACCTAAAATTATTTTGGAGTTTGTGCCTTCTTTCAAAACGCTTGGGATTGAGAGTTATTATAACTAGAGTGTGAATAGTGTTCAAAAGTGAGCATAAGGTACGTTTTATTCTCCTTCTATATTGATATGATATGAATACGATATTTGGCTATATACACATATTTTTTTTCCTAATAAATTGTATGGATATCGTTATTTTTTTTTTGTAAAAACTCATGAATTTAATTGTGGTCTGCATGTGAACAAGACCGTTTTGTAACTCTTTTGTCAAAGAACATCCACCAACAACAACCATCAACCACCCCCACCCAAAATAGTCTACCACAATAGCCAATCTAATTCTACCCCCACCGTATTTAAAAGACACTATAAAATTCGTGTTATTTGTATAAAATAAATACATATTTGCTTGAACAGAGAAGAACATAAACCTAGAGTCGAATTGCGGAAATCGATTTTCAAAATAACAATTATTAAAATATACAAATTGAATCAAAATCAAAGTATTTTACCTTTTCAGAATCTAATGAATTTTAGAATTAAAATTACTCCAAAAATAGAGATGTTTGATAAAGTAAATTTAACCATCGTTTTCCATAACATTATCTAAGCGTTGCGGCACGTTACTATGTGGAATCCCATGCTTAGTCCCCCTGATTATTTTAACCAAATTATGTTTATAAATTTTCCAGTCCCCCTCAGTTCGGATTTTTGCCGCATGTCGACGTCTTTTCAATTCGAATCGAATTCCTCAATTCGGCCCTATTTAAAACTCTCAATGTGTTATTTCTTTTTATTGTGTAAAAAACCATTCCTTAGTAGTTTGCCTAATATTTCCAAACTGTAAAAGTTGAAATTTAATGTGTTTTATTTTCTCTTTTTTGTTGCAGAGGAAATTGAAAGTAGTGAAATCACATATTGCTGTGAATTACTGGACGCTTTACAGAATAAAAATATTGAGGGTCTTCCACCAGGTGGCGGTTTACATTCAAAGTAAGTATATATTATTGATAATGGTTTGAATGGCATTATTTTAAGAAAGTCGATCAAAACGGTGTCTTAAGGCACTACATGACGCTTCTGTGAGAGCGGCCTGCTTCGCGTTTAAACTCTGTCCTCCTGGTAGAGTGGAAATAATGGAAATCACGCCGATGATAGCACGATTTACAGTTAGATCCCACTCAATTCAGATGAAATATGCGAAATGCTGAACACTTATATCATTGATCTTGTCAATTTCTGCACAGGGTCTGCAGAGATCAGAAAGCATTGAAAGTGGGGAGTCCACGCCGTAAATTGCGTCAAAATTCTATATAAACTACGGTTATTTGCCATAAGATGGGAAGTATGAACAAACTCAACATGTCGCTATCCGGTAGTACTTGGGGAATAGAAGAAGAAACCTTTTTGATGAAACAATAAGCCAGGTTGCATTGCAAACTGTGTGGTGCCAGTGTCATCTACGAATGTGAGCGATACGAAGTGGAAGAATATTAAATCTTTCCAAAATGGCACCCTGAGAACAGCTACAGGATGAATTATCATGTCCCACTCTGGTTATCTGCATGAGGAGGAATATTTAAACCAGCCAATATGTGGCCCCACTGAGAACAGCAGCAGGATGTATCTTCCTGTCTCACCTGGACCACCTACATGAGGAGTTCAAGGTCATTTCCAACACAACTTTATTTTGTCCACGTAGTGCTTGCTTGTATTATCGCAGAAATCATCAGAACCAGGCAAAGGTGTTAAATAGTACCTCAAGATCTGAGTCAGGTCTGCTAGATAGAGGCGTTGAATATATAGATGACTACAATAACGTGCTGTGCCGTAACATTTAGTACATTTCACTTCCCTAGAGCGGTTGTAACAAATTTTTTAAAAATTTTGCTTTTGTTTGGGAGCCCCCTTAAGCATAATAGGAAGTCGTTTCCGCTTATGGAGTGGTGATAGGGGAAGGTATGTTTGGAGAAAATGTTGAAGAGGGAAAATAATGGCTGCCAGTCTTACATGTCTCCACTCTGCGGGGAAGTTTCCTGTCTTTCTTTCATAAAAAATTATAAAAAATAAAAAAAATCTCCACCTTAAGGGATGGAGATAGACGGTAGCTTTCTTCAGAGAATATGTTGGGGCTGACAAAATATTGGGTGGTGGTCATATATTTGACTCCACTAGGGATAGGGTTGTCATGGGTCAGTTAGAGCGGTTGGGATTTTTTATAAAAATTTAATTTTTGACAAAAATATAAATTATAAAAATTTAATTTAATAGGGTTTTCCTGGAGCAGTTATAGTTTTTTTTTATTAAAATTTAATTTCTAACAAAATATTGGGTGGTGGTCATATATTTGACTCCACTAGGAGTAGGGCGGTGGTAATTTTTTTTAAGGAATGTGGATAGAGGGTATATGCTTTCAAAAGAATTGTTGGGGAGAGAAAATTAATGGGATTAGGTCTTACATTTAATTTGGATCATAATTTTTTCCGAACCTCACAAAATTATGGGGTCTAGCTTATCGAAATCTTAAAGTCGTCCGCCATCTCACTCTAAGCTGCCTCTATGTCTCTAAGTGATATGATCTATTAAAAACGGCGCCTTAAGGCACTCGTGACGTCTAGTTACTGGCAGTTACTGTTTGAAAATTATATCATGTAAATGTTGGCCACGACTACGTCTGCATATCGAAATCTAAAAGTCGTCCACCATCCCACCCTAAGCTGCCTCTATGTCTCTAGGATATAAACGCATAACGTCTACATAAGTGGGTCAGCGCATTAATGAGCTGTCCACACTGAAGTCAAACTTACATGGATCGCTCGACATATGAACTTTTATGGGAACGACCTCGCCAACTCGTCAGCTAGGAGTTGGCGAGGTCGGGGTCTACGTTGAGTACCCTCGGTGTTAAAGTGGTATCTCCGTGCTAATTTCACGTGGAAAAACTTAGACACTTGTCAAATATCCAGACAAACTTGGTCTCAATACAAATTAAAACGTACCGGATACCTTCTAAGTCAGAGTAGAAGAAACGTATCAAGAGTGATATCAGTGCTGATATTGGATGAAGAGACAATCGAGCACAGCCCAGCTCTAATAAACCCACGATTTTGACGCGATATCGGAAATTGATATTAGACATTTAATCAATCAGGCTGGATACAGCAGACTTTTCCGAGTGATGTGATCCATTCAAAAAGGCGACTTAAGGTACTCGTGACGTCTAGTTACTGGCAGTTACTGTTTGAAAATGATATCATGTAAATGTTGGTCACGACTACGTCTGAGGTGGTCTATTTTGAAGGTCAAGTTTTCGGCGACTCGTTCGAGCATAGCGGCTGGAGACCCCATTTACTAAAAATAACACGCAAATTTAAGTCGTCTGACTTCAATTCTTGCACAAGTTGAATTTTGTACGCTTCAAGGCCGAGATCCTTACGTAAAATACGCCAAGTTGTCGAATACAACAATTCAAGCTGCTGAGAACGACGAGGAATTGATTCGCCACGATCTTCTTTCTCACAGAACGATGTTTTTTGTAATACAGCTGAACAATTTGGAGACACTGTTGTGGTGTGAGTCTTTCCACGATGACTTGCCAAACGATACTGAACAAAAATGACAAAACAGTTGAAATGAATCATGCATGATCTCTACAAAAAGAGCCTATTGAAAATCAAATCTCTCCATAAATCACCTGGCCAAGCACTAAGATATAAAATCGGCAGTAATATTTATACGCTGCCAGTTCAGAGTATGAACCGACGCACAGTGTATTATAAGCGACAAAAACTCCCAAATTTCATGCGCCCAAATCTCAATTTTACTGATTGAATTTTGCAAAGAACATTCCTATTAAGCATATTCTAAAAGATTTTGACAATATCGCGGTTAATTTTAGCCGTGGATGCATTTAAAGTTCATAAATGCTAAAATAGTGGCAAATTTCATCATAAGAGAGGTTATTTTATTGGAATATATCTCGGAAACCATGTATCGCATTGAAATGTCGTTTAGTTCGTAGAAAATAGGAGCTCTTGAGGTGTTCTTTTGCATTTAGAAAAGTGTAATTACGTTTTTGCTTTCCTTTTCAGACAGAGGTTTACCTGAAGGTTGTATTTATTCAGTATTGGTAATTCTCTACAGTATAAAGCTTAAATATTGTTAAACTATTGTTTTATTTATTCATTTTAAAAAGAATATTCTGCTTAATTACTGAAATGGTAAAACCTTCAAAGCCAAAAATGAAGCAATACTTTCTTCGTTGTTCTCTGTTAAAGTATTTAGGAATATTTATTTAAAGCATATTTTAGGGATGTAAGGTTTTATGACATGTGAGCGCATGTAAATATTGGCTTGATATTAAGTTGAGTATAAAGCTATAATAGCCGTGTGTCATCGATTAAAAAATAAAATAATTTTTATAAAAAATTTCGAAAATCGTAAAAAAACCAAAAATTTTATTTTGGCACTGGCAATTTTCATTTAATTGTGGACTCAAATGAAATCAATGGTAATGATTTGTATTCACATATATATTAAAATAAGAAATTTATGACTTTTTTCATTTTAACATACATGGGAGATGAGCGTGGTTGTGGGCGTATTTAAACAAAAAATTGTTTTTGACCTAATTTGATGATATAAGGGATTTGTGCGCAATTTCAAGGTCCTAGCTCTATTCATTCTAATTTTTGCCGCAGCTTGTATGATAATATTCCACTGCGACTTTGGCCAAATTCAACTACAGAAGTTTCTAAGTGAAACAAAACGTTGCGTTGCAAATTTAAACAAAACTTGTGAAAATGTGTGTAGAACGGAAGAGTCAAATAGCGAGGGGGAGGGATTATTTCCTTGAACCCTTAACGTATCATGTACCAGGTTTTGTTTGGATCGGACAATAATTGCGACCTTGTGACTTTGATTACAAGAATTGATGGACAGAAACTGGCGGACGTGGCTAAATACGATATGGTGGGCGTACAAAAGCGGAAAACACGGCCATATTTGCTGTTACAAAACCCAGCTGAGACGGTTTAAGGCTGTTCTGGTCCAGCTGAGATCGAGATGACATTGCTCCAATTCGTTGCGGACGTAAATTGACAGAAACGCGCCGCACGTCTTTCCAGCCTAAGAATCAATTCTTGCTCCCACCATGAATTGCTCTTCTATTCCACTTTTATTCGCCTCAAGTCATTCAGCTATAACATTTACCCCTTCGCAGTTATTGTTGATCTTTTCATTAACATTTATTTTTCTATTTCTTTACAGGTATCATATTATAGAGCGAATATTTAAGGAAATGTTCCCCGAAGAACAATGTGAAGTACGCAATATTTTCTATAATATGTAATATATTTATTCAGTTATGGGACAGTTATGACCGCAAAACTAACGAATTAATTGGCTTAAGCTTTTTTCTTTCTTATATATATCTACAATATTTATGAATTCTTTTCTTTTTAGTTTAGTTTTATGATGAATTTTCAATTAAGCGTTCTTAAGCAATTACAAACAGAACATTTTCAAGTTTCAATTAATTTTATTTTATTTCAATTTTGTGTTGCATGAATTTTTAATTAACATCAATTAGAAAATTTATAAGTTGTTATGTGTACCAAAATTATTTACAAATGCTTACCTAATTTCTATTTTTGATGGGAGAAATATTTCAATATGTTTTGAACCACTTTTGAGCTTTATTGAGTAAAAAGAAACCTAGAGCCTGTAACTTATTTTCGTTCGTCTGAGAAGAACGATCCAAAATCACTCAATTATTACGAAAAATCTATAAACCACAGGAGCATATAATTCGTTTTGTCTTAGAAAAGCACGCAAAGATCTCTAAGCTGAAGTTTTTCTTATTTACGTTTTATAGAATTCATATAATAATTGAGTGATTTTTGATTGTTCGCCTCAGACGAACGAAAATAAGTTACAGAAACAACAGGCCCATAGATCACAAAAAATATATCATTGTCAAATGATTCTGAATGTAGAAAATGTAACCAAACGACCAATTAATATAATCCCTATTGGGCTAGAATAGTTTTTATACATTGGTTGATATTATTATTCCAGTCGGTTGTTTGTTAAAAACAATTTCGAGCGAAAACTTTAGCAAACAGATTATTAATTAGTATGTCTGTCTTCGCTATATATATATGAATAGGAACAATATAGACACGTCTTAAAAGACAACAACAAATAACGAGTTGGCAAAACAAATCAACATAGTAGAAATATAAAATAAACATCGCGAATAATACGTGGAATATTTGTTCCCTAAATTTGTTCACTTCACGGGAAGTGGAAAATGCTATAGTGAATAATAAGGAACAGTTTCTTCACTTCGAATCTGTATTGATGTATCGAAAATGAACAGCTGTGTAAAAGTAATCAATTATTAGTGAGTGAGCTCCAAATTTTCAACATTGATAGAACTTTTTGATTTGAATCCAACGATATTAAGGGGAAGCTCGACTTCCAGAGATCGAGGCCTTGAAATCTACATTTAAAGTGCATGACGGAATCAGAAGACCTCAGGAACCAGATATATTAAGTATAGTGTTTTTGGGGAAAATCCCGATTAATTGAAAAAAAGAGTGGTTGTCAACATTCTTACAAGATGCAATTTTCCAATTGCAATATTCAATATATATGATATATACATCAAACTGATAGGATCAAGAATAACGAATATAGCTCTATTTATATATCCAAACTTTCTGTCTCAAGGACTAGGGTTTTCCCCACTTTTGTATAGTTTTATTTATTTTAGTTGTTAACATTCTAAAAGGCACAAAAAAAAAAAAACAAAAAAGTTTTTTTGGAGAAGTGCAACTAAACTAGAGTTGTTCCGCGATTCCTTCAATTGTAAAACCCAGAGCTTGACAGCTGTTCTTTGCAGAGGGTGGATATCAAACAAATATTTTTTAGTTTTATTTAATATTTGAAGACAAAAATAAACATTTCGCCGTTCTGTTCGCTAGCAAAAATAAAGTGAACAAATCCTTGTGAGATGGGAAAAAATTCCACAAAAATAAATCATTCACGATGGGGGGAAATTTTTCGAACAAGGGAATTATTCAGGGAACAATATTGCTGATTGCAATTTGGTGGAAAGTGAAGTGATTTTGAGGGAACATTTATTGATTGTGAGTCTGTGGTGTTTAAATTAAAGTTTAGCCCAAACTGAGTTTGAACATGAATCCTGTGGTAGTTGTGATGGCCGTAAGCGAAATTTTCGGAATTAGCTAAAAAAATATTCACTTATTAGATGGATTTCCCAGTGGTTCAAGACACATTGTAACATTTCTTAACACCTATTTTCAAGAATACCTATACCTATTCAGCCTTATTACGAATGTCGTGTCGAATATGACGATTTTTGCAGAAACGTCATTATGTTTGTCATATGCGTCATAAATAAATGTTTTTAATTGATGTTTAATTGATTATGGAGCGTGCTCTCTCATTTGTAATCTATTACAACAATGTGGTTGTCGAAAATTTTACTTGATACCGAAATTTAACAACAAGTGTCGAAAAATGAGGAAAACGACACTCGTAATAAGGCTGACAATTTTATTTACAATTTTATTTACATTTTTTATTGGACATGAACAAGATCATATATACATTAAACTGGAGTTAGTATCAAGGCGTATTTATAAAGGTGATAGCAAGAGCCCAGCTGACTGAAATTTTTTTCATTCAAAAGTAACCGAAACTGTCAAATCCCATATATTTAGCTTTGGCAGTATGGCTCACCATTCAAAAAATTACTTGTATTTTGTTGTTGCCGAATTTGTTGTTGTTCTAGTGCTATCACCTGTATAAATACGCCTTGAGTTAGTATGTAAACTCATCATGTACTCATTTTTCTATTTTGTGAACTTTTTGTTTATTATTTTCGTACTTTTGCGAGTCATACAAATGAGTATCAAACGAAAAAGGAGAATGTCTGTTAAATATACTTCAAATGGGCGTACGGTCATAACGCCCCAATTGAAAATGTCATAAAGCCCAAAAACGATGCATTGATTGTGTTGTTGTAAAAATGATCTATTTCTTGGGCAATATGTCGAAGGCCGACAACACAAGAATCCTTTACAAGTTGTAGCCGGCTTTGGATATACCACATAGGGGAAAATCTTTAATCCCGGCCGAATGGGTTTCTGAGTATTATTCATTTTACGAAAATGTCATAATGCCCAAACTTGGCGTCATAAGGCCCAAATAAATTATTTGGCCTTTCTGACATTTTGATTGGGCATTATGACATTTTTTTTTGCCCCAATTTAGGGGATATGCCGATTATTGGGCTTAATGACATTTATTTATTTGGGTGTTATGACCGTACGTCATTCAAATGTCATGCTTCTATCTGTATTAGTTTAGCATTAACAACCATTTCAAGTTCTCCCCCTTTATTTGTTAAGTTTATTCTTGTTTTACTTTTTAAGAGGGGAAACTTGGAATGGTTGCTAAACTAATACAGACATCAGCATGGAATTTAAAGTATTTTTAACACATGTTCTTCCTTTTCATTTGATACCTCTGTACTTTCACTCGAAAAAGTAAGAAAATAATTTATTAAAACATCTATATCCTTTGGAAATTTGAAAAAGTCCTGTAAAAACGAGAAAAGAATACTCCATGAAAAAAGTTTCATGTGTATATGGCATGGTTTAGGTCCATAAAGTACTGTCGCACTGTGTTATATATATATATTTATATATATATTAGGCTGTGTCGCTGATCATACAAATGAAAAAACAATTTCCAGTCACCCCACCAAAATAAAGTTTTGAGTGTTTAATGATGTTTTGCAAAATATGTCGTCGCTGGGTCAAGCCGTATGTGAACTTAACGCTCCTGAAAACACCTATAAAAATTATGTTTTTCCCTTGTACTTTTTTGTGTTACATTTTTGTCCACATTATTTTATGAATTAATAGACCCTTGAAAGCACTTTAAATATAAATTTTGATTCTTGTCTTAGAATAACTCATTTGGACGTTTATAGTATTATTTATTATAGTATTATTGGACGTTTATAGTATTTTTTTTTTCATAATGACAATTGAAAATTTTTTCGTATTTGATGGTAGTATTTTGTAAAAAAAAAAATAAAAAAACTGCAGTCAATACTTTTCGAATCATGCCTCAATGATGACCATCGGATAAAAATTGACGCTGCAGCGCTTATTTTTGTAAAAAGAATTTTAAATGCTCTGAAACTCCATATTTTGCATTAACCTACTACCGCCCTCTGAACTCATATGAGGACACCTGTTTAATGCCAAACAACCGAACCACAGTTTTCTTTGGGCGTTAATGGGTTAAACTTAGGGTTTGCATCCCGGGATTTCCCGCGGGAAAATTCCCCGGAATTCGCATATTTTTCATTTCCCGTATCCCGGGAAATTCGTACGGGAATCTCGCGGGAATTCAATAGAAATTTTTACATATTTCTTCGCATATATTTTCCATCATATATTTACAATACATATATTTTACAATAAAAATGTTGTACAATAATTTAGCTCATATCGATTTTAATTAGATGTGTCAAATATTGCACTTCGATGACAAAATATTTTTAAGCTGAGTTCGGATATGCCCCAAAATTCAATTTTTCGGGGTTTGCCTGTCAAACTCCATATAAAAAAATTTAAAAACCCGGAAAAAGTCGATTTTTGACGTGTATCCGAACGCCCCAAAAAGAAGTCAGTCATTTGAAAATATTTTAAACAATGCTATAGAAACGCAAGTAACAATATTATTGTATTAAAAAAGTCAAGATAGCTGTCTGAAGAAAGAATTTATAGTTTTCGAAGCGACAGGACAAAGAACAGACAATATAAATATTTTATTTAATGCTCTACTGACTACATTTGTTGAATGTGAACGATCGTTCTCCGTCGCGTCCACATATTCCAATAAAATAAAAAATATTTGATGAGCCATAAATTCATTGTCTGCTCTTAATTCAAATATACACTTGTAAATTTTGATTGCATACATTTAATTAATTTTGAAACTTGAAAAGATTTTTGAATTGAATTCTGTAACAGGTTCGTTATGTCATAAATATTTATTATATTGAACTGGGGAACTCTGGCTCAAGACCATTTTGCATCTATATTTCATAGAATGCAAATTTATTTAAAAATAGCATGGTGACATTATTTGGCTGCACACTACCACTATCATGATTTTCACCCTGTGAAAGTTTCCTCAAGTAGATTTTGACAAATACAACTCATTTGCTGAATATCCGTTCAAAAATTCGCACCAAGTAATAAAGCACACATGCCACCTTAACAAAGTGTGAATGTTTCATTTGAAAAAAATAAGCTTTATTCATGGTAAACGATATATTTTCGATTTCCCGTGCTGTCCCGGGATCTCGTGAAATTGAAAAAATAATTCCCGGGAAAATGCAAACCCTAGTTAAACTCTTTTAACAAAAATGGAATCAGTGTCGTCATTTTCTGTTCTATATTCATAATTTAGGCATAATTCGAAATGTATTGATATCTTCTATTTATTTTCATAACACCATTTACAAAATATTTCCAAGAAATATGAGTCTTTAGTTGTCACTTTCAAAAACTACAAAAATTACTATAAACGTCGACCAATAAGCTGCACTAAAATAATAATACAAATTAATATTTAAAGTGTTTTCAAGGGTCTATTAGTTCAGAAATTTGACAAAAGTAACATTACAAGGGAAAAACATGATTTTTGTGGGTGTTTTTTTCTGGAGTGTTTAGCTCACAGATGACTGGACCTGCGAACGAAATATTTTACGATTCATTATTAAACTCATTTTTGAGTGGTGACCGCATCATTTTAATTTCGCGACCCATCCTAATATATATGTATATATTCCCCCCTGTCCCCTCCCATATTTTTATTATCATTATTATGTGTACAATCACTGTACAATGTTCTATGTGTTGTAGTTGTTTATTAACGTTTTCTATGTTTCTGTTTCTGTTTCTGTTTCTGTTTCATTTTTCTCCATTTCTTCTATGTGTCTTCTTTTCTCTTACAGAGGGCATCGCATTGAAATCCGGTTAAAAACATTTTTTATAAATGATAAAGTGCAAATTTAATAAGAAACCGTAAACAAAACCACAACAACAAAAAAACTGATGTCAACAACAACCAAAAATACAACAACAAGCGTGAAACCAACAACAATATTTTTACATACAACAACAAAGAAAACAATTTCAACCTCCTCAACACCAACTCCTACTCATCATACCCCAGGCCCAGCCCTAGCCCCAATAGCAACACCACACCACCATCATCATTATCATCCAAAAGAAATCGTATTTTATACAAAAACAACAACACAACAACAACAAAACCATTAATATATTTTACAATAATTTACAAATTCTTTTAAGTTAAATTAATAACTATAAAACAAAGCATAAAAGAAACAGAAGATTCAAATTGTTTTTAGCAGTCACCCACAACAACAACACCCCCAGGCTCTTGAGAAAGTGAAGTGAAAACAAAACACGTATACTTAAAACAAAAACAAACAAACTAATTATTAAGTTATTAAACAAAACAAACAAACAAACAAAAAACCATACCTTTTATTTCTTTTTTTATATATATATAAATATGTATACAACACCTCAAACATACCGAACCTATATACAAATACACCACACACACACTACAAACAACAACACCGGAAATACAAACCCAACCTACAACAATAATAATATCACACATTAACATACATCAAATGAAAGGACATACTACAGAAACGCAAGAATTAGAAGAAGAGGAAGAAGAAAAACACAATTTATAATCCTTAATTGTAAGTTTTAATAATAGGAATCATATATATTAAAAAACGGAAAACCAAAATTCTAAAAAGAGGGAAAAACATACACAACAATATTTAAAAGAAAACAAATGAAATGTTTGCACACATACACAGGGATTCCTTTAAGTTTTATTTTTTCGTTTTTCTTGTATTCTACAAAAAAAAATAAATTAACACTGGCCGGGGGAGGAAAGTAGAAAATCAGAAAATTTTAATTTTTATTTTGTTTCCTTTTTAAAATTAGAATTTTTACTTTATTTTTTTTTTAATTTAGAATTTTTACTATATTAGACTACGACATATCGTATGGGTGAGATAAGCCCCTATTTTTTTAATATCCTCATTTGCTCTATTTAAAAATAAATCAATTTAAGAGAAGAAGCCAAACTGCAAATTTTTAAACGTGAATCGTGGAAAACTGGTTTAAATCGACCGTGTATGCTACAATTGATTGCGATTTCGTTAAAAAATGGAAACTTTTATTTCAAATGTATAAATTATGAATGTCCTGCTACATTCAATCTGATTTTTTTTTAGAAAAAGAATATGCCGATTTTGATGAAATTTTCCAAATATGTACTTTTCTAAATGGCAAATAAAGCTGCATTTCTCCATTTTCAAAAAATAAGACATTGTAGATAATATAGGGGGTGGATCGAAAATAAAGTATTTTTGTTATAAGGTAAATTAAAAAAAAAAAAAAACAACTTTTTTGTGGTATGAGATAGGAAAGTATTTTTTTAATTTCAAGCAAATTGTCATATGTTAAAAAAATATTTTTTTCTTATTTTTATAAATAGAAAACAAAAATAAAATCAGAAATGTATTACTTCGATTTTTGTAAAATAATTGTTATTAATACTTAATAGTTTAAGAAGGATGCCGCTCCACGAGTTTCATGATGGTGTTCCTGACAAGTCTACACTTGATTGCTGTCGAAATTTAAAATATATAATGGACAGCGAAATATTTTGGGACAAAACATCTAAAACTTAAAATAAGTTATTTTTATTATTTCTATAAAATGATTTTAATTTAGACGGCAATCACGGCAATTACAATTGTTTTAGAGTGAGTTCCCAGAACACCATCATGAAACTTATGGAGCATCATGCTGACACTATTAGCTATTAATACAATTTATTTCACAAAAATCGAAGGTATATATTTTTTTTAAAATAAATAAGAAAAAAAATTAAAAGAAAAATATTTTTCTTAGATTTGGTATTTTTTAATTTTTAAACTACACCATTTCCAATTGAAATTGAGAAATTCCATTTGAAATTGAGATTTTACATTTGAAATGGAATTTTCTTAATTTCAATTGGAATTATCCCAATTTGAAATGGAATTTTCTCAATTTCATTTGGAATTTTCTCAATTTGAAATGGAATTTTCTTAATTTCAATTGGAATTTTCTCAATTTGAAATGTAAATTCTCATTTTCATTTGGAATTTTCTCAATTTGAAATGAAAATTCTCAATTTCAATTGGAATTATCCCAATTTGAAATGGAAATTCTTAATTTCAATTGGAGTTTTCTCAATTTGAAATGGAAATTCTCATTTTCATTTAGAATTTTCTCAATTTGAAATGAAAATTCTCAATTTCAATTGGAATTATTATACCAATTTGAAATGGAAATTCTCAACTTCAATTGGAATTTTCTCAATTTGAAATGGAAATTCTCATTTTCATTTAGAATTTTCTCAATTTGAAATGAAAATTCTCAATTTCAATTGGAATTATCCCAATTTGAAATGAAAATTCTCAATTTCAATTGGAATTATACCAATTTGAAATGGAAATCCTCAACTTCAATTGGAATTTTCTCAATTTGAAATGGAAATTCTCATTTTCATTTAGAATTTTCTCAATTTGAAATAAAAATTCTCAATTTCAATTGGAATTATCCCAATTTGAAATGAAATTGGAATTATACCAATTTGAAATGGAAATTCTCAACTTCAATTGGAATTTTCTCAATTTGAAATGGAAATTCTCAATTTCATTGGAATTTTCTCATTATGAAATGGGAAATCTCAATTTCAATTGGAATTTTCTCATTACGAAATGGAAATTCTTAATTTCAACTGGAATTTTCTTATTTTGAAATGGAAAATCTTAATTTCAAATGGAATTTTCTCAATATGAAATGGAAATTCTCAATTACAAGTGGAATTTTCTAAATTTCAATTGGAAATGGTGTAGAGGAAATTTGTTTGAAAATCACACAAAAAATTACAAATATTTTAAAATTACTTTATGATAAAAAATAGTTTATTTTCGATCCACCATATTCTTATTTTTTTAAGAGAAATTCATTTATTTATTATTACATAATTAGAAAATTTCATTAAAATTGGAGAGAAGAGCCAAAATGTTTGTGTGATCGTTCCACATGAAATTACTCTATAATGTTCAATATAACAATAATTCAAAATATAACGAGACTAAGGACCTGTTTTTTAATTATTTTCGTGCGTCTTAGGCGAACGATCAAAAATCATTCAATTATTTCGATAAATCTATAAGCTACAGGAGTCTATGATTCGTTGTGTTTATAGAAAAGCATGTTGTTCTACAGAACAACAATTGATGTACATTTTGATTGCAATGACGTTCTGGAATTACTTTCCAACGAATGTATGGCCTTAAACATTAAACCAGATCGGGTTTTTGTGTGAGAAAAATGAAAGCTTCGATTGGTTTAAACCCCTTAACAAATTGAGTGCCAAGCGGTTTTGACGCAAACCTTCCCAGAAGACCAAACATTTTTTTGGCTATAAGAAACAGCAATCACTGTCGTACGGAAACGTACGACGTGGCACCCCACGACGGGTTAGGTATCGTACGGAAACGTAGGACGTGGCACTCAATGTGTTAAATATTTTGTTCACGGGAGTGTTTGGCTGTAATTTGATTCCGCATACAACGGCGTCTATGTCTAACACCGAGTGATAATTTTACATTTTTTATTGGGCGTGAACAAGACCATGTATGTTTATTAGGCTGGGTCGCGGGCCATACAAATGGAAGAACAATTTCCCGTCACCGCACGAAAATAAAGTTTAGATTGTTTAATGATGATCTGCAAAATATTTAGTCGCTGTGACCCAGCCGTCTGTGAGTTAAACGCTCCTGAAAACACCTTCAAAAATCATATTTTAACCGTGAAAATTTTTTACGTTGCATTTTTGTCCAATTTTTTTTTCTGAATTATTCCGAGGGTCTAGGAAGCAGTTTAAATATATATTTTGATTCTTGTCTTAGAGTAACTTATTGGTCGTATTATTGGACGTTTATAGGAGTTTTCTTTCGTTTTTTTCATAGTGACAACTGAGAACTTTTTCGTATTTGATGTCAATTTTTTATAAGAAATAAAATAGCTGCAGTAAATACCGTTCGAATGAAGCTTATATGATGAACATCGGAAGGAAATTGACTTCACAGCGCTCATTTTTGTAAAAAGAGTTTGAACATTTTGGCTCTGAAAAGCCATCTCCTTAAATTATTTCACAAATATGGAGTCAGAGACGCCATTTATCGTCCGATATTCATCATGTACGCATCATTCGACAGGTATTGATTTCTTCTATTTATTTTTCATAACAATTTTTACACAATGTTCCCAAGAAAGATGACTTTGTAGCTGTCACTTTGAAAAAAAAAAAACAAAAAATCAATCTAAACGTCCAATAATACGACCAAATGACCAATTCTAATACAATAATAACAATTTTTATTTTAAGTGTTTCAAAGGGTCTATTAATTCAGAAAAAAATGTTGGACAAAAATGGAACGTGAAAAAATTACACTGGAAAAACATAAATTTTAGAGGTGTTTTCACAGATGGCTTGACCAAGTGACGAAATATTTTGCAGATCATTATTAAAGAATCCAATCTTCATTTCAGGGGGGTGACCGCTGCCAATTATTTTCGTGACCCATCCTAATGTGTATATGAAACTAGAGGAGATCTGTGTACTAAGTTTTCCATTTGGTGATATTTTCTCATTTTTACAGGACTCTTAATTTCCAAAGAATATAGACGTTTTAATAATTTACTCCGCGCTTTTGCGAGTCAAATGAATTTAGAGGAATATCTGTTAAAAATATTTTAAACTGTATTTTTCTATCTGTATTTTAGTATTTTAATTTTAAGAACTATCTCATGTTTTACTTTTTAAAAGGGGAAATTTGAAATGGTTATCAATGATAAACTATACATACAGATAGAAGCATGAAGCATGAAAATTAACAGATATTCTTCTCTCTCATTTGATACGGACAGTAATTAATTATTAAATATATAAATTAAAAAATATTTCTACGACTTTGAAATTAGACGTCCTGTAAAAAGGAGAAAATGTCAAAACAGAATACACAGTTTTTCAGCATACGATCTCCAGCTCCAAAAACTACTGTTTCACGATGTAATAAACACAAAATAATTTAAAAAAAACCTTTAAATTCTTCATTTGTCGCTCTAGCAACGCGAAGGTAAAAAAATGTAACCGAAATAATTTAATTATTAATTACACTAACCAAGTTATCATTTGAAGTGCGAAAACGGCAACATTTTCAGACCCGTTCTATTAAACAAATGGTTAATTTTGCCAACATTTTTTGTCTTTCTTTTTCGTTATGCAAATTATAATTAATTCAATGCAATTATAATTAATAAATTTTCTTTGGGTTGTGATTTTTTAAAAATCTTCGTGGGACTTCTGATTTCGTCTTGATGATGTGATGTAGGCCAGTGTTATTTTAACTCTTTTTTTCTTTTCCCACCCATGTTACACTTGTTATTTAAATATATATTTATATTTTTTGTTTTAGTTTTGAAAACTGCTTTTCATTTCAGCTATTTCTTTAAAGGAGTTCCAGTTTACTTTAGAAACGATTTTTTATTTATTTTTTTTTTACAACGCAACCACCTATATCCCATTGTGTTTGTTTTCGTTTCAGTTCTTTTTTTGTAGCTAACGTAACTCTGTGTTTTTTTCGTATTAAACTTGAATTGTTTTATTCGTAAATGTAAAATTTTCTTTTTAACTTTGAAAACGAGACGTTTGTTTTTAATTAAGCCTCTTGTTGCTTTCTCTTTTTTTTTCTCCATGAAATGTTTGTTATATCATCATCTTTACCTATTAAAAACGTTTACTTTTTAATGATTATTATTAATTTGAAATTTCTATTTTTAATGTAAGCCTTATTGAAAACAAAAAGAAAATGAAAATAAAACCACAACTTATATTCCTAAAAAGAAGTAAAAACAAAACAAAACTAAAAATAGAAAGAAACAAACAATTGAAGGTGAAAAATAATTTTACACTTTTTTCCAACCTAAGCTAAAACAAAACAAAACAAAAAACTATTTGTAAATTAAACAAAACAAAACAAAAACAAAAAAATGAGAAGTAAAAATCAAGAAGAAAAAATGATTATAAAAAATATATGCTCGAGTTTGTAGTAAATGTTGAAAATAAACACAACAAATCTTGGGGATTTTTTAAAATGGAGGTGAAACAAAAAATAAAACGGTAAGATATGCAGCTGTTCTCTGGTCTCGTCATTCTTCACTTCATCTCTCAGTCATCAGTCACTTATCATATCCACCGTATACCAGTCGTATCACCTCCACAAACGGCAGCTATTGTCTTTGGATGCCGTAAGTATTATGTCTCCGGTATAGCTGAAAGCACATGAGAATACTTCGGCCTCGTGGCCGGCCAGTACCTGTGAACATAGACCCGATTCAATTAGCCACAGACGGGCGGTGTGATCAGCTGAGGCGGTCAGCAGTAAACTTCCTGGTGGGCTAAAGCAGACCTGAAATTAAATGAAGTTGTTATTAATAATCTTATAAGAGATACTACACTATTTTCAATTGAAATTGAGAAAATACAAATTAAAATTGAGAAATGCAAATTGATATTGAGAAAAAATGTTAATTCTGAAATTTAAATTGACCTTCAGTAACTACAAATTGAAGTTCAGAAATGTAAATTAAAATTGAAAATATAGGAAAATGCCAAATTCAACGTCATTGGATAATTTAAGACCTATTTCTCTCTTGTCCATTCTGTCGAAAATTGTTGAGCAGGTTTTAAAAAGCAGCTGTTGACTTATTTAGAAGACAACTCCTCCTTCCTAAGTGATTGTTAATGTGGTTTCCGCAACAACCGTAGTACCTATATATTGTTGGCTGGTCTAACAGATGAGGTTAGGACGAATTTAAATAGTCAAAAGCTTTCTGTGCTGCTTTCATTAGACTTGCAGAAGGCGTTTGATAGGGTAGATCATGGTCTTCTCGTAGATAAGCTCTTCAGAAATTATTGGTTTCAGGGGAGTGCTTGTCGCCTAATTCGTTCCTACCTTTCGTGTAGGAATCAGTATGTATGCGTTAATGGTTTGTCATCGTGTGTTTTGTCGGTAAGAAGTGGTGTTCCTCAGGGGTCTGTTCTTGGACCAGTTTTATTTATATTATTCTTGAATGACCTTTTTAGTAGCCTAGATATGTGGTGCACCTCATATGCTTTCGCTGATGATGTGCAGCTTTTATTTAGCATTAGTTTGTGGATGTGCTTGTGGCAAAGGTTGAATATGCTCTGGACTGCCTTCGTTGCTGGATGTCGTCCAACACGTTGAGTATAAATCCGTCAAAGACTAAGGCACTGCTGTCTGCAGCTGAGATGGTGTGCTCATAGCATTTGTCCAAAGCATGAGGTGCTTGGGGGTAGTAGTTGATGATCGGCTAGCTCTTGATCAGCACATTGATGTTGTAGTTTCGCGCGTATACCTTACCTTTACGTCAGCTTTACAACTGCGTCTTAATTCTTCCACGCCACGTTAAGGAGAAGTTGGTTCATGCTTTAGTCATGTCCAATATTCTTCATTGCTTGGAGGTTTTTGCGCGGACTACTGTGCGGATTGTAAAGCTTTCAATAGCGCTGTGCGTTTTATTAACACATAAATCGTTTTTCTAAAATGACACCGTACGCCTTGGAATTCTTAGGGTGTCCTTTTAAAAAAACTAGTCGATTTTCGTTCATTGTTGCTATTGCGTAAGCTTTGGAAGAATCAATGCCCGTCTTTTTTTTGATGCAGTCCTTTACTTTTACCCGTTCTGCGCGTATTAATAAGTTAAGTATACCTAGGCTGAACAACAGCGTTGTGGAAAAGTCCTTCCGAGTCAGAGTTGGTAGAGAATTTAACACACTGTCCATTGTCTTAAAAAATTTTGATACGTCAGAGGCAACGTCTCGTGCCATGCGCCTCCGTTTTCCACGTTTCGTAACACTCCTCCGCCACTGTAGTAATTTGAAATGACAATATTTTTTCGTTTTTTCTTTACTATTTTTTCACTTGTCTGGGAATTTTGAATCGTTAGGTTCACTGAGATATTTTAAGTTTTTTTTTATACACTCCACGAGAGTATTATGTCTTTGTGCATTTGTTTGTAACACCCAAAAGGAAACGAGATAGACCCATTGTTAATTATACCGATCGACTTAGAATCACTTTTTGAGTCGATTGAGCAATGTCCGTCCGTCCGCCTGTCCATCTATTCTTGTAATCACGATACAGGTCGCAATTGTAGACATAACTAAATGAAACATTGCACAATAAAGTTTTTCGGGAGTTTGAAAAAAATCGGTTCAGATTTAGATACGAATTTCACTCCCGATTTGACTCTTTTCATTCTAGATACCACATATTACAATAGATTTTCTTTAAAATTGGCAAAACATCTTATATTTCAACTAGAAACTCCTGTGGTAAAAATGTGTTGGATCGGTTCAGATTTATATATAGCTCCCATACAAATTTCGCTCCTGATTTGACTTTTTCCGCTCTAGAAACCACATATTGTATCATATTGCCTTCAGATTTGGCAAAACCATCTTATATTTAAACTAGGAACATCTATGGTGAAAATAGGTCAAATCGGTTCAGATTTAGATATAGCCCCCATACAAATGTCGCTCCCGATTTGAATTTTTCCGCTCTAGAAACCACATATTGTACTTGATTTTCTTTAAATTTGGCACAACATCTTATAATCCAACTAGAAACACTTATGCAGAAATTGGGTAAGATCGGTTCAGATTTAGATATAGCCCCCATATAAATGTCGCTCCCGATTTTACATTTTCCGCCCTAGAAACATATAAAATAAATAAATTTAAAATAAAAAGAATGAATGAATGAAATAAACAACTGAAACTGAGAAAATTGTAAATTAATTTCTATCTACATTTATGAATCTCAATTTGTTTATTCGAATTTCATTTCTGAATTTCAATTTGCATTTTCTCAATTTCAAATTTCATTTCTCAATTTTTATTTGTATTTTCTGAATTTCAATTTACATTTCTCATTTTCAATTTGTATTTGCTCAATTTCAATTTCCATTTCTGATTTTCAACTTTTATTTTCTCAATTTCAATGATCCATAAAAATATTTTTGCGTTGTGATTAAAAAGTATAAAATAACATTTTATTTTTTTACAGAAAATAATAGCTGATCTCTAACAGATTGCTAGATTTTTACGAAATTTGTGTTTTATCCTTACCTTTGACACCTCTTCGCTGTGACCCACCATCACAGACACCAGCTCTAAATCGCCTTTTAAATTCCAAACCCGCGCCGTACAATCATTGCTACCGGTTGCCAAACGTCGACCGGTACAATCGAAAGCGACATCCAAAATCTCGTCTGTATGTTCGCTGATAGTGTACAACGACTCATTGGTCATGCGCACATCCCAAATGCGCGCCGTACTATCCAAAGAGCCCGTGGCAATCAAGTCACAAGAGAAATTCCACACGGCATTACTTAATTCAGCTGTGTGGCCTCGTAATTTGGTCACCACACTGTAAAGGGGGAAATATTAAAAGAAATCCTCCATAACCACATTAAATGCCTTACCTTTTTGATCGTATATCCCATATGGCGGCGGTTCTATCGAAAGATCCCGTCAGCAGCATATTGCCATCTCTACTGAAACGACAGTTTATAACTTCGGCTCTGTGATGTGTTAACGTTTGGATCTCTTGCGTTGACTCAATGTGAAATAGCCGAGCCGTACCATCCATCGATGCTGTACATATGGTCTCACTGTTGATGGGTTGAAATTCCGCCGACACCACCTCGGCAGTGTGACCTATCAGGGTACTGCGACACAGACCTGACGAAGGACACCATATTTTGGCAGTGCTATCGAAGGAACCAGTAACTATGCGATCGCTGGAAAGGAAAAAACATTACTTATAATCAATTTCTTGGAATATCTTTAAACTCATTCCTGTAGACTCCTCCTTGATATGGAGTGTATTGTCATTCTGTTTACAAAGACTTGGGATATTCCAGACTTTATAATATATATACATATATTCCCTACAGAGAAGGGATTCGAAGGGGAAGGTATATTGTCGGATATTTAAGTATACACCACCCCATAATTGCTATACAATCGATTAAATTGAAATATCGATCTGAGACCCTATAAAGTATACCGTTACACAAATATAAAAAAGACAACTCAATTTTTTCGAAATCAGTTTTATAACTGATTTTCTTCAAATTTTGCATAACACGTTATAAAGGGTGTTTTTTTATTGAGGTATAGAACTTCGAATTGAAATAAAACACAAGAAAATCGTTTTAATGTCCATCAATTTGGCTTTATTGGAAGGATAATTTTATGCCATTAATGTTTAAATATGATTTCGGGCATGTGGCCGCCGCGGCTGGCTCGAATATAGCCAATTCTACAGGTCCAATTTTCAACCACTTTTTCGAGCATATGGCCGTATGTTGGCAATAACGCCACGAATGTTGGCTTTCAAGTCCCCTAACGTTTCTGGTTTGTTGGCGTAGACGAGCGACTTCACATATCCCCAAAGAAAATAATCCAATGGTGTCAAATCACACGATCTTGGTGGCCAATTGACAGGTCCATTCCGCGAAATTATGCGCTCATCGAATGTTGCCTTCAATAATTCGATTGTGACGTGCGCTGTGTGGCATGTAGCGCCGTCTTGTTGGAACCACAACTCATCCACATTCATGCCATCCAATTCGGGAACAAAATAGTCGGTTATCATGGCTCTATACCCAGGCCCGTGCGCAGGATTTTTCCCTGGGGGGGTTTTCATCTACACTCAAAAAAAAGTTTTCCCTATAATGAGTTAAAATTAACTAAAATTTAGGAAACCAAGTACATTTTTACTAAATAAGTAGAATTTTGCTGAAATTTTCCTAAATATAAGTAAATTTTTCCTAAAAACAAGTAATTTTTTCTAAATCTAAGCAAAATTTTCCTAAAACTAAGTAAATTTTAGTAAAATTTTGCTAAAAAACTAAGTAAATGTTTACTCAAATCAAGTAAATTTTTACTCAAACTGAGGACAATTTTGCTGATTTCTTCCTCAAAACGAGTAAATTTTTACTTAAACTGAGGAAAATTTTATTTTATACAAGAAAAAAGGTGAAATTAAAATAAGTTCTTTTTAACTAAAAAATCAAACAAATAGTTTTGCTTCAGAGTATGCAAAACTGATACAAAAAATGACAACATGAAATATTTCTCAAAAGAGTTGAGCTATTACTACATGATTGTTACGTAGGCAAAATAGGCGCCTTCGCAGTGGTTGTTTAGAATAATTAATAAAGTATTTAAGAAATAAGTCTCTGCAAACGAACGAGAATTGCTTCTTAGATTAATATTGAAGATTTTTTTAACAATTTCAAATGTTTTTATAAGTTCATTAATACTTAAATGTATGAAGAACTCGGCATAAATTTCAGTAAATATTTTAACTTCATTTTAGGAAAAAAACACATTTTTAAGTTAAAGTAAATTTTAATTCTTTCGATACAAAAAAATTTCAGATTTTTTTTTTACTTTTCACATTGTCGGCAAAATTGCATTTCAGTAATCCATCTATCAGTACATTCAAAGTAATATGTCAGTAAAAGAAAGCAGAAAGTCTACTGAAAGAGCAGATTTTCTGCTGTTAAAAAAGAGACAGCAGAGTTGTATCTGCTGAGATGGTAAACAGCTGTTTGCTGTTTTTAGCAATATATATGATACGCAGATTGTCCCAAGCTAATAAAGAGTGATTTTTTTGAGGTTAGGATTTTCATGCATTAGTATTTGACAGATCACGTGGGATTTCAGACATGGTGCCAAAGAGAAAGATGCTCAGTATGCTTTGACATTTCATCATGAATCGTCTTACAAACGAACAACGCTTGCAAATTATTGAATTTTATTATCAAAATGCGTGCTCTGTTAAGAAAGTTCATTGCGCGCTTCCATTTTATGGTCAGTTTAATCGACCCACTGAAGCGGCTATTCGGGCTATTGTGACTAAATTTCGCACCAAATTTACATTGTTGGACATTAAACCACCAACACGCTTACGTAGAGTGCGAACTGAAGAAAATATCGCAGCTGTATCGGCCAGTGTTAATGATGACCACCAATTTTCGATTCGTCGCCGTTCGCACCAATTGGGTCTCTGTTACTCAAAAACGTGGAAATGCCAAAATTGGACTAAGCGGATGGACCACCTAAGACGCAGCCGCGGTCAACATTTAAATGAAATTATCTTCAAAAAGTAAATGTCATGGACCAATCTAACGTTTCAAATAAAGAACCGATGAGATTTTGCAAATTTTATGCGTTTTTTTAAAAAAAAAAGTTATCAAGCTCTTAAAAAATCACCCTTTATAAAAGAAAATTCGAGCTAAACTCGCTTATGAACGCTTATCTATTTTTATATTTTAATTAACAACAGCCAATTTTAGCAGACTGCAAACTCTTTAGCAGTGTGAATGGTGATGTAAGATTGCAGAAAACTGCTGTTATGCAAAAAAAAAACTGTTGTAATAGCAGAAAGTGCCTGCTGATACACAACAGACAATCTCAGCTATTATTAACAGACTTGTTCTTTAAGTGTAGAACTTTCTTTAAATAGTTGCTTGAAATTACATACACACATTCATAAGTGGCTATGAAAAAAACATAACTTTTCAGGAGAGCGAAAAAACTGATTTTCTCATTAATTTGAAGATAAATTATTAATCGCTCTTCTACAGATTAATCTAAAAAGGATTACTAATTGCTACGATTAAAAAGTTTTCGAAATTTCCTATTATTCGCGTTTCCATGGTTCATAGGCACTTTTGTATGTTTAAAATTGTGCACTATGAATGTTGAAATAAGAATAAGATTTATTGTAAACTCCATAACTTGTTGCATGAAATCTTGACAATGTTGTATAGAAAACGCATTTTCTGTGCTGTACACAGCGAATTTAAAGATACCAGTTTCATCCGTCAGATTGGTCGCCTGTATCATATATGTAGCCAGTCGCGAAAAATCGCTGCAATTGTTGAAAAATCCAAAATTCGCCGTTGCAATTCCTTATATTTTAACATTCTTCATTCATAATTCTGAAACTTTTCATAAACAAATATTCCCCATGAAGTCAGCAATCACATGCCAAAGAAATATTTTGATATTCTCAATATAATAAAAAGTTACGCCGGTTTTTCTAAATATACTTTTCACAATTGTTGACTTTACAGCCACCATTTTTCCTATTTTAGCCAGATAACTAGGGAATGAAAATGCTATTAACGCGAAATGATGGAATTTGATAATACGATATGCCCTAAATCTAGAAAAATGTTTTAAACAAAATCGTTGTAGCGAATTATAACCTTCGGTTTTATGCTCTCCATTGTTGAAATATTTTGTTTCTATTATTTTTATGTTCATTGCCACTTATGCAGTCACAAACTAACGTGCGAGAGGATAGCCAAATCAGAAAATTAAAAAATGGCTTTAGAAAAAATCTTTTCCAAATTTTCCAGATGACATCCAAATCTAAGAATAGTTTGGCATCAAAAACTCATTTTCGAGAAAATGGTTCATATCCACTTTTGAATATAAGCCCTCGATATATATTTTGAAGAAATATTACACAAAAAAACGATCAAATTCCTCGGCGATAAACCCCACATTTTTTCTATGATAAATGCAGAAAATTTAATATGCTTTTTGACAAAGTATGGGTTTAAATAGGATGTCTAAAGAGTTTTGGGGTTTTTAATTTATACAGGACATGAGTAACACGATGTTTACTCAAAATCTTTATACGCATATTCCGATTAAATAAAAAATATTTGGAAATGTGTCTTCATTTTTATAATCTTAAATATGTATAAATTCAATTAACAAATACAGTTTTTTGTATTCGATGAAATGCAAGAAGAAACAACTAGAAATTTTAATTCCAAAAAACCAAATAACTGGTATTTTAGAGTTTCGTTTTCAAGTTACTGAATTTCGTACATCCAAGTTACTGAATTTGTTGTTTCTCTTTTGTATAATACTTGTTACATAGGTACACAAAAATACTAACTCTGAAAAATATTTTTACATAAGTGATAAATATAACAAAAATTTTAGTAAGTTAAAACTCATTTCTTCATTTGTCGAAATGGATTTGTATTATAATTGCAAACTCCCAAAACATTGGAAGTAACAGAAACCGTTGTTGTTGCATCTGTGATGAAAATAGGACACATCGGTTCATATTTAGATACAGCTCCATAAAAATGTCCAATCGCAAATGTTATATCGCTCTAGCGCTCTACAAGCATCAAGAAAATTATTTGCTTTTATTAAGAATATTTTAGATTTCATTATGATTCTTATCTACACTTTTTTAAAATTACTAAACGATTTTGTTATTAAATTTCCAAACTTTTATTGCAGTACATAATTAAAAGTTCATAAGATATAGCTCTAGCCGAATGTCAAGAAGTGGTATCGGTTAATAAAAATGAAAATTTTCCGAACAATTGGGTGTACATTACCGAAATTAGCACTACACAATCTTGAAATTGGCACAATTCGTTTAGTTTGTTTGTATATTTCATAACCTTTGTCCGAAATTCAAGAAAGTGTCCACGATTTTTTTATGTCATTTTCGTGTTTTCATGATTTTACTGCAAAATTACCATTTCAGACGAGTTATTTTAAAAAAATCTTAAAAATTCTATATTTTATTGCTTCAGAAAGTCTAGAAGGTTTTATAAAGTATATGTTCGAAACCTCTCTGGGGGGGGTTTGTATGTATATTTCATAACCTTTGTCCGAAATTCAAGAAAGTGTCCACGATTTTTTTATGTCATTTTCGTGTTTTCATGATTTTACTGCAAAATTACCATTTCAGACGAGTTATTTTAAAAAAATCTTAAAAATTCTATATTTTATTGCTTCAGAAAGTCTAGAAGGTTTTATAAAGTATATGTTCGAAACCTCTCTGGGGGGGGTTTGAACCCCCAAAACCCCCCCCCTGCGCACGGCCCTGTCTATACCGGTCTCCATTAACGGTAACTGACTCTCCAGCATTATTTCGGAAGAAGTATGGCCCAATGACTCCACCAGCCCATAGAGCACACCAAACAGTCAGTTTTTGTGGATGTAATGGCGTCTCAAGGGTCTCATGTGGATTCTCTTCACTCCAAATGCGGCAATTTTGCTTGTTGACGTAGCCATTCAACCAAAAATGAGACTCATCACTGAACAAAGTTTTGTGATGAAAATTAGCATCGAGATGAATCTCATTTTCGGCCCATACACCAAAATCACGACGCATTGCATGGTCTCGCGGCTTTATTTCTTGCACAAGCTGGATCTTGTAAGGTCGCAAGCCAAGATCTTTGCGCCAAAATCTTCTATAAAGTTGATGGACAAAGCTCTAATTGCTGTGCACGGTGGCGAATCGATTCATTCGGGTCCTCTTCAACACTTTGCTCTACAGCGGCAATTGTTTCTTCGGTGCGCACTGTTCGACGTCTCTGCGGATGCGTATTATCACATAGAGTAAACGTAGTGCGAAAACGATCCATGGTTAACCGAATTAATGGCTCTGATGGACGATTATGTCGACCATAAAATGGACGGAGCTTGCGGTGAACTTTGCGAACTGAATCATTACTTTCGAAATAAATTTGCACGATTTGCAAGCGTTGTTCTTTTGTCAACCTGTTCATGATGAAATGGCAAACCAAACTAAATATTAATCACTTGACAGCTGACAAAATGGCCGCCAGTTAAAAAAGTGATGCCAACTTAAAGTTCTATACCCCAATAAAAAACACCCTTAACTTGAACTGGAAGCAGCTATGGTGAAAGTGGGTCACTTCGTTCCATGTTTGGATATAGCCCCGATACAAATATTCTTCTCTATTTGACAAAGTGGGTCACATCGGTCTATGGTTAGGACAGATACAAAAATCCTTCCCATTTTCACTTTTTTTACCGAATTGAATTGTTTTTCGTCTTAAACTTACTTGAATTACATTGTTAATTTCTTTTATATTTGTTTCAAAAAGCGTCAACTCAATATTTTTGCCAAAAACCCCAAACAAAAAATACCTAACTCATATAAAGCCGCAAAAACGAAAAATAAAATACAAAAATTACATGACTGAGTTCGGCGAATGTTGTGAATAAAATTGACATTAAAAAGTATTATTCTTATATTATTTCCAGTTTCATCACGTTTTTTTTTCATCCTCCTGATAGTTTGGTTTTTGTTGGTTGAGTCTTTTTATACCCTCCACCTCCAGGATGGGGGTATACTAACTTTGTCATTCCGTTTGTAACACCTTGAAATATCGACCTGAGGCCCTATAAAGTATATATATATTCTTGATCGTCATAAAATTCTAAGACGATCTAGTCATGTCCGTCCGTCTGTTGAAAGCACGCTAGCATCTAAACGAAAGGAGCTAGAACGTTCATTTTCCTCAAATACGTCTTATAGTCGTAGATCGGTTGGGATTGAAACGGGGCGAAATCGGCCCAAAGGAAAAACAATTTCCTTTACAAGGACTAAAAATACCCATAATAATCCCTAATATTTTAGCGTATTTAAGCATGTTTTTTGAATATGTCTGTTTATATTTGCTTGATATTTGGTATGTGCATTCCCCTTATAGCAAAAACGTGCGACATAAAGTGATTCTTATTTGTAGGGGGTGAAATGGGGCAAAAAAGGGATAAAAATGGTACATATTAAACGACAACTGCTAGAAACACGAAATTCGGTGTGTACATTCCCCTAATTGAGTAGATACATAATATAAAAGTATTTTTTCCAAATTCGTACTTTTAATGGTAAAATGGGAATAGAGGGATAAAATGGGTACTAACCAAACGGCTGTACCTAGAATAATGAAATTCGTTGAATACATTCCTCTGATTGCATAGACACGTAAAATACACGGACTTTCAAAATTCGTACTTTTTGGGGTTAAAATGAAAAAAGGGGATAAAAATAGTACCAATCAAATGACCGCAGCTAGAGTCATGAAATTCGGAGTATACATTCCTCTGACTGCGTAGACACGGAAAATAAATGGATTTTTTTCGAAATTCGTACTTTAAGGGATACAATGGTACAGAGGGATAAAAATAGTACCAACTAAACGACTACACCTAGAATAATGAAATTCGGTATATACATTCATCTGATTGCGTAGACACGGAAAATAGACGGATTTTTCCAAATTCGTACTTTTTGGGGTTAAAATGGAAAAAAGGGGATACAAATAGTACCAAACCAAATGATCGCAGCTAGAGTCATGCAATTCGGAGTACATATTCCTCTGACTACGTAGACATGGAAAATAGACGGATTTTTTCGAAATTCGTACTTTCAAGGGATACAATGGTACAGAGGGATACAAATAGTACTAACTAAACGACTACAGCTAGAATGATGAAATTCTAATTGCGTAGAAACGTCAAGGGGGTAAAAATGGTACCAACTAAATGGCCGCAGCTGGAATCATGGAATTCGGCGTATACATTCCCCTGACTGCATAGACAAGCAATATAAAAAAGTTTTTTTCCAAATTCGTACTTTTTCTTTTACGGCAAAAATTGGTTGAAACATGAAGTTAGGTTATTTTGCACTATATACGTCTAATAAAGGATTTTCAAAATTTGTACTTTTTGAATTAAAATAGAATGGAAATACAACCAACTGTAGCACCCACTATCCACCAATATTTATGGGATTTAAGCTTTTTGAAAATATAAATATAAGAATATTTATTTTTTGATTTGAAATAAATAATAGTTTGCAATAATTAAAATATTATATTTATTTATAAAATTATTTTTTTTTCAATATTTGTATTTGTTTTGGTTTGGCTATATTGAAAAAATTATATTTTCCTGCAATATTACTGCACTTCTACGAAAACCGACAACCTCTGTGGAATACAATCCATGGTGGAGGGTATATAAAGTTCGGCCGGCCGAACTTAACGCTGTTTTTAATTGTTGAATTTCAAATGGAATAATTTTTCAAATGACGTTTTGATTTTCAAATAATGCTTTCTGCATTACAAATGACTGATTTTTGAATTTCAATTGATATTTTTTGGATTACAATTGAAAATGGCGTAGTTCCGTCCATATTTTGAAAATTAAAGAAATAGTTTAAATTGCTGACGAGATAACAATAATTATTTGAAACTATTTCCCTAAGACATTGTCCCAGCATCCTTCCAATGATGTTGTGTGGCCATCACTTTCTAGCAATTTGGGGTCCCATAGCACAGATTTCAATGACATACGCCCTGCTATTGGAAGTGTGACTAGTGGCTGTGTGTGTGAGTGCATGTCAGTGATTGACATACAAACGCATGTAGATATTTACAATACGTGAGTACGTGTAATCCGTATTGTAACAGCAATAAATGCAACGGTAATTTTGAAAGTAGAATAAGTCAATTTTGTTTCAGCATTGCGGACATTTTTTCCAGCTATAGGCCACAAAAGCAAATGTGCTAAAAGAATTGGATTATTTCTAATTTGGATATTTCTTAAAATATTAAGTTTAAGTAAAAAATGTAATTGTCATTAGGAAAAATGTTATACAAGTTTCCCCAGTTTAAATAAATATTTACTTGGTTGTATTTAATATTTTAATTTTAATAATATTTTAATTTGCTGGATTCTTTGAAATGTGTAGAGTGGGCCATTTAAAATTTGAACTACCGATTACTTTGATTTTGAAAGAATAACATTCACCTCAAGGATGGGGGTATACTAACTTTGTCATTCCGTTTGTAACATTTTGAAATATCGACCTGAGACCCTATAAATATAAAGTAAATATATTCTTGATCATCATAAAATTTTAGGACGATCTAGCCATGTCCGTCCGTCCGTTTGTTGAAAGCACGCTAGCATCTAAACGAAAGGATCTAGGAGTCCAAATTTTCCATAAATGCGTCATATAATCGTAGATCGGTTGGAATTGAAACTGGGCGTAAACGGCCCAAAGGGAAAACTGTTTCCCTCACAAGGACTAAGAATACCCATAATAACCCCCAATATTTTAGAGTATTTAAGAATATTTTTTCAACATGTCTGCTTGTAATTAATTGATATTGGGTGTGCCCATTCCTCCTTTAACAAAAACGTGCACCATAAAGTGATTTTTATTGGTAGGGGTGACATAGGGTAAAAAGGGATAAAAATGGTACATATCAAACGACAACAACTAGAACAACGGTGTGTACATTCCTCAATTGAGTAGATACATACTATATGTAAAAGAGGGATAAAAAAGGTACCAAGCAAACGGTTGCACCTAGAATAATGAAATTCGGTATATAAATTCCTCTGATTGCGTAGACACGTAAACTGAACGGATTTTTTCGAAATTCGTACTTTTTGCTGTTTAAAAAGGGGATAAAAATGACCGCAGCTAGATTCATGAAATTCGGAGTATACTTTCCTCTGACTTCCTAGACACGAAAAATAAAAGGTTTTTCCAAATTCGTACTTTCTAGGGATACAATGGGTACAGGGGATAAAAATAGTACCAACTAAACGACTACAGCTAGAATGATGAAATTCGGTGTGTACATTAGAGCGTACCAGGTTACAAGTAAAAAAAAAAAAGTTCGCCGTACACCTTCGAATATGAAGTATTATTGAAAGGTAGTTTCAAAAAATTTTTTTTTATTTTTTTATGCCGAACGTAGGGGTCGCGCTTTTACATTTTTCTATATAACTTCTGCATTTATAAACGGATTTTAAAGTGTGATACATCGATGTTTTTGTCCGATTTTTTTGTCTTTGAAGTCATTGAGCTCAAACATGATTCATGATTTTATGCGAGCTTTAATTTTCGATTATTAGAGTGGTACATTAGGGTAGTAGCAACTGAGAAATGATGGGTAAGTACCAGAAGGGGGTGCTTGAGCTCAATGACTTCAAAGACAAAAAAATCGGCCTCGTCGAGACAAAAACATCGATGTATCACACTTTAAAATCCGTTTATAAATACAAGTTATATAGAAAAATGTAAAAGCGCGACCCCTACGTTCGGCATAAAAAAATAAAAATTTTTTTTTTGAAACTACCTTTCAATAATACTTCATATTCGAAGGTGTACGGCGAACTTTTTTTTTGAGGTACGCCCTAGTGTACATCCCTCTAATTGAGTAGACACATAAAATAAAAATATTTTAAAAAATCGTACTCTTAAGGGGGTAAAATAGGAAAAAGGGGATACAAATGGTACCAACCAAATGGTCGCAGCTAGAATCATGGAATTCGGAGTATACATTACTCTGAATGCATAGACAAGCAAAATAAAAAGATTTTTCCAAATTACAATTTACTTTTACGGCAAATATTGACTAAATCATGAAGTTATTTTGCACTATGTACGTGAGATAATGGATTTTCAAAATTTGTACTTTTTGAATTAAAACAGAATGGAAATACAATCCATTGTAACACCCACTATCTACCAATATTTATGGTGTTTAAGCTTTATTTTGCAAATATAAATATAAGAATATTTATTTTTTGAATTGACTTGAAGTATTTATATATAGTGTAAACGTATTGGTAGCCTTGCCTTATAAGCGTGGTTTGAAATAATAAAAATATTATATTTATTTATAAAATTATTTTTTCAATATTTGTTTTGGTTTAGCTACACTTAAAGAAAAAAGTCAGTTATTAACAGCAGTGATTGTCTGCTGCCTATCAGCAGACAATTTTCTGATATTACAGCAGTTTTTCTGCCATAACAGCAGTTTTTCTGCAATCTTGCATCTTGCTGCTGATAATTAAATTATAAAAATAGAAAAAAATAAGCGTTTATAATTTAAAAGCCTTTCAGATTGACGGCGAAAACGAATTTAGCTCGAATTTCGTTTTATATTAGCTTGGGCCAATATGCGTATCATTAAAAAGACAATCACAATATATTTCAGTGGTAATAAATTCCTTTAAATTAAAATTTATTCTAAAAAGTGTTGTTAATAAAATTGTTAACTGGCTATATTGTTATGTACATATGCTTAAAGTTTCAAGAAAATGTTTTTTCCTCATTGCTAATAACAGGAAACAGCTGTTTGCTATTTCAGCAGATACAAATCTGCCATCTATTTTTCAGCAGAAAATCTGCTCTTACGGCAGACATTTTGTTTTCTTTTACTGACTAATTCCTTTGAGTGTATGTTATAAAATGTATTTCCTGTAATATTACAGCACTTCTACGAAAATCGACAGCCTCTGTTGAATGCAATCCATGGAAAAGTACGGCCCGGCCGAACTTAACGCCGTTTTTTACTTGTTTATATTTTGAGGTAAATGTTTGATATTTGCAAAATGGAACGCTATACGCTCGTACAAAATTGGGAAATATTAAAAACTTATTTCCAAAGTTACGTGGAAAATTTTCGAGAAGAAATCGGCCTTCAGTTCAGTCTTTATGAACCTCATTTTCATGTCGGTGGCTATGTCAATAAGCAAAATTGCCGCATATGGGGTTCAGAGAACCCACACGAGTTATGTCGGCTTCGACTCCACCACCACAAACACAATCTCAAAAGAACCCCCTTGAGATTAACTTCAAACAATAGATAGCGTAATGAAAATTTTGCATTTAACACAAACACATAATTTTCATTTTTATGTGTTGCTTTCTTTAATTTCCTAAATAACAAATTATGGCCAACCTTTTATTTTTTAATAAACTCAATTGAACTCAAGTGTTACACATTGTCACTTGAAACCCCTATTTCGGTATTCTCGTAACATGACTCCACACTTCAGGCCGACGACTTCACTGCAGTTTCAAGAGGGTAACAAACTATGAAAATGTAGTAAAGTCAGCATAATTGCATTGCAGTTTCAAAAGGTAATAAACTAAGAAAATACAGTAAAGTCAGCATATGTTTTAAATAAATTCCAATTTTAATTTTTGTTCGATTTTGCCCCGTTTGTATTTTTCGAAGGCAAAATCGAAGTCAACACATCTAGATTTAGATATGCATATATAGTATGTCACGTTTTAGTAATACAGTCAGTTAGAATTTGTTCATGAGTGCTGAAGCACTAAATAAAATATACCATCAAATTTAATAAAAGAAGAAAACAAGGAAACTATCTCTTTTATTTTTACTAACTCAAAATCTGTGTAAGTGCTAAAGCAAATACACTTAACTCACGTGACTATTGAGAAGCTAATGCATCCAGAACGAGTCACTGATTGATGTTGGTTTTGGGCTGTACTGAAAAATTGGATTGGTAGGATGAGGTACTGCCGAGCCAGTCGTGGTAGTCATGCATGATATTGTGTTCCATTAAATGACAAAGTTCAATCTTTCCAATAAAGTCATAAATTAGAAAAAAAAAAACTTTTTTATAGTCGATTCTAATGCCCCACCCTATATTTTAATGGAAAACAAGCAAAAACGGCGTTAAGTTCGAACGCGACGGACTTTATATACCCTCCACCATATATTGAATTCCACAGAGGCTGTCGATTTTCGTAGAAGTATAGGAAACTACAATTTTTTAGTATAGCCAAACAAAAAAATAAGAATAATTAAAAAATAATTTTATAAATAAATTTAAAATTTAGTTTTTTTAAACTACGCTAACAATACGTTATTAAATACTAATATATTGAAATAATACTTCAAGTCAATTCAAAAAGTAAATATAAGACAGCAATATTCAAAAAGCTACAGTTGGTTGTATTCCCATTCTATTTTAATTCCAAAAGTACAAATTTTGAAAATCCAATCTTCATGATTCAACCAATGTTTGCTGTAAAAGTAAAATAGTACGAATTTGGAAAAATCTTTTTATTTTGCCTATCTATGCAGTCAGAGGAATGTATACACCGAATTCCATGATTCTAGCTGTGGCCATTTGGTTGGTACCATTTTTATCCCTTTTTCCTATTTTGCCCCCTTAAGAGTACGACTTTCTAATCTCTTTATTTTACGTGACTACGCAATAAGAGGGATGGATGTACACACCGAATTTTATCATTCTAGCTGTAGTCGTTTAGTTGGTACCATTTTTTATCCCTCTGTTCCCATTGTATTCCTAGAAAGTACGAATTAGGAAAACCCTACTTATTTTTCGTGTCTACGCAGTCAGGGGAATGTATACTCCGAATTTCATGACTCTAGCTGCGGTCATTAGGTTGGTACTATTTGTATTCCCTTTTTCCACTTTAACCCCAAAAAGTACGAACTTCGAAAAATCCGTTTATTTTACGTGTCTACGCAATCAGAGGAATGTATACACCGAATTTCATTATATTAGGTGCAGCCGCTAGGTTGGTACCATTTTTATCCCTCTATTTCCATTTTACCCCTTAAAAGTACGAATGTGGAAAAAATACTTATTATGTATCTACTCAATAAGAGGTATGTACACACCGAATATCGTGTTTCTAGCTGTTGTCGTTTTATAAGTACCATTTTTATCCCTTTTTGCCCTATATCACCCCCTACGAATAAAAATCACTTTATGGTGCACTTTTTATAGGGGGAATGCGCATACCCAATATTAAGTAAGTACAAACAGACATATTGAAAAAAATCTGCTTAAGTACTCTAAAATGATATTAGGGGTTATTATGGGTATTTTTAGTCCTTGTGAGGGAACAATTTTTTCCTTTGGACCGATTTCGCCCATTTTCAATCCCAATCGATCTACGACTATAAGACGCATTTATGTAAAATTTGATGCTAGCGTGCTTTCAACATACGGACAGACGGACATGGCTAGATCGTCTTAGAATTTTATGACGATCAAGAATATATACACTTTACAAACGGAATGACGAGTATAAAAATCGATGAAATGCTAAATTTTGTTGGAATGCTGACTTAGCTCACTTTCAACATCAAACATTTCCCAGATTGTTGTTGTTGTTATTGCTATTGCAACTTTTGCTAGTTGTTCGTAGAGACTTACTTACCATTTGGGAAAATTGAAGGCGACCGAAAAGACGACATTGTCATGCTCCCCGAGCACACGTTCGACATTGCCATCGTGCGTGTTGATGATGCGACACGTTCTGTCATAGCTTCCGGTTAGGCAGCGTTCACCGCTCCTGTCGAAGGCCACATTAGTCAATGGCAGGATGTGCGTGTCGAGACGCGTGTGTAGATAGAATTTCTTCTTCGTGGGCTCCTGCATTTTGCGCTGCAGCTTAGCGATGGCTTTTCGTAAGACACCACTGACAGTATCTTTGCTCTCCCTCCTGCCACTGGCTGCTGCTGCTGCTCCAGAAGCTGAGGGTGCTTTGTCATTGTATGTTTTCCGTTTGGTTAATGTTCCACATGTTGTTTGCTCAGGCCGTTGTCGTCCTTGTTGACATTCATTATCGGGGTCGTCTCCTAGAAGTAGATTACGTGCCACATCGTTTGGATTCGAACTGGAAATGAAAGCGATAACTGGTGGATAACTTCAATTGAAGAGAGGTGGGTGGGGAAAGGAATTTGCACACTTCCCCTCCCATTCCCCTTCCCCACCACTGCATATTTACTTTATATTCAAATCCAATAAGTCAATATGTTGCAAATACTCCTCCTGGCCATCATCGTACTGATAATTTAAGGCAATGCCTGTGGGAGGGGCGTTGGAGAACACGCATGATGACGTTTTTTAATTGAATTAAAGATGTTATTTTTCGTGTTCGAAGCACAAGTGCTATTTTCAATTACCTGGAGGATAATAACGCAAATAGATTTTATTTAAACTCATTTCATGGAGCCTCGGCGGCGCGTAGTTGTAAGTGCTGTGGAATGTTCGGTGTCTTGTTGCTAACTACCAGCGAACTAACTACCAGCTGCAAAGGAATGTTGGCCACAACGTGGATACGACTTGTTTTGTTTTGGTTGTCAAGGACACGTTGTTAGTTTTTTCAATATTGGGCCCATCTAATGCGAGTATTTTGGCACTAAAACGCAGTTTATTTTTCGAGCAAATATTCTAGATATCCACTTTTTAAATTAATAGAGAATATAAAAATACAATATTTTCTTAAAAGTGTTTTGAAACGGTTTTAAACAGTTGTGCTGTCGTTGCTGTCCGCAGAAATATGCTGCAGAAAGCTTTTGCGCAAAAAAGCTTTATACAACTTTTGTACTAAAGCTTATTCCGAGTGTGTTAATACTGGGAACAGTGATGTATACAATTTAATTTCATTCGATTAACAAGAACTAAAACCGAATACGCTACTGTCTGTTTTGAATTGGAATTTGATTAAAGAATTTTCGTTGTTTTCCAAAACATACCCAATTTTGAAATTGTTGGTGTTCCTACACTCAAACGAATTTGTCAGTAAAGGAAAGCAGATAGTCTGTTGAAAAAACAGATGTTTTCTGTTTATATAGCAACAAGTTGTTTTTACCAATTCAATTATAATCTTAACATGAAAGAAACAACTCTATATTTGAAGCATATGTACATTTGAGTGGCTTCTTTTGTGAGGAAGAAACAAATTTTGTCGATGTTCCCGACTAAATTGAAAGATTTTATTTTACTGACATTTTTTTTATTCCGATCACTGACTTTGAAGTTAGCGACCTGTATTTTGATTACAATAATAGATGGACATGTCTAAATCGATTCAAAAAGTGATTCAAAAAGTGATTCTAAGTCGATCTGTATATCTCGCTTTCTTTTGGGTGTTACAAACAAATTCACAAAGACATAATACCCTATTGGAGGGTATAAAAACTTGAAATAAATACGATTACAACCGCGAATTTTGGATTTTTGCATCAATTACAGCTTTTTTCGCGATTTACTACATGTATATTACAAGCGACATACTAACACATCTAACACCGGGTGCGTATACGTTATTATGACATAATATAATTAATAGAACGTATTTTTATACACTCCACGAGAGTATTATGTCTTTGGGCATTTGTTTGTAACACCCAAAAGGAAGGGAGATAGACCCATTGTTAAGTATACCGATCAGCTTAGAATCACTTTTTGAGTCGATTTACCAATGTCCGTCTGTCTGTCTGTTCATCTATTGTTGTAATCAAATTACAGGTCGCAATTGTAGTCCGATCTTAACAAATAAGTTTTGTGGATCAAGGACGAACGCTATTTAATTTGAGGCAAATCGGTTCAGATTTAGATATAGCCCCCATACTAATGTCGCTCCCGATTTGACATTTTCCGGTCTAGAAACCACATATTGTACCCGATTTTCTTTAAATTTGACACAACATCATACAATCCAACTGCAAATACGTATTCAGAAATTAGGTGAGATCGGTTCAGATTTAGATATAGCCCCCCATACAAATGTCGCTCCCGATTTGACATTTTCCGCTCTAGAAACCACATATTGTACCCGATTTTCTTTAAATTTGACACAACATCATATAATCCAACTGCAAATACGTATTCAGAAATTAGGTGAGATCGGTTCAGATTTAGATATAGCCCCCATACTAATGTCGCTCCCGATTTGACATTTTCCGCTGTAGAAACGACATATTGTACCGGAATTTCTTTAAATTTGGCACAACATCTTATAATCAAACTAGAAACACCTATGCAGAAAGTGGGTAAGATCGGTTCTGATTTAGATATAGCCCCGTACTTTTTTGCCGCTTTAAAACCACATATTGTACTCGATTTTCTTTAAATTTGGCACAACAGCTTATAATCCAATTAGAAACACATATGCAGAAATTAGGTAAGATCGGTTCAGATTTAGATATAGCCCCCATACAAATGTCGCAACCGATTTGACTTTTGCCGCTTTAGAGACCAAATATTGTACTCAATTTTATTTACATGTGGCACAACATCTTATAATCGAACTAAAAATATCTGCGCAGAAGTTGGGTAAGATCGGTTCAGATTTAGATATAGCCCCCATACAAATGTCGCAACCGATTTGACTTTTGCCGCTTTAGAGACCAAATATTGTACTCAATTTTATTTACATGTGGCACAACATCTTATAATCGAACTAAAAATATCTGCGCAGAAGTTGGGTAAGATCGGTTCAGATTTAGATATAGCACAAATACAAATGTTGCTCCCAAATGTTTAACCGATTTTGGCCAAACTATACATATTACATTTCACCTATTTCGTTCCAGATGTCAATATACCCCCATACAAATTAGTGACTGGTGAATCGATTCCGATTCTAATCGCGAATCGATTTTATGGGTCCAAAACCGATTCTTTTGGAATCGATTATACGCGTCAAACATTATAATGGAATCGATTATTGATGCTTCGGAATCGAAATTTATTTTAATAGAAAATACCGAGTAGTATGTACGATTGTCGGTAACAATTTGTGAAATTTAAAAGTTGGGAAATTTTTAAGTTGTGAATTCTATAATTAAAAACAAAATAAAATGTGGAATTATTAAAAAACAAACAGGCAGTGTGGAATTATTTTAAAGAAATTGAAAATGGTTCAAAATATAGGAACTCAATATGTCCCAAACAGTTTTTTTGTGTGGTAACACCTCCATACATTCCAAGCATTTGGAAAAGTTCACAAAATGTGGCATAGATATTGCAACATATACTTAAAATTTCAATGCAATATTTCGCGAAACTTTGAAAATCATTATTATTTTAATATGAAGATCTTCTAGTAAATTTTTAATAAGTCGTCGCCAAAATATCATTTCATTAGTGCATCTTCATTAGAATTGTCGTCTTTTTTTCAAAAAGTCGTTTGCAAGTTGAAGAAATGTTACATAAAACTCGAATTCCCCGGTGTATGAACAGCGGACCTCGAAAAAATCCAAACACGGTCAGTAAGCCTGTAAGAAGACAGGCTACTTTCAAACTATATGCTTTTGTTAAATAAAAATATAATTATTTGTGATTTAAAATAATTATTTTTTAGCAATATTAAAGACATTGTCATTGTTGTCAATATAAAATGTTTTATTGATTTTTTATAAATTCACAGGTAAATACTTTTCAAACGTATCTTCATGCTTTCAAATATTTCTTACCAACATAAACTTCTACATTCTGCGAAAAATCGGAAGACAAATTTTAATTTTTGATCCATTTTGCATAGAATCCAATATACAGATTGTATGATTCAACATTTCAACCGATTTCGATTTTTCGATTCTAGGAATCGGATTGAAAAATAGTTGATCGGGAATCGAGAATCGATTCTCGCCCTTGATTACCATTCACTAATACAAATGTCCTTTCCGATTTAACATTTTTTGTCAAACACATATGTATATATGTTTACGCCCGGATAAACAAAGTTATATTCCAAGAAATACAGGAACGACTCGTAAACATACACGAAAAACACAACACGCTTTATCGCTGTTCATTGCTTTTTGCAATAACATTGTTAACATTTTTTAATTTTTGATTAATTTACATATCTGTTTTAGCATTTTCTAATTTAAAAAAAAATATTAGCTTGTGCTCAGATGTGTTTTGATTGAAATATCAAAAATTAAATAAGAGAAAAAGTAGTAACTTTGCCACCATGGTTTGAATAAACGAGTTGCCACCTGGTTTTTATATGCTTTCATTTTGAAGTGTTGACAACAATCTGCCATTATTACTTTCTGAAAATACGTTACTTTTTTTTTTGACTTTTTGCCTCTCAAATTGGTGTTAGGCCCCATCGTGCAATGCGCCAAAACTTAAAGTAATTTTTTTGTTTGTGTGATAATTTCTTTATTGTTACTACCGCAAAATCTATATACATATATATGTATACGAATGAATGTGTGTCTGTATGTTCCGTATAGGACTCCAAACCAGGGCCGTGCGCAGGATTTTCCCTTTGGGGGGAGGGTCTTTCATCTAGTTTTACAAAAAAAAAACAAGTAAAAAGGGCGTTACTACTTTATATACCCTCCACCATTGATCGCATTCCACAGAGGGTGTCGATTTTCGTGCAGTAATATTACAGGAAAATATAATTTTTTTTATATAGCCAAATCAAAACAAATACAAATATTTAAATAAAATAATTTTATAAATAAATATAATATTTTAATTATTTCAAACCACGCTTATAAGGCAAGGCTACCGATACGTCAATTCAAAAAATAAATATTCTTCTACTTATATTTTCAAAAGGCTTAAATACCAATATTTATGGTAGATGGTGCAACAGTTGGTTGTATTTTATTCTATTTTAAATTCTATTCTATTTTAATTCCAAAAGTACAAATTTTGAAAATCCATTATCAGACGTACATAGTACTAAGAAAAAGTACGAATTTGGATAAAAGTTTTTATTTTGCGTGTCTATGCAGTCAGAGGAATGTATACACCGAATTCCATTATTCCAGCTACAGCTATTTGGTTGGTACCATTTTTACGCCCTTAAGAGTACGACTATCTAAAATCTCTTTATTTGACGTTTCTACCCAGTTAGTACTATTTGTATCCCTCTGTACCATTGGATAACTTGAAAGTACGAATTTCGAAAAATCCGTTTATTTTCCGTGTCTACGCAGAAGAATATATACACCGAATTTCATTATTCTAGGTGTAGCCGTTTGGTTGGTACCATTTTTATCCCTCTGTACCCATTGTATTCCTTGAAAGTACGAATTTGGAAAAAACCTTTTATTTTCCATGTCTACGTAGTCAAAGAATGTATACTTCGAATTTTATGACTCTAGCTGCAGTCATTTGGTTGGTACTATTTTTATCCCCTGTTTCCATTTTGACCCCAAAAAGTACGAATTGCGAAAAATCCGTTTATTTTCCGTGTTTACACAGTCAGAGGAATGTATATTCCAAAGTTCATGACTCTAGCTGCAGTCATTTGATCGGTACTATTTTTATCCCCTTTTTTCATTTTAACACCAAAAAGTACGAATTTTGAAAAATCTGTGTATTTTACGTATCTATGCAATCAGAGGAATGTATTCCACGAATTTGATTATTCTAGGGACAGCCATTTGGTTGGTACCATTTTTATCCCTCTATTCCCATTTTACCCCTTAAAAGTACTAATTTGGAAAATATACTTTTATATTATGTATCTACTCTATTAGCCGAATTTCGTGTTTCTAGCTGTTGTCGTTTAATATGTACCATTTTATCCCTTTTTTGCCCCATTTCATCCCCTACAAATAATAATCACTTTATGGTGCACGTTTTTGTTATCGGGGGCATGCGCATACCCAATTTGACCACATATGTTAACCGATTTACGTCATATTTGGTACAGTGCCTTATAATTCAACTAGAAACATCTGTGGTGAAATAGACTTTTTCCACTCCAGAAACTTTTGACTTTTTCCACTCCAGAGACAATATATTTTAACCGATTTTTAGCATTTCATTACTTGTTTGAATAGAAGTTATTATAAAGCAATTTATTACAACGAAAAGATATTGCGATTGTCTTTTTAACGATACGCATATTGTCCCATGCTAATATCTAAAAAGAAATTCGAGCTAAACTCGCTTATCTATTTTTATATTTTAATTAACAGAAGCCAATTTTAGTAGACTGCAAACTCTTTAGCAGTTGAATGGTGAGTAATATTGCAGAAAAACTGCTGTTATGTCAAAAAACTGCTGTAATAGCAGAAAAGTATCTACGGATAGGCAGCAGACAATCACTGCTTTTATTAACAGACTTGTTCTCTAAGTGTAGAACTTATTTTTTTTTTCAAATAGTTGCTTGAAAGTAGATACATACAGATATATTTTGAAGAAATATTACACAAAAAACGATAGAATTCCTCGACGCTATGAAAATTGCAGAAAATTTGATATGCTTGTTGACAAAGTATGGGTCTATATATGACGAAGGGGTTTTTAATTTATACAGGAGGTACATGAGTAACAGGATGTTTACTCATATTACGCATATTTCGATTAAATAAAAAATATTTGGAAATGTTTCTTCATTTTTATAATCTAAAACATGTATAAATTCGAATAACAAATGCAGTTTTTTGTATTTGATGAAATCCAAGCAGAAACGCCTACAAAAACCAAATAGTTGGTATTTTAGCGTTTCGTCTTCATACGTAGATCAAAGTTAATGAATTTGTTGTTTCTCTTTTAAATACTACTTGTTTCTTATATACAAAAATAAAAATATTAACTCTGAAAAATATTTGACACAAGTGAGAAATATGACAACAATTTTCAGTAAGTTAAAACTCATTTCTTATTGTTTCGCAACTTTAAAGTAAATTTTAAAATGGAGACCACAGCGAAAAATGCATTACGTAGAAACGAAATTTTAGACACGTGAACATCGTTTATGAGCTTTTTTTGTGGGAAAAATTAGTTAGTTTGCGGTAAACATGTCATCACGTGTTGTAAATGAACAAAGAGAAATATGTTTATATCAAACAATTTTCTTCGAAATGGATTTGTATTATCATTACAAACTCCCAAAACATTTAGAAGTAACAGAAAACGTTGTTGTTGCATCTGTAATGAAAATAGGTCACATCGGTTCAGATTTAGATACAGTTCCAAAAAAATGTCTCATTGCATATGTTACATCTTAGCGCTCTACAAACCACATATTGCAAACGGAATATACGAATAGCCACACCAAATTATATTCGAACATCTGTTGTGGAAGTGGAATATGTGGGTAATTGTTTTGATATAGCCCTTATACAAATGTCCCACCCGATTTCTATACTCGGAGAGTTTGAATTGAAAGAAATTTAAAAATGCAAATTGTATTTTATTTAAAAATTAAAGTATTGTACTTTCTTTTCTATAAGTAAAAAATGTCTATATAAAAAAGTTTACTCCAATACTTGTTCGCAGAAACGAAGAATTTCGTCTCACCAATAGATTTTTACATAATTATTAATTTGGAGGTAGATTCGTTTTCAATAATTTCATTCCAACTGGATAGTTAAGATACGGGTTAGGATCAAGCAAATTATTTGTTTTTATTAAATTTTCCTTATCTACCCTTTTTAAAATTACTAAAAGATTTTGTTATTAAATTTCCAAACTTTTATTGTAATACACAATTAAAAGTTAATAATATCTTGCTCTAGTCAAATATCAAGAAGTGGTATCGGTTAATTAAAATGAAATTTTTCCGAACAATTTGGTGTTCATTAGCGAAATTAGCATTACAAAATTTTGAAATTGGCGCAATTCATTATATGAATGCTCGTATTTTTCTTAACCTTTGCCTGAAATTCAAGAAAGTGTCAACGATTTTCTGTGTAATTTTCATGTTTCATGATTTTATTTCAAAATTACCATTTCAGGCAAGTTATTTTAAAAAGAACTTAAAAAATTTTATTGCTGATGGTTTTAAAAAAGTATATGTTCGAAACCTCTCTGGGGGTTGAACACCCAACCCCCCCCCCCCCCCCTTGCGCTCGGCCCTGCTTCAAACCGTTAAGCGATTCGCTAACCTGAGGACAAAGGATGGTTTGTGGCTATACTAGGTGATTATAAACAAAGGGGCGTGGTACTGCCCACGCAAACAATATTTTAAATATATCAATTAGTACTCATTTAATCTTCAAAAGTATATGAAGTAGGGAAATAGGTAAGAATGAACCCGCGCAACGCCGAGTATAAAAGCTGGTAATAAATATTTTTTTGGATTATTCGAAAAATTGGAGTTGCCAAAATAATAGCAGTTTTTTTATTTTATCTCAATTTTTCTATTCGACTTGAAGTTTTTATTAAGATGTTGCCAAATGTACACGACTTGTGTTGTTTTATTTTTCTTAATTTGTTGTCCCTTCAGAGGACTACAAAATTCTGAAGGATGCAATCTTTCAAAAAAATATTTTAAATACTTATTCACACCCTATAATAACGGTATAGTGTCAAATTAAATATCAGAACATATATACAAAATACATTAAATATCATGCTATCTGTATTAGTTTAGATTTAACAGCTATATATAACAAAAATATATTTTTGAGTTATTTACAAAATAGTACATTCGATCTTAAAGTTTCACTTCGAGCACATAAAAGATTTCAGCAAAAATTGAATTTAAAATACCGACATTTTGGTTTAAAGAACACACCCCTCACAAAGCATTGTATCGATTTCAATAAGCGAGTGTGTGTGAGTGTTGTGGTGTGCTTGCTTCAGTTTATCCCATTGTGGTAGCAGGTGATACGAAAACCACATATTGTGTTAACCACCACAACCAGCAGCAGCACCAGTACCACCTCCTAAGCCCGCTTCCGGCGAAGTTCATGTGTCGATATTCTTCGTTAGAAACCATTTCAATCGACACTTTAATAAAATTCCGTTAAAATTTAAAATTTGCCAGAAAATAAAATACTGTGAATTTCCTCGGAACGAACAACAATTACAATCAGTTTTCGCACGATTTAGCAGCGTATTTTTATGGCATATTTTCTCTTTTTTAGTAATTTTTATAGGTTTTTTTTTCGCTTTCGCTGAAACTACAACAATGCAAACGATTGAAGGTCGGGGTCAAAAACTGTCTGCGAGGATAAATATCTGTGTGTGTGTAGACGGCAATAATAATTTGAATCCTTGGCGCTTTTTTGCAACAGCAACAACAACATTAAAGTCAACTAAATTTTAGGTGCACAATTAAAAACAAAGAAATGATTCATAATAATAGAAAATCCGACAGACAGTATGTTTGGAAAGACTATAACTTTGTTGCCAATCATCAGTTTGCATAAATAAAATATATAAAAAGAAGAAAACCAAGAGAAAACGAGCAAATAAACGAAAAATTCACAATATAACATAAATTTACAATGTATACACAGCTCATATTCCAAAAAAACGGAAGAATGGATTGTGATAAAAAAGGGATTTGAATACAGAACAGTTTCTGTTCGCAACAATAGAAAGGATTTTTAGTTTAGTACGCACAGGGAACCATCCCACCTCGCACACGCAGAAAAAAAAAACAGCAACGAGAATTGTGCAAAAAATACATACATTATTATCTACGGAAAATATATTTTACACTCACACAAAAAATCGGTAGAAGATAACCGATCTAAATAAAAAATCTATTTCGAACTTTATACGAAATTACGAACGAATAACGATATGAATTCGGTTTGCTATTGGATTTAAAAGAGACTAGCTACTTCGCAGGCGGAAAAGCCAGTCATTTGTTATCCATCCAGTCCACTTTATCCATCTCAGCCGGTCATTTTATAACGTTTTTTTCACATCTTTCCCAAAAATTGCAAATTTCGAAAAATCCCATTTTACTGCAATTGCACGTGGTCAGAGGAATTTACATACTACATTTCACGATTCTAACTACAATATTTTAGTTGGTACCATTTTGTATCCCTTGTTTCTATTTTTATCCCCTTACTAATGCAAAAAATGAATTGATATTGCGCTTCTATGCGATGAGGGGATTTTACATATTAAATTTTACAATTCTAGCTGTAATACTTTGGTTGATACTATTGTTATCAATTTTTGTCCCGCTCACTCCTTAAAAGTATAAATTTCTAAAAGTCAATTTATTTTGCCCGTCTATGTGGTCGGGAAATGTACACGTCGAATTTCACGATTCTAGATACAATTTTTCAGTTGGTACAATTTTTATCCCTTTTTGCCCTGCTCACCCCTTGTAAGAACCAATTTTAAAAAATCCATTTAGATTTGCGCTTCTATGTTGTCAGAGGAATTTACACGCCAAGTTTCACGACTATAGCTGCAACATTTCAGTTTGTACTATTTTTATTCCGCTCACATTTTATAAGTACAAATTTCGAAAAATTCATTTAGATTGCCAGAGTAATTTACGCACCAAATTTCACGACTATTGCTGCTATACTTTAGTTGATACGATTTTTATCCCTTTTGGTCCCGCTCACCCCTTATAAGTACAAATTTCGAAAAATCAATTTAAATTTGCGCTTTACGTTGTCAGAGGAATTTACACATCAAATTCCACGACTATAGCTGCAATACTTAATTTAGTACCATTTTTATCCCTTTTTGTCCCTCGCAACCCTTAAAAGTACAAATTTTGAAAAATCCAATTTTACTGCGATACTACATGGCCAAAGGAATTTACACACCGCATTTCACGATTCTAGCTGCAATTCTTTAGTCGGTACCATTTTTATCATTTTTTTGTCCCGCTCACCCCTTAAATGTACAAATTTCAAAAAATCATTTTATGTGCGCGCCTACGCGGTCGGAGGAATGTACACACCAAAGTTCACTAAATTGGTACAATATTTATCCCTTTGTCTTTTTCTTCCCTTAAAAGTACAAATTTCGAAAAATCCCTATTTGTAGCTCGTCTGCATGGTAAGGGCAAGGCCCACACCGAATTTCTTGTTTCTTGCTACTGCCGTTAGTCAGGACGAAGGTTCGATGTTTTCCATTTTTGCCCATCTCACCATCTAAAAGTACGAATTTCGTAAAACCCTTTCTTGTTTGAATTGTTCAGACCGAAAAAATATTGTTTTGTTTTGCACAAATAATTTTTTCATGGATATTTTTTTATTTTTTTGCCAAAATTAAAATTTTCATTTTTTCATTTTTACTCTCATTTTGGATATATTGATCCGATTGCTCTGGCTTATATGTTCAATTGATTTAAACAGAAATTAAAAAAATATAATTTTTTTAAAAAATCGTTGGCGTCTTCAAGGTGTTCCTATATATATTCTACACATATCCATAGATTTTTTACATATAGACATTTTTTTTGCTTTAGAATGTTAGCTATTAAAAATAAAACAAAATAGTTTTATGATTTTTTTTCGTGCCAGTTAAAATATATTTTTAATATAATTTATTTTTTCCAACTTTTTAAAGACTGTTCCTGAACTACTTTTTCCTTTTGAAAGTGTTATTCACAATATTTCTAGCCATCATTTTAATTTAACGGGAATTATCGGACTTATTTTTTATAAAATGAGAGTACGAACATGTCCGTCCGTCTGTTGAAAGCACGCTAGCATCTAAACGAAAGTAGCTAGGACGTCCAAATTTTCCATAAGTACTATAAGACGTATTTATGGAAAATTTGAACGTGCTAACTTTCGTTTAGCTTGGTATTGCAACTGGGCTAAATCGGTTCAAAGGGAAAATTTTTTCCCTCACAACGACTAAACATAACCATAATAACCCCTAATATTTTAGAGTATTTAAGCATGTTTTATCAACATATCTGTTTGTACTTAATTTATACTGGGTATGCGCATTCTATAACTATATATATAAGAAAAACGTGCACCATAAAGTGATTTTTATTCGTAGGGGGTGAAATGGGGCAAAAGGGGATAAAAATTGTACCAACTAAATGATCGCAGCTAGTGTAAACAGTCCTCTGACTGCGTAGACACGAAAAATATAAAGGTTTTTCCAAATTCAATACAATGGTATACAATACAAAAATAGTACCAAATAAGTGGCTACAGCTAGAATGATGAAATTGGGTGTGTACATCACACTAATTGCATAGACATGTAAAATAAAGAGATTTTCGATAGTCGTATTAAAAAAAAAGTGGTACCAAACACATGACCTCAGCTAGAATCATGGAATTCGTTGAATATATTCATCTGACTGCACAGACTCGAAAAATAAAAAGATTTTTATTTTTTTCTTTTACGACAAAAATGGGTAGAATCATGAAGTTAGGTTATCTTGTACTGTGTACTTGAGTGATAATGGATTTTCAAAATTTGTACTTTTGGAATTAAAATAGGTTGGAAATACAACCAGCAAAGGGGCTGTACAGCTAAAGCACCATCTATATCCCAATATTTAGGGTATTTAAGCTTTTTTGAAGATTGCTTCCTTATATTTACTTTTTGAATTGACTTGAAGTATTATTTCGATATGTACATAGAATAAACATATTGGTAGTCTTGCATTATAAGCGTGGTTTAAAATAATTAAAATTTTATATTTATTTATAAAACTACTTTTTTAATATTTTTATTTGTTTTAACTATATTTAATAAAGGTAACATTTTCCTGTAATGTTACTGCACTTCTACGAAAATCGACAGCCTCTGTGGAATGCAATCCATGGTGGAGGGTATATATACAGTTCGACCTGGCCGAACTTAACGCCGTTTTTACTTGTTTCCATTAAGAACATTTCAATTTGAAATATACACGTTGAAGAACGTAGATATCGTTGCAGCAATGATTTATTCATCAATATTCATTATTTCACTTCCACCACCAATTATTACAAATTATTTCCTGGGAACCACTTTTGCGAAAATAGTTGAACGCTGTTACATCATATCGGCTATTGGGCAGAAAAGACGGTATCTCCAAGTTCTCCAAATTTAAACCATCCAATGAATAATTCCCCTTGAAAGTAAAAAAAATAATGTCATACTGAAACATGGGCTGCGATCGCTGAGCTCTGTCTGCCATCCGCAAGTTGACCTTTATCAAAATATATGGATCAAGAGTGAAATTGCGTGTCACAACATACACAAGATCCAAAAATTTATTATCACGATCGATGTTCGCCGTATACTTGTGAAAATAGTGTTGATTGAATGTTGTCTCGGCGGATAGAAAGTGAACCGATTTCGACGTTTTCTGGCCGATGTGGAAGATGGGAGGGTTAGATAATGGCCAATTTGTCAACTGAATTTAAATTCTAGAAAATTCAAAATCTGATTGCTCAATACCCCCTGAACTAGCTTACCTTCAATCCAGCTGGACAAAACAATAACGAAAGCAGTCCAATTAAAAATGTATATTTCATTGTGACGACCATTTAGAACTGATCGAATGATTCAGGGTTTTTAAAAAACTGTCAGTTTGCTCTATGAGTGTCCATTATAAATAATAGACTCTTCGATAGTAATGAAGTATGTCGGAAATATTTAAGGCTCGATTAGACTATCGTATGTGTGTGAAGGCTTAGATCGTAACACGTTTCAAAACTCTGGATGGTGCGGTTTTCGGTGTATATATAACGCATATGTAAATTTTGCAAAAATTATACGGAAGGTGTGGTTCTCCTCCTTTCCATTACCAAACACAAAGTTTCCTTCGTAAGAAGAAACAAGTTAAAAGGCGTTAAGTTCGACCGGACCGAATCTTATATACCCTCCACCACGGAGTGCATTCCACAGTATTACCGGCATATTAGATGCTGTCAACATTACATAAGAGTGCACTACCATATTAGGTAAATTGTGATTCTTCATTATTATATAGTCATCTACTATATATAAAGATTAGGCAGAAATCTTAAAAAATGCCCTAAATATTATTAGGTGGAAACAATTTCCCTTCAGCCCGATTTTCCCTATCTACATGATGATTCCATCTATAGCCTAAATGTCTGTACGATTTTGATAGGACAATTTCTAATATTGAAGATCCAATATGTTTCAGAGTTAAATACACACCTAATTTCATGATTTTAGATACCAGTTTGATTTGGATGGTACCAGTTTCACTCCTTTTCCATTTTGATCCTAAAAGTATGAATTTAGAAAAATTCGTACATCTTATTTTCGGCGTCTGCGTAGACAGACGAGTGTAAATAATGAATATTATGATTCCAGCTAAAGCCTTTTGATTGTAACGAAATTTAATTTCATTTAGATCCTGATGCTACGAACTTCGAAAGATCACCGCAATCAGAGAAGTATACACACCGAATTTCATTATTGTAGAGCAGCCGTTTGGTTGGTACTAGGGTTTACATCCCCGGATTTCCCGCGGGAAAAATCCCGGGAATTTGCATATTTTCAGTTCCCCATATCCCGGGAAATTTGTACGGGATTCCCGCGGGAATTCAGCAGCAAGTTTAACCTATTTCTCACACATTTTTAGCCACTTTTTCAAAATAAAATTGTAAATGGTATTAATTTAAAAAAGATCACTTTTAATTAGATACGTATGTGTCAGCTAGGCGATATAAATCTTCTAACTTGAATATGGTAATTTAATATAATTATATAATTATAATTACAATAACGTTATTAATATTTTGAGATAATTCAATTCAAATTTTTTGATATATTTATGAAAAAAGTCTTGGTATACTAATATCTGTGGAGAAATCGTACACAATTTAACTAATAAATTTAAAAAATATATAATAATACAACTATGTATTGAAAAAATGGCTATATTACTGCCTCAACATATAAATTTAGGTTTCGAAGCTACAGGAAAGGCAACTGATAACACTAGTCAACAGTCAAAATGTACTCGGGATGCGATAATTTTTTCTGTGTAGATAACCTTGACATGAGCTCGAAAAACGCAATAAAAATTTTTTTTCGTTTGGTTTTTTTTTTATTTTTTTTTTTTTAAATTTAAAAAATTTTTTTTTGGTTAATTTGTTTCGTCCGGCATAACTCGGGAACCACTAGCCCGATTTAATTGAATTAAATTTTAAAAAATTTAAAATTACAATTCCCTTAATCTGTTTATATATTGTTTTCCTATACAAGCAACAGTTTCCAAGTTAAAAATGAATATATAAAGGAAAAAACTTATTTTTTGCCTAAAGATTTAATTTTTTTTTTTTAAATCCATAAAAAATCCAAAATGAAAAAAAATGTCAAATCTTATTACTTTTACGTAAAGTCACATAACCTATGAGCAAAATGAGACAAAGATCATGAAAATCGATGCACGCGTTTCGCTTTTATTCGCAATTGAGTAAAGGTATGAATTTCAAAAATTTAAAAATTTTTTTTGGTTAATTTGTTTCGTCCGGCATAACTCGGGAACTACTAGCTCGATTTAATTGAATTAAATTTTAAAAAATTTAAAATTACAATTCCCTTAATCTGTTCATATATTGTTTTCCTATACAAGCAACAGTTTCCAAGTTAAAAATGAATATATAAAGGAAAAAACTTATTTTTTGCCTAAAGATTTAAATGTTTTTTTTTAAATCCATAAAAAATCCAAAATGAAAAAAAAATTCAAATCTTATTACTTTTACGTAAAGTCACATAACCTATGAGCAAAATGAGACAAAGATCATGAAAATCGATGCACGCGTTTCGCTTTTATTCGCAATTGAGTAAAGGTATGAATTTCAAAAATTTGCTCGACATATGCACAACTTTGTCTATGGTAAGGTTTTTTCTTTTTTTTTGATTCTCAGAATTAACAAAACGGAATAAACAAAGGGTTATTTAATTTTTATGATTGCGTAAGCAAAGTAATAAACGCTAATAAATGTGCGTGAACAATTAAAAGGAAAAAAGGAAAGGGGACTTTTTTAATTATTTGGGTTTTCCGTTGGCTATCTGTATGATTTTTTTTACAGAAATGCAACCCACATTTAAGGGTGGTCATTATTCGGAAAATTTAAGACTCACACATGGTGAAACAGGTATGTAGCCACCGTAAAAAAATATACACCCATTTATAAGTACCTGTCAGTAAAATACTAAACAATACACAGTATAAATAGGTCTTCATTGATCGATTTTACTCATTCAACAAGTGTCGACGAACGCGATAGTTAAAATGAGCAAACGTTCGCGAGGATTTGAATGCAATACCAATCCAAGTAATTTTTGTTACATGTGCGGAGAATACGTTTCTGAAAAAAACAAGCGTTGTTTTTCACCTAAATTGAGAGATTCATTTGAAGAGAGCTTCAATTTAAAGGTCTCAAACATAGATGAGCGGTGGACACCAAGTGCTCTATGTCCAAGGTGCTACGTACAGCTAGCTGACTCAAGGTAAGTGTAGATTACGAAATTCAAGAACATATATAACTTATTATTGAAATTCTTTCAGACGACAGCCGAGAATCATCATGCCAATGCTTTGGAGAGCTCCGCTTTGCCATGTAACAGATTGCTACTTCTGTCTTAGCAAAAAAACAGGCGTGGGAAAAAATATACGATGGACTTACGCTGCTGTTTCAACAGTGAATTTTCCAGAGCCTTAAAGCAATTTTACTGCACAACGGCAACGAGAAACCTTCGATTCCAATTGCTCATGCCGTTGACACCAAGGAAACATACGAAGTCATGGACAATCTACTAAAGTGCCTTAACTATCAGAGGCACGATTGGAAAGTTTGTGCCGACCTTAAGGTTATCGGTATCCTTTGTGGATTACAAGGTGGATTCACAAAGTACTGTTGTTTTCTCTGCCTTTGGGACAGCCGCGATCGTCAACATCATTACACCAGGAGGAGTTGGACAGAAAGAGTTAACTTCATCCCCGGCAGCGACAACGTGAAATATACACCACTCATAAAAAAGGAAAATGTTTTTCTCCCACCTCTTCACATAAAGCTCGGACTCATAAAAAACTTCGTGAAAGCTATCAACAAAGATGGCGAAGCGTTCGCCTATTTAAAAACCATTTTTCCTCACCTTTCATCGGCAAAGATTAAGGAAGGCGTTTTCGACGGTCCGCAAATTAAAAAGTTGTTGCAAAACAACAAAAGCTCAAATTACAGAGAGATCGTCGAACAACTACTCCAAAATTATAAAAAAATTAGAGCAAATATGTCGCTTAAGATACATTTTCTACACTCGCACTTGGAAATCGATCAATGAAGACCTATTTATACTGTGTATTGTTTAGTATTTTACTGACAGGTACTTATAAATGGGTGTATATTTTTTTACGGTGGCTACATACCTGTTTCACCATGTGTGAGTCTTAAATTTTCCGAATAATGACCACCCTTAAATGTGGGTTGCATTTCTGTAAAAAAATCATACAGGTAGCCAACGGAAAACCCAAATAATTAAAAAAGTCCCCTTTCCTTTTTTCCTTTTAATTGTTCACGCACATTTATTAGCGTTTATTACTTTGCTTACGCAATCATAAAAATTAAATAACCCTTTGTTTATTCCGTTTTGTTAATTCTGAGAATCAAAAAAAAAGAAAAAACCTTACCATAGACAAAGTTGTGCATATGTCGAGCAAATTTTTGAAATTCATACCTTTACTCAATTGCGAATAAAAGCGAAACGCGTGCATCGATTTTCATGATCTTGGTCTCATTTTGCTCATAGGTTATGTGACTTTACGTAAAAGTAATAAGATTTGAATTTTTTTTTCATTTTGGATTTTTTATGGATTTAAAAAAAAAACATTTAAATCTTTAGGCAAAAAATAAGTTTTTTCCTTTATATATTCATTTTTAACTTGGAAACTGTTGCTTGTATAGGAAAACAATATATGAACAGATTAAGGGAATTGTAATTTTAAATTTTTTAAAATTTAATTCAATTAAATCGGGCTAGTGGTTCCCGAGTTATGCCGGACGAAACAAATTAACCAAAAAAAAAATTTTAAAATTTAAAAAAAAAAAAAATAAAAAAAAACCAAACGAAAAAAAATTTTTTATTGCGTTTTTCGAGCTCATGTCAAGGTTATCTACACAGAAAAAATTATCGCATCCGGAGTACATGAAATTTTTTTCAATTTGTTGAGTAGTGTAATTAACGACTTACTAACAATAAAACTCTCGATTATATCGTTCTCTATTAATTTCCCCCAATCTAATTAGAAATATACTATCTTATGAGACTTTAAATTGGTTGTCTGCTTTAAAAAAAAATGTATTTCAAAAACCTCCTACATTTCATACTCCACATCACTTCACTTCGGAATAGGGAATTATAATTTTGTTTCACGCCAAATGTTTGTAATACAGAAATATAATAATTTACTTTCATAAAGTTCGAATGTTTTATTCGGAAAAAATAAGTTTTTATATAGAAAACCAAATGTTGACGATTTCCCGTCCTGTTCCGGGATCCCGGGAAATCGAAAAAATAATTCCCGTGTCCCGGGAAATAAAAAGTACGGGAAAATGCAAAGAGGAACGTACACCAACAAATTTATTGTGCATGTAAAGCAGAAATTTTCCAAAAAATTGCTTAAATAACCCAAATATTAGGGGGTATTTTCATTTTTTTTCATTTTTGACCTCTGGGCCGATTTCGTCCGCTTTCAATTCCAACCGATCTGTAATCATAAGACACATTTACGGAAAATTTGAACTTCCTAGCTCATTTCATTCGGCAGCTAGCGTGCTTTCAACAGACAGACAGACATGGTTAGATCGTCTTAGAATTTTAGCACGACCCAGAATATATATACTTTATGGGGTCTCCGATGAATATTTCAAGGTTTTACAAACGGAATGACAAAATTAATATACCCCTATCCTTAGGTGGTGGGTATAAAAACATAATGAAAAAGTTGACTATTAGACATAATAGTGTAACCCTTAAATGTATTTTTTGAAAGGACTTCTTTGATTTTCCCCAAAAAAAATGTCAATTTGACCCATAAAACGAGGATGTAGAGGGTTAAGATCTTCCACAAAAATGATCTTCATAAAGTTCCACAATATAGTTCTGACAATAAGAATTATCTCAGACATTAACTTACAGCAGTTTTATTACCCTACACCACTTCGTGGACTAGGGCATTATACGTTAGTTTCGCGCCAAATGTTTGTAACACCAAGAAATAATCGAGCTGGACCCACCTTTAAGTATACGGATCGGCTTAGAATCACCAGCTGAATCGATTTAACGATGTCTGTCTGTACAGGTCGCAATTGTGGTCCGATTGTCATGAAATTTGGCAGAAGTTACTTTTTTTGGCCAAGGACGATTGGTTTTGAATTTGGAAAAAATCGGTTCAGATTTAGATATAGCCCCCATAAAAATGTTGCTCCCGATTTGACTTTTTCCGCCCTATAAAGCACATATAGTACCCGATTTTCTTCAAATTTTTCATAACCCCTTATAATATAACTAGAAATACCTGTGACGAAAGCGGGTTAGATAGGTTCAGATTTAGATATAGTCACCATACAAATGTCGCTCCCGATTTCACTTTTTCCGCTTTAGAAACTACATATTGTACCCGATTTTCTTTAAAATTGGCACAACATCGTATAATCGAACTAGAAACACCTATAGTGAAAGTGGGTAAGGTCAGTTCAGATTTAGATATAGCCCCCATACAAATGTCGCTCCCGATTGGACGTTTTCCGCTCTATAAACCACATATTGTACCCGATTTTCTTTAAAATTGGCACAATATTTTATAATCGAACTAGAAACACTTATGCTGAAAGTGGGTAAGATCGGTTCAGATTTAGATATAGCCTCCATATAAATATCCCTATAATTTACCCTATTACTGCTCTAGAATACATATTTTACCAATTTTTCAGGATCGTATTATATTTTAACTAGAAACAGCTCACGGGAAAGTGGATCACATGGGGCTATGTTTTGATATAGCCCCCATACAAATGTACCTCCGATTTACAATATTACTGCTGTAAAATGCACATTTTACATCGGATCTTGATCAAATATTGCACACAATGTTATATTTAGACAAGAACCACCTATTTTGAAAGCCAGCTATATAGGTCAAAGTTTTGGTATAGCCCCCACACAAATGGGCCCCCAGTTTACACTATTATCGCTCTAGAACCCACATCTTACATTGGATCTTGATAAAATTTCGCAGACCATGTTATATTTCAATAAAGAATACCTACATTGAATGTGATCTATAATAACCCACTTTTTAATGTAGCGCCCTTACGAATGGCTCGCATTTTAATTATTACCTCTCTAGGACCTACATTTTACATCAGAAGTTTTTCAAAGTTTGCAGATTATATTATATTTCAACTAATATTACATACTATGAAAGTCTAATACATGGGTCCATATTTTTTATATACTATGAAACTCAGATATGTGTGTCCATACTTTGGTATAAGACCCATTCTACTCTATTACAGCTTTAGAAACTACATCTTACATCGGATCTTGATCAAATTTTTCAGATCATGTTATATTCCCACTAGGAATAACTACAGCGAATAAGAACTGTATAGGCGCATGTTTTGGCACATGCCCCAAGTGTTGTTATAGTCCCCCTCAAATGACCGTCCGATTCATCCTATTACCGTTGAATAATCTACATTTGTCATATTTCCAGGTCATGTTATATTTTCGGAATATCTGCCGGAAATTTTGACTAATTATCTTATTATTTACCATATTCGTTAAATTTAGTCAAATTAAATTGATGAATTTATAGTGCACTGAACTTCATAAAATTGATCGCTTTAGTAATAAAAGCGATGTATAAACGCAGGGAGTGGTGTAGGGTATTATATAGTCGGCCCCGCCCGACTTTAGCCTTTCCTTACTTGTTTCACTTAGTACAATGCTCCCTTCGATCAGTGTAAAAATAAACTCTGACCAGCTGGACTATAAGTTTATTCTGGAAAAATAGTCCTTTCAGAATTTTGAGATCTTTACTCTATTCCAAAAATGTTGTTGGACAATGTTGTAGTAATAAAACGACCGAACAGTTTCACGACTTAACATTCATTCTTTTCAAAAATAATGGTTACAAAGATGACGCTCAGCGTTGTAGTCTAAAGTATGTACATAGTTGCATTCTTATTCTAATTTTTAGAGTTACATAAAAAGGAGCTTAGATTATTTACAGGGGTTATATTTTAAGATTGATAATAGATTAATGAAACAGATTAAAACTAAAATAAGTTTACATTACAAATACAATTTAGGAACATCGACAAGATCTAGTCCATATAGCTAGTCCTTACACCAAACATTCATGATAAATGACATTGAAAATGTAACACAATACTGTGCCAAAATTGTCCAAATATATGAAATATGTGGATTCTAGAAGTTAAATTGGAGGGGACATTTGTATGGGTGCTTATATCACATTGACCAAGGGTGATATTTTGTGCAGGCAAAAGTTACGCGAACGGGTAAATTTTCTAAATATGTATTTTATTATTCAAAGGTTTTCAAAGGAAAAAAGTTATGTTGGTCCAAAGTAATAAATAGTTTCAAAAAGTTATTTTCTAATATTTATTACAAACAAACTTTGTTAACCACACCAGCAATTTTGGCGCCATGATAAATAAAATTTTGTGTGCACAATCTCTGAAAATGTGAGAGGAACAGAGGAGAAAAGATTTTTTTTTCAATTTTCAAAATCGTGATAATATCTAATACGAAAATAATTATATTTTTTTTTGCGCAAAAAACCTTAAAACCAAAAAAATACATTTCTTTATGAAATATATCCGATTGCGCGATTTTCAATGTTTATTTCTCAAAATAGTTTAATTACAGAAGACAAAAATGTTTTCTAGAACAATTTTTTTTTTAATTTTGCCCCATGGATTTTGTTTTTGAACCACTGTGCGACGATGTATAATTGTTGTAATGACGATATATCTCTAAAAAGATATTACAATATCTTCCATTTATCAGCTTGAAAAAAAAATCAAAATTATATTTTGTTATATCTTCCTTGAGATTTATTTGCGTTATTGAAAAAAATGATTTTTGCATATCTCTTATCATTTTGATGTTATTGTAGTTCTGCATTTACCAATTCATGTAATTATTCATTCTGATTGAATTAAAATATGGAAAATTTCATTTTTGTCATCTAGGTGATATCCCATTTTTATCTTCCAGATGACAATTTGGCGATATCATCAAGATTTCTTTCGTATGATAATCACACAATATCAACGAGTTTTCTTTTATAATTATTACTGTCGTAGCCGCACAAACTTCACCAATTGAGGTTATTTTCGAAAACGAATATTATTGTTGCCGCAATATAATTTGTCTTCTAGGCAATACGATTTCGAATCGTTTTCGTATTACTTTGCTTGTTGGGCGATTAAGAATCCCTACAAAAATATGCATGATATACCACTTCATGTAACTATTCATTTTGATTGAATTAATATATGAAATATATTGAAAATTGCATATTTGTCTTCCAGGTGACAATTTTGCGATATCACCAGGGCAGTACAATTTCGAATCGTTTTCGTGTTTGTTGCGTAATTAAGAATACCTACAAACATATGCAAGATATATCTCCGAGAAGATATTGCGGCAATATTTTCTATTTATCATTTTAACAAATTATATTTTTATATCTTCCTTGTATCATCTTTGAGATTTGTTGGCGATATTAAAAAAAAATGATTTTATTCTCATATTTCTCGTGTTATTCATTTTGATTTAATTAAAATATGAAAAATAATATTATTTTTTTGTCTTCTAGGTGTTTATCCGGCGATATCCCATTTTTTCTTCCAGATGACAATTACGTATTGCCTTGAGGCCGCACACAGCTCCAATCCAATCTAGGCAATGCGATTTCCAATCACTTTCTTATTACTTTGCTTGTTAATATAAATCAAGGAAATGTTTATTTTATTTTAAGACTTATTTATTATTCTGTAGGACATTGAAAATATAAATTGGTCTTCTTATTCAGGCTTATAATACGAAAATATTACAAATGTTTTATTCGCAGAATGACAAAGAAAGTCTAGAGCCAACGCTTTTATTATAAACTAGCAAACCCGACAAAAATTTGCCTGTCCATATTTCAATTATTTTGCCTTGTGAATGTTTAAAAAAAAATTGTTCTCAGTGATTATTGAATCGATTAACGGAACACCTTTCGCATGAGATTGATATTTCATACGGTGAACTGGAAATATCGATGTATTTAAGAAGTTATGGTCGATTTAAGATTTCCAACTAATTCTGACTGATCACAAATTATTTTTCTTTTGGACTCAGAGGCTATATTTAAGACGTTATGGCCTTCTTTTAGCTCCAGATGCTATATTTAAGAAGTTATGGCCGATTAAAGATATCCATCTAATTCTGGCTGATCACAAATTATCTTTCTTTTAGCTCAAGGGACTATATTTAAGAAGTTATGGCCTTATTTTAGCTCCAGGAACTATATTTAAGAAGTTATGGCCGATTAAATATTTCCATCAATTCTGGCTAATCACAAATTATCTTTCTTTTAGCTCAAAGGACTATATTTAAGAAGTTATGGCCGATTAAAGATTTCCATCCAATTCTGTCTGATCACAAATGACCTTTCTTTTAGCTCCAGGGCTATATTTAAGAAGATATGGCCTTCTTTTAATTCCAGGAACTATATTTAAGAAGTTACGGCCTTATTTTAGCTCCAGGAACTATATTTAAGAAGTTATGGCCGATTAAATATTTCCATCAATTCTGGCTAATCACAAGTTATCTTTCTTTTAGCTCAAGGGACTATATTTAAGAAGTTATGGCCGATTAAAGATTTCCATCCAATTCTGTCTGATCACAAATGATCTTTCTTTTAGCTCCAGGGTTATATTTAAGAAGATATGGCCTTCTTTTAATTCCAGGAACTATATTTAAGAAGTTATGGCCTTATTTTAGCTCCAGGAACTATATTTAAGAAGTTATGGCCTTATTTTAGCTCCAGGAACTATATTTAAGAAGTTATGGCCGATAAAAGATTTCCATCAATTCTGGCTAATCACAAATTATCTTTCTTTTAGCTCAAGGGACTATATTTAAGAAGTAGTGGCCGATTAAAGATTTCCATCCAATTCTGTCTGATCACAAATGATCTTTCTTTTAGCTCCAGGGTTATATTTAAGAAGATATGGCCTTCTTTTAATTCCAGGAACTATATTTAAGAAGTTATGGCCTTATTTTAGCTCCAGGAACTATATTTAAGAAGTTATGGCCGATTAAAGATTTCCATCTAATTCTGGCTAATCACAAATTATCTTTCTTTTAGCTCAAGGAACTATATTTAAGAAGTTATGGCCTTATTTTAGCTCCAGGAACTATATTTAAGAAGTTATGGCCGATTAAATATTTCCATCAATTCTGGCTAATCACAAATTATCTTTCTTTTAGCTCAAAGGACTATATTTAAGAAGTTATGGCCGATTAAAGATTTCCATCCAATTCTGTCTGATCACAAATGACCTTTCTTTTAGCTCCAGGGCTATATTTAAGAAGATATGGCCTTCTTTTAATTCCAGGAACTATATTTAAGAAGTTACGGCCTTATTTTAGCTCCAGGAACTATATTTAAGAAGTTATGGCCGATTAAATATTTCCATCAATTCTGGCTAATCACAAGTTATCTTTCTTTTAGCTCAAGGGACTATATTTAAGAAGTTATGGCCGATTAAAGATTTCCATCCAATTCTGTCTGATCACAAATGATCTTTCTTTTAGCTCCAGGGTTATATTTAAGAAGATATGGCCTTCTTTTAATTCCAGGAACTATATTTAAGAAGTTATGGCCTTATTTTAGCTCCAGGAACTATATTTAAGAAGTTATGGCCTTATTTTAGCTCCAGGAACTATATTTAAGAAGTTATGGCCGATAAAAGATTTCCATCAATTCTGGCTAATCACAAATTATCTTTCTTTTAGCTCAAGGGACTATATTTAAGAAGTAGTGGCCGATTAAAGATTTCCATCCAATTCTGTCTGATCACAAATGATCTTTCTTTTAGCTCCAGGGTTATATTTAAGAAGATATGGCCTTCTTTTAATTCCAGGAACTATATTTAAGAAGTTATGGCCTTATTTTAGCTCCAGGAACTATATTTAAGAAGTTATGGCCGATTAAAGATTTCCATCTAATTCTGGCTAATCACAAATTATCTTTCTTTTAGCTCAAGGAACTATATTTAAGAAGTTATGGCCTTATTTTAGCTCCAGGAACTATATTTAAGAAGTTATGGCCGATTAAATATTTCCATCAATTCTGGCTAATCACAAATTATCTTTCTTTTAGCTCAAGGGACTATATTTAAGAAGTTATGGCCGATTAAAGATTTCCATCCAATTCTGTCTGATCACAAATGACCTTTCTTTTAGCTCCAGGGCTATATTTAAGAAGATATGGCCTTCTTTTAATTCCAGGAACTATATTTAAGAAGTTATGGCCTTATTTTAGCTCCAGGAACTATATTTAAGAAGTTATGGCCGATTAAAGATTTCCATCTAATTCTGGCTAATCACAAATTATCTTTCTTTTAGCTCAAGGGACTATATTTAAGAAGTTATGGCCTTATTTTAGCTCCAGGAACTATATTTAAGAAGTTATGGCCGATAAAAGATTTCCATCAATTCTGGCTAATCACAAATTATCTTTCTTTTAGCTCAAGGGACTATATTTAAGAAGTCATGGCCTTATTTTAGCTCCAGGAACTATATTTAAGAAGTTATGGCCGATTAAAGATTTCCATCTAATTCTGGCTAATCACAAATTATCTTTCTTTTAGCTCAAGGAACTATATTTAAGAAGTTATGGCCTTATTTTAGCTCCAGGAACTATATTTAAGAAGTTATGGCCGATTAAATATTTCCATCAATTCTGGCTAATCACAAATTATCTTTCTTTTAGCTCAAGGGACTATATTTAAGAAGTTATGGCCGATTAAAGATTTCCATCCAATTCTGTCTGATCACAAATGACCTTTCTTTTAGCTCCAGGGCTATATTTAAGAAGATATGGCCTTCTTTTAATTCCAGGAACTATATTTAAGAAGTTATGGCCTTATTTTAGCTCCAGGAACTATATTTAAGAAGTTATGGCCGATTAAAGATTTCCATCTAATTCTGGCTAATCACAAATTATCTTTCTTTTAGCTCAAGGGACTATATTTAAGAAGTTATGGCCTTATTTTAGCTCCAGGAACTATATTTAAGAAGTTATGGCCGATAAAAGATTTCCATCAATTCTGGCTAATCACAAATTATCTTTCTTTTAGCTCAAGGGACTATATTTAAGAAGTTATGGCCTTATTTTAGCTCCAGGAACTATATTTAAGATGTTATGGCCGATTAAAGATATCCATCCAATTCTGTCTGATCACAAATTATCCTTCTTTTTGCTCCAGAGGCTATATTTAAGATGTTATGGCCTTCATTTAGCTTCAGAGGCTATATTTAAGAAATTATGGAATTCTTTTAGTTCCAAGATTAAAGATTTCCAACTAATTCTGGCTGATCACAAATTATCTTTCTTTTAGCTGCAGAGGCTATATTTAAGAAGTTATGGCCTTCTTTTAGCTCCAGGATATTTAAGAAGTTATGGTCGATTAAAGTTTTCCATCGAATTCTGGCTGATCACAAATTATCTTTCTTTTAGCTCAAGGGACTATATTTAAGAAGTTATGGCCGATTAAAGATTTCCATCCAATTCTGTCTGATCACAAATGACCTTTCTTTTAGCTCCAGGGCTATATTTAAGAAGATATGGCCTTCTTTTAATTCCAGGAACTATATTTAAGAAGTTATGGCCTTATTTTAGCTCCAGGAACTATATTTAAGAAGTTATGGCCGATTAAAGATTTCCATCTAATTCTGGCTAATCACAAATTATCTTTCTTTTAGCTCAAGGGACTATATTTAAGAAGTTATGGCCTTATTTTAGCTCCAGGAACTATATTTAAGAAGTTATGGCCGATTAAAGATTTCCATCAATTCTGGCTAATCACAAATTATCTTTCTTTTAGCTCAAGGGACTATATTTAAGAAGTTATGGCCTTATTTTAGCTCCAGGAACTATATTTAAGATGTTATGGCCGATTAAAGATATCCATCCAATTCTGTCTGATCACAAATTATCCTTCTTTTTGCTCCAGAGGCTATATTTAAGAAGTTATGGCCTTATTTTAGCTCCAGGAACTATATTTAAGAAATTATGGAATTCTTTTAGTTCCAAGATTAAAGATTTCCAACTAATTCTGGCTGATCACAAATTATCTTTCTTTTAGCTGCAGAGACTATATTTAATAAGTTATTGCCTTCTTTTAGCTCCAGGATATTTAAGAAGTTATGGTCGATTAAAGTTTTCCATCTAATTCTGGCTGATCACAAATTATCTTTCTTTTAGCTCCAGGGGATATATTTAAGAAGTTATGACCTTCTTTTAGGAGCTATATTTAAGAAGTTATGGCCATAACTTCAACGAATATCCTTAAACTATATGTTTTACTTAAACATATAAACATTTACTTAAACTAAAACATTTATGGTAATTTCCTTCCATTGTACAAAGAAAGAAAATCCATATCGGGCAAACCTTCGAAGGCGTCTGTGGCCCCCTGCACCTTTAAAGGTCGAATAAAAATAGTGCTATTTCTACCACTTTCCTATAAGTAGAACTGCTAAATTCTTTCTGGTCAATTCCTTACATTATGAGAAGAAGACAATTTCATGTCTGGCCAACATTCGTGGGTGGCTTAGGCCCCCTGCAATTTTTAAGGTCGAAAAAGGTAGTGATATTTCCACCACTTCCCTATAAGTAAAATGGCCAAATCTTTTATGGTCGCTTCCTACATTGTAGAAATAAAAAATCCAAGTCTGGCAAACCTTCGGGAATGCGTTGGCCCCCCTTGCCGGTCTGTCAATTCCTGATACAAACTTCTATGAAAAAACCTGCTAAATCAAAAAAACTGTACTCTTGTGTGAGATTGCCCAGAAATCGACGGAATTGTTTGTTTAAAATACATATGTTTTTCTTTCCAAACACAGAGGAACATATCCTAAAAGTTAAAGCCGTGATACTTATAGTGTAACCAAACACGTTGCTGGCTCCCGGACTACTAGCAAATATATGTTGCCAAAAAAGAAATATATATTCTTCAATTTCTTCCCGTAACATATCTTCCAATTGTAACTCCAATCCAAATACCATCAGTGTTTCTATTTCACTTCCAACTCTAATTTCAAATTAAAAATCATTTCCTTTAAATTATGTTTGCGAAAGTGGGAGAACGCTGTGACATCATATTGGCTATTGGGCAGAAAAGACGGAATATTTAGGTTCTCTAAATTTATGCCCATCCACGAGTAATTTCCCTGAAAGTAAAAATAAAAATATACATAATATAATTATTACCAGTTTGTATTATTTAAAATTTCAATTTCATACTTCTAACATAGGACAACCTTTGGGTAAATTACTAGCTGACAAAAAACTCTTTATCCACGATGCAAGGAAACCCGTCGCACGTTTGCGCACCCGGCCAACGAAATCACACAGATTGAAGTCATACTGAAACATGGGCTGCGATCGCTGCTCCCCGTTTGCCATCTTCAGATTAACCTTTATCAGAACGTATGGATCAAGAGTGAAGTTGCGAGCTAAACTCATGGTAATATCCAAAAATTTATCATTGTGACGTATATTCGCCGTATACTTGTGAGCATAGCGTTGATTGAAAGTTGTAGCAGCGGATAGAAAGTGAATCGATTTGGATGATTTCTGGCGGAGGATGTTGAAATGTTGGAAAGATTAGCTAAGCTCCTAGACTCCCTAGGCAGTTTTAGTTATGAGTTGTCGAATTTAAATTCTATTCAAATTTCACTATTTGTTCGGAATTCAAACACTGATTACCGGACTCTGCCCCTTGAATACACTTACCACTACTTCAATGGTACACAACAACAACAGCAACGACAGCAGGACCATTAAAAACGTGTATTTCATTGTGACGACCATTTAGAACTGTTCGAGCGATTGAAGTTTTATAGTAAAGCTTGTGGTTTGTTCCACGAGAGTCCATTATGAATAAATGATTTTTTTTTTCTAACCAATCGGAAATATGCTTATATAGAGTGATTTTTTTGAGGTTAGGATTTTCATGCATTAGTATTTGACAGATCACGTGGGATTTCAGACATGGTGTCAAAGAGAAAGATGCTCAGTATGCTTTGACATTTCATCATGAATCGTCTTACAAACGAACAACGCTTGCAAATTATTGAATTTTATTATCAAAATGCGTGCTCTGTTAAGAAAGTTCATTGCGCGCTTCCATTTTATGGTCAGTTTAATCGACCCACTGAAGCGGCTATTCGGGCTATTGTGACTAAATTTCGCACCAAATTTACATTGTTGGACATTAAACCACCAACACGCTTACGAAGAGTGCGAACTGAAGAAAATATCGCAGCTGTATCGGCCAGTGTTAATGATGACCACCAATTTTAGATTCGTCGCCGTTCGCACCAATTGGGTCTCTGTTACTCAAAAACGTGGAAATGCCAAAATTGGACTAAGCGGATGGACCACCTAAGACGCAGCCGCGGTCAACATTTAAATGAAATTATCTTCAAAAAGTAAATGTCATGGACCAATCTAACGTTTCAAATAAAGAACCGATGAGATTTTGCAAATTTTATGCGTTTTTTTTTTAAAAAAGTTATCAAGCTCTTAAAAAATCACCCTTTACTATAGTTAATGGAAAAAAGACCATTAGATGTATTACCGTAGATACACGCAAAAAATGCAGAAACAAATTTGAACAAAACAATCTTCATTTCTGAGTGGTGACCGCATCAATTTATTTTCGTAACTCATCTTAATATACACATACTTTTATACGCAAGTAAATGAGATGGTTGTAAGGTGACATGTGTGCTTTGTTGCTTGGTGCGATTTATTAAACGGATATTCGGCCAGTGAGTTGTGCTTCTCATTCGTTTGTGAGAATCATTTACTTAAAGAGGACGGATATGTTGTTGAAAAGTCGCTGCGAAGACAGCTGACGAAGACTTTCACAGGCCGGAAATCATGATAGTGGTAGTGTGCATCCAAGTAATAAATGTTTGTAATTAAATTTGCATTCTATAAAATGTTGCATACATATTGTGGTCTCGATCCAGGAGAATATCCAAGTTCAAATCATAAATAGATAACAAAAAGTCTTTCCGAGCATGATCCAAAGTAAATTGATAGCTTATTTCCAGTTCACACGTTCGCTTTTGTTTCTCTATGAGTTTTACGGTCTTCGTTCAGAGAGAGAGGTTCTATCTGGTGTAATTGATATATTAAACAAGTAAAAACGGCATTAAGTTCGGCCGGGCCAAACTTTATATACACTCCACCATGGATTACAATCCACAGAGGCTATACTAGTCAAAACAAATAAGTATACGGATCGGCTTAGAATCACCAGCTGAATCGATTAACGATGTCTGTCTGTCCGTCCGTCTGCTCTCCATCTAAGCTTTTTCGCACTCTACAGGTCGCAATTGTTGTCGGATTGTCGTGAAATTTGGCAGAATTTATTCTTTTGGCTCAAGGACCATCGGTATTGAATTTGGAGGAAATCTGTTCAGATTTAGATATAGCCTCCATACAAATAACCATATAATTAACACTCTTACTGGGGATTTTACATGGGATCATGACAGAATTTTCAGGATCGTCTTAGATTTGCACTAGAAACAGTTAACGGAAAAGTGGGCCACATGGGTCCATGGTTTGATATAGCCCTCATACAAACGTACCTCCGATTAACAATAAATGTGCTCTAAAATGCACATTTTACATCGGATATTGATCAAATTTCTCACACAATGTTACATTTAGACTAGAAACACCTATTTTGAAATATTAGGTATATATAGGTTAATATTTTGGTAAAGCCCCCATACAAATGGGACCCCAGTTCACACTATTATCGCACTAGAACCCACATTGGATCTTGATAAAATTTTGCACATCATTTTATATTTCAATAAAGTGTACCTACTTTGAAAGTGATTTATAAAGGCCCACTTACAACTGGCCCTTACAACTGGGCCCCATTAGAATTTTTACCCCTCTAGGACCCACATTTTACATCGGAAGTTTATTAAATTTTGAAGATTATATTATATTTCAACTAAGAATACATTCTATGAATGTCAAATATATGGGTCCATATTTTGGTATAACCCCCATATAAATTGGGCAAAATTATACTCTATTACAGCTCTAGAATCCATTTCGTGCGATACAATCTCGATACAATTTTGCAGATCATGTTATATCTCAACGAAGAATACCTACTTTGAAAGTGATCTATATGGGCCCACTTTTTAATGTAGCGCCCTTACAAATGGCCCCCCATTTTTAGTACTATCCCTCTAGGACCAACATTTTACATCGGAAGTTTTTCGAATTTTGCAGATCATGTTCTATATCAAATAAGAATACCCACTATGAAAGTCAACTATATGTGTACATATTTTGGCACAATCCCCGTCAAACTATTACCGCTTCTGAACCTATATCTTACATCGTATCTTTATAAAATCTTTATAAAATCAGATCATGACTCATTTCCACTTGGAATGCCCATGTTATGGTGCAACCCCTACAAATGTCCGTCCAATTTATCTATTACCGCTGTAAAATCTGCATTTGTCATCGGATCTTGGTTAAATTTTTCAGATCATATTATATTTATTCTCGGAATACCTACCCGAAAAATATGGGTCAATGTTTCCAAATACAACTGTCCCAACAATTTTCAATATTATCGTTTTAAATCCTTCATATTACATCGGATCTGGATTAAATTTTCCAGATCATGGATTATTTCACATAAGAAAACTTACTGATGAAGTGGACCATGGATCCCAATTTTAGACGTATTTTTCAGTTAAAAACACTTACAGCAAAGAGCATTACGCAAAGAACTTAAATGCCATTTTCATTATCATAACACTCCAGTTCAACTTATTACAACTTATTACTAATCAATTTTGCCATATTCGTTAAATTTGACTAAAGATGCATACAACAACTGGGTTTTGTAATCAAAAAATGTATATACGCAGAGAGTGGTGTAGGGTATCATATAGTCGGCCCCGCCCGACTTTAGCCTTTCCTTACTTGTTAGTCCTTGTGAGGAAAAAAAATCCCTTTGCCCATTTCAATCCCAACTGATCTACGACTATAATACGTATTTATGCAAAATTTGGACCTCCTAGCTCCATTCGTTTAGATGCTAGCGTGCTTTCAACAAACGGACGGACGTACATGGCTAGGTCGTCATAGAATTTTATGACGATCAAGAATATATATACTTTATAGGGTCTCAGGTCGATATTTGAAGGTGTTACAAACGGAATGACAAAGTTAGTATACCCCCATCCAGGTGGTGGAGGGTTTGAAAAATTGGGGGGTACTCAGTCAAGAAATGCTCGGTAATAAACGAGAAATGTATTTCCTTTTCTCTACGAATTTTAGGTTAACTATTTCTGTGAGATTATATATATATATAAATTATCTACAGTTGAGTATCCATATCGATGTTCATTTAGTATTTTTTTTCACTGAACCAACACTCGGTGGATGTCCCCTATGAATGCAGTACATTGCGTTGGCGGAAGGTTGATAAAGTACTGGAAGGAGGAACAAGGACTGACATCTGTTTTGAATTTATGAAAATTGTAATTGGCGGAAAAGATATTTTTCGGATATTTCCTCTGTAATTACTCGGTTCATTTATGTCATCTTTTTATACCCTCCACCTCCAGGATGTGTTTATATTCACTTTGTCATTCCGTTTGTAACCCCTTGAATTATTCATCGGAGACCCCATAAAGTATATATATTCTGGGTCGTGGTAAAATTCTAATACGATATAGCCATGTCCGTCTGTTTGTCTGTCTGTTGAAAGCACGATAGCGGCCGAACGAAATGAGCTAGGAGGTTCAAATTTTTCCTAAATGTGTCTTATGGTTGTACATCGGTTGGGATTAAAAGTGGGCGAAATCGGCCCAGAGGGAAAAAATTTTCCCACACAAGGACTGAAAATACCCCTAATATTTAGAGTATTTCAGCATGTTTTGTGAACATAATAGCTTGTATTTACTTCATATTTGCAATTCGCATTCCCTTTATAGCATAAAAGGGCACCATAGAGTGATTTTTATTTGTAGGGGGCGAAATGGGACAAAAAGGGATAAAAATGGTACCTATCAAACGACAACAGATAGAAATAAGAAATTTGGCGTGTACATTCCTCTAATAGAGTAGATACATAATATACAATTATTTTTTCTAAATTCGTACTTTAAAGGGGTTAAATGGGGATAGAGGGATAAAAATAGTACCAACCAAACGGCTGCACCTAGAATAATGAAATTCGGTGTATACATTCCTCTGATTGCGTAGACACATAAAATAAAAGAATTTTTCGAAATTCGTACTTTTAGGTTGTAAAATGGAAAAAGGGGATAAAAATGGTACCAAACAAATTAATGCAGCTAGAACCATGAAATTCGCTGTATACATTTCTCTGACTGAGTAGACACGAAGAATAAAAAGGTTTTTCCAAATTCGTTCAATGGGAGCAGAGGGATAAAAATGGTACCAAATTCGTACATTATTTTGTTGCTTTTACGACAAAAAATGGTAGGATTATGAAGTTGTATTATACTGCGTACGTGAGAGATAAGGTATTTCCAAAATTTATACTTTTGAAATTAAAATAGGATGGAAATACAACCAACCAAACGACTGTAGCTGAAAATATCCCCCAATATTTAGGGTATTTATAATAGCTACCTTATATTGTGTTATTTCCATTATATATATATATATATATATATATATATATATATATATATATATATATATATATATATATATATATATATATATATATATATATATATATATATATATATATATATATATATATATATATATATATATATACATAGTATACAAATATAGGTAGCCTTGAATAACAAGTAAGGAAAGGCTAAAGTCGCGCGGTGCCGACTATATAATACCCTACACCACTCCCTGCGTATATACCTCGCTTTTATTACTAAAGCCAAGTGTTTCATGAGAGCATTTTTATGTAGTTCATATAAATTATACAATTCATATAAATTATACTTTAGTCATATTTAACAAATATGGTAAATAACACTACTCAACAAAATGAAAACAATTTCATGTACTCCGGATGCGATAATTTTTTCTGTGTAGATAACCTTGACATGAGCTCGAAAAACGCAATAAAAAAATTTTTCTTCGTTTGGTTTTTGTTTTATTTTTTTTTTTTTTTAATTTTAAAAATTTTTTTTTGGTTAATTTGTTTCGTCCGGCATAACTCGGGAACCACTAGCCCGATTTAATTGAATTAAATTTTAAAAAATTTAAAATTACAATTCCCTTAATCTGTTCATATATTGTTTTCCTATACAAGCAACAGTTTCCAAGTTAAAAATGAATATATAAAGGAAAAAACTTATTTTTTGCCTAAAGATTTAATTTTTTTTTTTTTAAAATCCATAAAAAATCCAAAATGGAAAAAAAATGTCAAATCTTATTACTTTTACGTAAAGTCACATAACCTATGAGCAAAATGAGACAAAGATCATGAAAATCGATGCACGCGTTTCGCTTTTATTCGCAATTGAGTAAAGGTATGAATTTCAAAAATTAAAAAAAAATTTTTTTTGGTTAATTTGTTTCGTCCGGCATAACTCGGGAACCACTATCCCGATTTAATTGAATTAAATTTTAAAAAATTTAAAATTACAATTCCCTTAATCTGTTCATTTATTGTTTTCCTATACAAGCAACAGTTTCCAAGTTAAAAATGAATATATAAAGGAAAAAACTTATTTTTTGCCTAAAGATTTAATTTTTTTTTTTTTTTAAATCCATAAAAAATCCAAAATGAAAAAAAATGTCAAATCTTATTACTTTTACGTAAAGTCACATAACCTATGAGCAAAATGAGACAAAGATCATGAAAATCGATGCACGCGTTTCGCTTTTATTCGCAATTGAGTAAAGGTATGAATTTCAAAAATTTGCTCGACATATGCACAACTTTGTCTATGGTAAGGTTTTTTCTTTTTTTTTGATTCTCAGAATTAACAAAACGGAATAAACAAAGGGTTATTTAATTTTTATGATTGCGTAAGCAAAGTAATAAACGCTAATAAATGTGCGTGAACAATTAAAAGGAAACAAGGAAAGGGGACTTTTTTAATTATTTGGGTTTTCCGTTGGCTACCTGTATGATTTTTTTACAGAAATGCAACCCACATTTAAGGGTGGTCATTATTCGGAAAATTTAAGACTCACACATGGTGAAACAGGTATGTAGCCACCGTAAAAAAATATACACCCATTTATAAGTACCTGTCAGTAAAATACTAAACAATACACAGTATAAATAGGTCTTCATTGATCGATTTTACTCATTCAACAAGTGTCGACGAACGCGATAGTTAAAATGAGCAAACGTTCGCGAGGATTTGAATGCAATACCAATCCAAGTAATTTTTGTTACATGTGCGCCATGCTCGTCACTCACATCGCCCAGGTTGTCCGGAAAGAAGTCCAAGTGCGAGTGTAGAAAATGTATCTTAAGCGACATATTTGCTCTAATTTTTTTATAATTTTGAAGTAGTTGTTCGACGATCTCTCTGTAATTTGAGCTTTTGTTGTTTCCAAGAAATCCGGAAACAATTTGCCGAAATGAGTTCCAAGCTGCAGCTTCATTTGGTGATAAAATGTGCTCAAACTGTTGGTCTTGCAACAACTTTTTAATTTGCGGACCGTCGAAAACGCCTTCCTTAATCTTTGCCGATGAAAGGTGAGGAAAAATGGTTTTTAAATAGGCGAACGCTTCGCCATCTTTGTTGATAGCTTTCACGAAGTTTTTTATGAGTCCGAGCTTTATGTGAAGAGGTGGGAGAAAAACATTTTCCTTTTTTATGAGTGGTGTATATTTCACGTTGTCGCTGCCGGGGATGAAGTTAACTCTTTCTGTCCAACTCCTCCTGGTGTAATGATGTTGACGATCGCGGCTGTCCCAAAGGCAGAGAAAACAACAGTACTTTGTGAATCGACCTTGTAATCCACAAAGGATACCGATAACCTTAAGGTCGGCACAAACTTTCCAATCGTGCCTCTCATAGGTAAGGCACTTTAGTAGATTGTCCATGACTTCGTATGTTTCCTTGGTGTCAACGGCATGAGCAATTGGAATCGAAGGTTTCTCGTTGCCGTTGTGCAGTAAAATTGCTTTAAGGCTCTGCTTGTTGCTGTCGATGAAAAGACGCCACTCTCCTGGATCGTAAGAGTACCTTTTTTTTCCTTTTAATTGTTCACGCACATTTATTAGCGTTTATTACTTTGCTTACGCAATCATAAAAATTAAATAACCCTTTGTTTATTCCGTTTTGTTAATTCTGAGAATCAAAAAAAAAGAAAAACCTTACCATAGACAAAGTTGTGCATATGTCGAGCAAATTTTTGAAATTCATACCTTTACTCAATTGCGAATAAAAGCGAAACGCGTGCATCGATTTTCATGATCTTTGTCTCATTTTGCTCATAGGTTATGTGACTTTACGTAAAAGTAATAAGATTTGACATTTTTTTTCATTTTGGATTTTTTATGGATTTAAAAAAAAAAATTAAATCTTTAGGCAAAAAATAAGTTTTTTCCTTTATATATTCATTTTTAACTTGGAAACTGTTGCTTGTATAGGAAAACAATATATGAACAGATTAAGGGAATTGTAATTTTAAATTTTTTAAAATTTAATTCAATTAAATCGGGCTAGTGGTTCCCGAGTTATGCCGGGCGAAACAAATTAACCAAAAAAAATTTTTTAAATTTTTGAAATTCATACCTTTACTCAATTGCGAATAAAAGCGAAACGTGTGCATCGATTTTCATGATCTTTATCTCATTTTGCTCATAGGTTATGTGACTTTACGTAAAAGTAATAAGATTTGACATTTTTTTTCATTTTGGATTTTTTATGGATTTTAAAAAAAAAAAATTAAATCTTTAGGCAAAAAATAAGTTTTTTCCTTTATATATTCATTTTTAACTTGGAAACTGTTGCTTGTATAGGAAAACAATATATGAACAGATTAAGGGAATTGTAATTTTAAATTTTTTAAAATTAAATTCAATTAAATCGGGCTAGTGGTTCCCGAGTTATGCCGGACGAAACAAATTAACCAAAAAAAAATTTTTAAAATTTAAAAAAAAATAATAAAAAAAAAACCAAACGAAAAAAAAAATTTTATTGCGTTTTTCGAGCTCATGTCAAGGATATCTACACAGAAAAAATTATCGCATCCCGAGTACATTTTGACTGTTGACTAGTGTTATTAATTAAATTTCTGATCTTCATACAGTTAAAACTTGTTGCGGAAATTCCTTTTGTAGCTTGGAAGCACCACAAAGAATATAAAGCATAGACACGTAAAATAGAGGGATTTTTCGAAATTCGTACTTTTAACACATTGAGTATCAAGCGGTTTTGACGCAAACCTTCCCAGGAGGCCAACAATTTTTTTGGCTATAAGTAAAAGCAATCACTGTCGTACGGAAACGTACGACGTAACACTCAATGTGTTAAGGGATATAATTGAAAAAGAGTGATAAAAATCGGAACTTCCAAACCGCTGAAGTTGATATTATGAAATTCGGTATATATATTCGGTGTTCTGAATATGAAGACTCGAAACAAAAAGGTTTTTTTTTCGAAATTTGTACATTTGGGCGGAGAATGGGTCGAATGGGGATATCTTTAAATTTGTACTTTTCTTATCAAAATAATGCAGTCACTTTGTCTGTATCTGAAAATGCTTCTCCCTAATGGCGACTGACAATCGCCTAATATTTTCGGCATGTTCACTTTTACAATCACAGCATTGTATTTATTTATAGTAGTAGATTTTAAACAGTGCGCATACCACAATTTTCGTAATATGGTACTGTACTTCTATGTAAAGTTGACATCCTTTAATCTGCTGGCAATACTGTGGAGGGTATATAAGATTTGGCCCGGCCGAACTTAACGCTTACTTACTTGTTTATGATTGGGAAAGATTATACTTTTTTGAATAGTACAAAATTATTAAATCCTTCTGGGATTCGAGTAAGTACATTCGCTAATGTATGTAAGGACAAAATATAACGAGAAATATAATCTAGAGTGAATAGTAGATAAATCGGAAGGCACATATGAGCGGGTGCTATGCCATTGTTTTGTGGTCCAATTATAATGAATGTAAGTGTTCCCAGTTGTAACATGATCCGATGTAAAATGTGGATTGTACAGCAGTAGTAGAATAATCGGGGGCTACATTGAAATCTGATCCGATTTTCTTCATATTCAATACCGACCGTCCCTGATAGAAAAATTCTCCTGTCAAATTTAGCGCGATCGGATAAAAACATTGCCTAAATACTCTAATTTAGAAACCATAGTTTTTAGGTGCCTCCAACAGAGTGGAACAAATGTTATGGCAAGCGGTTCGAATACATGCGCTATAAGTGTACAGATTAAAAACTGAATATTCTGATAAGCAAAAAACACAAAAACAAATTCAATCACCAACTACAGTTTTGACCATTATTAAACTCATAATAAAAATAGCTCTCCGTATATCCGCTCGAAAAAAGTAAATTAAAATAAAAATATAGTTATTATTATAAATAAAAGAAAATTAATTGCGAGTGTAGTTATTATTAACTGTCCGGGGTATTGAAATTGCGATGACATAATATTAATGTTGTGGTAGCTTAATATTCAGTGAAGGTAAAAGTACGAATATCGAAAAATAGCTTTATTTTTCGTGTCTACGCAGCCAGAGCGATTTTCATTATTAATGCACCAGCAGTTTGACTGGCATCATTTTTATACCATTTCTCCCCGTTTGTCCTTAAAAGTAAAAATTTCGAAAACTGCCTTATTTTGCATACACATCAAATTTTATCATTCTATGGGCTGTAATTTGATCGATTTTTCAAGTATACCCACAGGATGTGTGTATACTAACTTTGTCATTCCGTTTGTAACACCTTGAAATATCGACCTAAGATCCTTTAAAGTATATATATTCTTGAACGTCATGAAATTCTAAGACGATCCATGTACGTCTACGTTACGTCGCGTACGACGCGTCGTACGCTATCAACTAAACGAAAGGAGCTAGGAGGTCGAAATTTTCCATAAATCCGTCTTATAGTCATAGATCGGTTGGAATTGCAATTGGTCGAAATCGGTCCAAAGGGAAAATATTTTCCTTCACAAGGACTGAAAATACCCCTAATAACCTCTAATAAATATTTTAGAGAATTTAAGCATGTTTTTTTCAATATGTCTGCTTGTACTTCCTTGATATTGGATAGGCGAATACCCCCTATAGCAAAAACGTGCAACATGAAGCGATTCTTATTTGTGGGGGTGAAATGGGGCAAAAAAGGGTAAAAATGGTACGTATTAAACGACAACAGCTAGAAACACAAAATTCGGTGTGTACATTCCTCTAATTGAGTAGATACATAATATAAAAGTATTTTTTCCAAATTCGTACTTTTAGGGGTAACATGGGACCTCTATTCCCATGTTACCCCTAAAAAAGGTACCAACCAAACGGCTGTACCTAGAATAATGAAATTCGGTGTATACATTCCTCTGATTGCATAGACAAGTAAAATACACGGATTTTTCAAAATTCGTACTTTTTGGGGTTAAAATGAAACAAGGGGATAAAAATAGTACCAATCAAATGACCGCAGCTAGAGTCATGAAATTCGGAGTATACATTCCTCTGAGTGTGAAGACACGGAAAATAAACTGATTTTTCGAAATTCGTACTTTTTGGGGTTGGAATGAAAAAAGGGAAAAAAATAGAACCACCACTGTTTCTATATGATTGACTAGCAGTACCCGCTGCTTCGCACGCGAAAAGGGTGGATATATATATATATATATATATATATATATATATATATATATATATATATATATATATGTCTAAATCAGAACCGATCTTACCCACTTTCACCACAGGTTGTTTTAGTTGGATTATAAGATGTTGTGCCAGTTTTAAAGGAAATCGGGTACAATATGTGGTTTCTATATCGGAAAAAGTCATATCGGGAGCAACATTTGTATGGGGGCTATATATAAATGTGAACCGATCTAAACTGCTTTCGCCGCAGGTATTTCTAGTTAGATTATAAGATGTTAAGACAAATTTGAAGAATATCAGGTATTATATGTGGTTTATAGAGCGGAAAAAGTCAAATCGGGAGCGACATCTGTATGGGGGCTATATCTAAATCTGAACCGATCTGACCCATTTTCACCATGGCCGTTTCCACTTCAATTATAGGGCACTGTGCCAAATTTGAAGGAAATAGAGTGATATATGTGGTTTCTAGAGCGGAAAAAGTCAAATCGGGAGCGACATTTATATGGTGGCTATATCTAAATCTGAACGGATCTGACCGATTTTCACCATAGCTGTTTCTAGTTAAATTATAGGGTACTGTGCCAAATTTGAAGCAAATCGAGCGACATTTGTATGGGGGCTATATCTAAATCTGAACCGATTTGCTTCAAATTAAATAGCATTCGTCCTTGATCCACAAAAATTAATTGTGCCAATTTTTGTAAGGATCGGACTATAATTGCGACCTGTAATTTGAGTACAACAATAGATGGATAGACGGACATTGCTAAATCGAAAGTGATTCTAAACAGATCTGTATACTTAACAATGGGTCTATCACGCTTCCTTTTGGGTCTTACAAACAAATGCACAAAGACATAATACTCTCGTGGAGTGTATAATTACAATCGCAGAGCCTTTTATATCCTCGAACTCATGTTTCTACATGCAGCCGACCACTTTATTACTTTTGGCACCTCTTCCCCAAAAATACACATTTTGAAAAATCACTGTATATTATAACATGTGTTTTTGCTTCCCCTAAAAACATGTACTTTATTTGGTACCACGTCTATCCCTTGTCGTCCCGCATCCCCCTTATAAGTCAAAATTTTGTAATATCCATTTATGTTCCGGGTTTACTTAATAAGAGGGTTGTACACCATTTTTATCACTCTTTGTCCCGTGCGCACTTCAATGGTACAAATTTCGACAAATCCAATTTGACTGCGCTTCTACATGGTCAGAGGAATTTACATATCAAATTTCTAGTTGCAATACTTTTTGTGCCGTTCAGCCCTTAAAAGTAGAATGCATTTATATTGCGCTTCTATATATTGAGAGGAAATTACGTACCAAATTTCACGATTCTAGCTATAATACATTAGTTGGTACCATTTTTTGTCTCTTTTTGTCCCGCGCACCCCTATAAAGTACAAATTTCGAACGCCCTTTAAAGTACAAATTCCCATTTATGTAGCAAGTTTACGTTGTCAGAGGAATTTACACACCAAATTTCGCGAGTATAGCTGCAATATTTTAGCTGGTACTATTTTTATCCGGCTCACCTCCTATAAGTACAAATTTCGAAAAAAATCCATTTAGATTGCGCTTCTACGTTGGCAGAGGAGTTTACACTCCAAATTTCACAACTATAGCTGCAATACTTTAGTTGATACCATTGGACAACCCCTTTTTGTCGCGCTCACCCCTTATAAGAAAAATCTCGAAAAATCCACTTGTTTGCGCTTCTACATGGTCAGAGGAATTTTCATACCGAATTTTACTATTCTAGCTGTAATCCTTAAGTTGGTACCCTTTTTGTTCCGCACGCCCCTTAAAAGTACAAATTTCGAAAAATCCAATTTTAATGGGAATTGGTGGATGTTTAATAGGAATAAAGAATAATGGGCGTTGAATGTACATACGAAAATAACTCTGAAATAAACTACATATAAGTCACCACACAGGAAATCAATTTTAATATCATCCCCTTATACATGCGTGCTGCTATACTTGGAACAAAGATTTTACGAAGCTAGACTTATTCCTTAGAGAAAATGATATAGCAAATCCTATAATAATCGGAGATTTAAATATAAGAATTGGCTCGATGCAAAAGGAAGTAGACGAAATTTTCAAATCAACATTCTCTGCAGGTATGCCTGAAAGAAGATCCAAGGATAGCGAAATAAACTCAAGAGGTGGAGATTTCATTAACTTCTGTTACAATTATGGGTTGGTAGTATTAAATGGAATGACGAAAGGCGATGAATGCGGTGATTATACGTTTGTGAGTACAGTTGGGACATCAGTCAACGATATAGGTGCAATGTCGCAGGAACTGTTATCAGTCGTAAGCTCTTTTAAAGTTGACAACAAATTCTGGTCAGATCATATGCCAGTCGTCCTATCTTTGATATTTAAGCCCAGAAAAGAGTCTTACAAGAAAAGCACACTAATGCCGAAATTACAGTGGAACCATATCAAAGTGTTAGAATACCATAATCAGGTGCGCAACCTACTTGAAACCAGCAGACAAGAAACCCAACGTGATTTGGTAGACATGGCAAATGTGATTAAGACTGCTCATCAATCCTCCTTAACAAGATCGTTTAAATTTCCTAAATCAGAAAAATGGTTTGATCTGCATTGTTTCAATGCTAGAAAAGCATCCTTTAAGTGGCTAAAAAGGTTCAGAAATAATAGTTGTGATGAAAATAAAGGTAAATATTTATACTATAATCGACGATACAAAGAAATAACAAGAAACGCCAAACATCAATATCAACTTCGCATGGAAGAGAAAATAGATAATATCAGAGACTGTAAAGATTGGTGGAAAGTTGTTAAGGGAATTCGAAACGAATAGATATCGACTGAACCAACCACATTTATCATCAGACATACATTATGCTCATATGTATTGCTGCGACTATGATTTAGACAAGGCAATGACGTCTCGAATGTTCTGAAGAAAGTAAAATTACATAAGGCTCCAGGGGAGGATCGTATACCATACGAATTCTACAAATTTGCGCCGGACACTCTCCTTCAAGAAATAGTGAACCATTGCAGCAACTTGTTTGATAAAGGGGAAGTTGATAATTCCTTCGAGAAAACTATTATTTATCCAATTTTCAAGAAAGGTCATAATACACAGCCAAAAAATTACCGAGGCATATCGTTTATGAACTGCTTGGCAAAAAAATGATGGGTATAATCACAGAAAGACTTTCAGAATGAACTGAAAAATTCAATAAACTAAATGTATATCAGGCTGGTTTTAGGAAGAACTATAGTACATCGGATAATATATTTAAACTCACAACGATTATACATTTAAACTGGCATAGAAATAGAAAAACATATGCATTCTTCGTCGACTTTAAAGCAGCCTTTGATAACATCTCACGAAATGCATTGATGTATAAATTACATACAATTGGAGTGTCAACTAAAGTAGTAAGATTTATTGAAAAGGTTTATGAAACAACAAAATTCGCAGTGTGGACGGGAAATGGACTGTCAGATGATATCACCACGACTAATGGCGTAAAACAGGGATGTCTGCTTTCACCATTACTGTTCGCAGGCCCGTGCGCAGGATTTTCCCCTGGGGGGGGTTTTCATCTACACTCATAAAAAAAATTAGTTAAAATTAACTAAAATTTAGGAAACCAAGTACATTTTTACTAAATATAAGTAGATTTTTTTCTGACATTTTCCTAAATCAAAGTAAATTTTTCCTAAAACCTAGTAACTTTTTACTAAATTTAAGCAAAACTTTCCTAAAACTAAGTAAATGTTTACTCAAATCAAGTAAATATTTTCTCAAACTGAGGACAATTTTGCTGATTTTTTCCTCAAAACGAGTAAATTTTTACTTAAACTGAGGAAAATTTTATTTGATAAAAGGAAAAAAGGTGCAATTAAAATAAGTCCAATTTAACTAAAAAAATCAAACAAATAGTTTAGCTTCAGAGTATGCAAGACTGATACAAACAATGACAACATGAAATATTTCTCAAAAGTTTCATGATACATCTGCCATAAGGAGTTGAGCTATTACTCCATGATTATTGCGAAGGCAAGATAGGCGCCTTCGCAGTGGTTGTTTAGAAAAATTCATAAAGTATTTAAGAAATAAGTCTCTGCAAACAAACGAGAATTGCTTCTTTGATTAATATTCACTATTTTTTTAAACAATTTCAAATGTTTTTTATAGTTCATTAATACTTAAATGTATGAAGAACTCGGCATACATTTCAGTAAACATTTTAACTTCATTTTAGAAAAAGACTCAATTTAAAGTTTAAATTTCCTAAATGGAATTTTTTCCATACAAAACATTTCAGATTTTTTCTCACTTAAAACTTAAAACATAAGTTTGAATTTACTCAATTGTAAGAATTTTTTATCAGATCCAAAGAAATGTTTTAAGTAAATCTACTATCCTTTTTCTAGTAAATGAACTATTTACTATGGCTTTGAAGGAAGGAAACTTTACTCATACTTAGTTAATTTTCCAACTTTTTAGGAAATTTTTACTGGAACGTTTGGAAATCACTCATATTTTATTGCCGGATATTCGAGAAATATTTTGATACAGACATTGTCGGCAAAATTGCATTTCAGTAATCCATCTATCAGTACACTCAAAGGAATATGTCAGTAAAAGAAAGCAGAAAGTCTACTGAAAGATCAGATTTTCTGCTGTTAAAAAAGAGACAGCAGATTTGCATCTGCTGAGATGGTAAACAGCTGTTTGCTGTTTTTAGCAATTATATGATACGCATTTGTCCCAAGCTAATATAAAAGAAACTCGCTTATGAACGCTTATCTATTTTTATATTTTAATTAACAACAGCCAATTTTAGCAGACTGCAAACTCTTTAGCAGTGTGAATGGTGATGTAAGATTGCAGAAAACTGCTGTTATGCCAAAAAACAGCTGTAATAGCAGAAAAGTGTCTGCTGATAGGCAGCAGACAATTTTATTAACAGACTCGTTCTCTAAGTGTAGAACTTTTTTTTAAAATAGTTGCTTGAAATTACATACATATATATCGAGTGGCTATGAACAAAAACATAACTTTTCAGGAGTGCGAAAAACTGATTTTCTCCTTAATTTGAAGAGAAATTATTAATCATTCTTCTTCAGTTTAATCTAAAAATGATTACTAATTGCTACGATTAAAAAGTTTTCGAAATTTCCTGTTACTCGCGGTTTCATGGTTCATAGCCACTTTTGTATGTTTAAAATTGAGCACTATGAATGATGAAATAAGAATAAGATTTATTGTAAACTCCATAACTTTTTTCATGAAATCTTGGCAATGTTGTATAGAAAACGCATTTTCTGTGATGTAAACAGCGAATTTAAAGATTCCAGCTTCATCCGTCAGATTGGTCTCTTGTAGCATATATGTAGCCAGTCGCGAAAATCACTGCAATTGATGAAAAATCCAAAACTCGCCGTTGCAATTCTTTATATTTTAACTTTCTTCATTCATAATTCTGAAACTTTTCATACACAAATATTCTCCATGAAGTCAGCAATCACATGCCAAAGAAATATTTGGTTTCTCAATATAATAAAAAGTTACGCCGGTTTTTTTCTCTAAATATACTTTTCACAATTTTTGACTTTACAGCCACCATTTTTCCTAGTACGATATGCCCTAAATCTAGAAAAATGTTTTAAACAAAATCGTTGTAGCGAATTATAACCTTCGGTTTTATGCTGTTCCATTGTTGAACTATTTTATTTCTATTATTTTTATGTTCATAGCCACTTATGCAGTCACAAACTTACGTGCGAGGGGAAAGCCAAATCAAAAACTCATTTTCGAGAAAATGGTTCATAGCCAATTTTGAATATAAGCCCTCGATATATATTTTGAAGAAATATTACACAAAAAACGATCAAATTCCTCGGCGATAAACTCTTCAGTCCCGAATTTTTTCTATGATTGGATAAGCTTTTTGACAAAGTATGGGTCTAAATAGGATGTCTAAAGAGTTTTGGGGTTTTTAATTTATATAGGACATGAGTAAAAGAATGTTTATTCAAAATCTTTATACACATATTCCGATTAAATAAAAAAATATTTGGAAATGTTTCTTCATTTTTATAATCCTAAATATGTATAAATTCGAATAACAAGTACATTATTTTGTATTCGATGAAATGCAAGAAGAAACAACTTATTGTTTCGCAACTTTAAAGTAGATTTTAAAATAGAGACCTACACGCAGAGAAAAAATGCATTTCGTAGAAACGAAATTTTAGACACGTGATCATCGTTTTTTTTTTGGGAAAAATTAGTTTGTTTGCAGTAAACATGTCATCAGTTGTTGTAAATGAACAAAGAGAAATAAGTTTATGTATACCAAACAGTGTTCTTCGTTTGTCGAAATGGATTTGTATTATAATTGCAAACTCCCAAAACATTGGAAGTAACAGAAACCGTCGTTGTTGCATCTGTGATGAAAATAGGACACATCGGTTCAGATTTAGATACAGCTCCATAAAAATGTCCAATCGCAAATGTTACATCTTAGCGCTCTACAAGCATCAACCAAATTATTTGCTTTCACGGTTTTGTTATTAAATTTCCAAATTTTTATTGCAGTAGAGAATTAAAAGTTCATAATATATAGCTCTAGTCGAATGTCAAGAAGTGGTATCGATTAATAAAATGAAAATTTTCCGAACAATTTGATGTCCATTAGCGAAATTAGCACTACACAATCTTGAAATTGGCACAATTCGTTTAGTTTGTTTGTATTTTTCATAACCTTTGTCCGAAATTCAAGAAAGTGTCCAAGATTTTTAATGTAATTTTCATGCTTTCATGATTTTACTGCAAAATTACCATTTCAGACTAGTTATTTTAAAAAGACCTTAAGAATTCTATATTTTATTGCTTTAGAAAGTCTAGAAGGTATTAAAAAGTATATGTTCGAAACCTCTCTGGGGGGGGTTTGAACCCCCAAAACCCCCCCCTGCGCACGGCCCTGACTGTTCGCACTTTATTTAAATGATCTGCATGAATTTATTGGTGGAGGAACTTACGTAGAAGAATTTAACATACGTCTCTTGCTCTACGCTGATGACATCGTAATACTGGCCGACGAAATATATGTTCTACAACGCATGATTAAAAAATTGGAAGAATATTGCAAACTTTGGAACATGACGGTCAACCTAGATAAATCAAAAGTAATGATTTTCAGAAAAGGCGGAAAAGTTTCTCGAGTTGAAAATTGGTATTATAATGGGGAAGTAAATACTATTGTATCTGAATACTGCTACCTCGGTTTGATTTTAACACCAAAACTTGCATTCAAAAAACATATAGAGTCGAGAAATACTGCTGCAAAAAAACAGTATAAATTCAACATGGAAATGCTTCCTGAGTAAACCATACATTTCGATTAAGGCAAAATGGAAACTATTCCAAGCTGTATGTAGAGCAATCCAAACTTATGGATCTCAAATATGGGGTTGTTCATATTTCGAAGAAGTAAACAAACTGGCAATATATTTTCTTAAAAAGATTCTCAGATTACCGAGTTTTACACCCACATACGCCCTCATGCTAGAAACTGGTATTCAAAATGCACATATTTACACATTGGAATCCCACTTAACATATATAATTCGAGTTCTCTTTGATTATAACGAAGAAAGATTGCCCCATAAACTAGCTAAAAAGATACTACATCATCCAATATTTTGGGCAAACAGTATAAATATGCTGATGTCGGAAAATAATATCGAGCCCTTTCTGGAAAATCAAACAAAACCCCATTGGGTATTCAACAAGTATCATTTGATTCAAACTTTAAATGTTAGGAATAAAAACCAAGCAATGCACAAAGCCAGTTTTTATTCTAATTTAGACCCTACTGTTGGCCAAACAAATTTAATTGAGAATTTAAAACAAGAGGATATAATGTGAATTTTTAAGGCCAGAAGATAAAATTGATATAAACGGCAGCAAGTACCGACCAAATATAAATCGGCAGTGTTCAATGTACAACATGAGAGAAATAGAAAATTAGCAACATTTTTTAGGCCGCTGTCCAGCATTAAAAGAATTCCGATTAATGTTCATCCAAAAGGTTTTGCTTAAATAGGCGAGTTAGTAAATATATTAAATGGTGTAGTCATTAAGTGGAAGGCTCTAGTAAATTTTATAAAAATGTGTATTCAATACAGGAAACTATTTTGTTTGAAGACTGACGACCACAGGTCAATGTCAATATTATATTCTTTTATTTTTTAATAATAATAATAATAATAATTATCTATAACAAACAAAATGTAAAATTATGATAACTAAAGAAGACTACTATATATATATATATATATATATATATATATATATATATATATATACAGTTAAACTTCGATTAACCGTGACTCTATTAACCGTGATTTTCTATTAACCGTGAAGCTGAGTGGTTGATTTTTTACCTCTATTAACCGTGATTTACCTCTATTATCCGTGATGCACATGTCCATATGACTGCTTGTTTGTTTTTTTCGTATAATACACACACATCTCTCATATTAAAATTCGGTGATTCCCCTTTTTCATGAAAGTGTAATTTTCATATCAAATTTCATATTCATTCATCAGTGTGAAATTTGATCTGTCAAGACGTGCTTTCCTTACATCATGCCACCGTCAAAAACTAAATCCGCGAAAAGAGCAAGAAAGGTTCTTTCAATTAAAGAAAAAATGGAGCTGATTAATGAATACTCAAAACGTAAAGTACCTTTTAAAATGTTGTCTGAAAAATATGGAGTTGGCATTCAAACTGTATCCGATTTAATAAAAAACAAAGATCGGATTTTAAAATTTTGCTCCGATACTGATTCAATACTTGGCCTTAAACACAGATATACATCCGAAAATCCAAAAGTTGATTTCGCAACATATGAATGGTTTCGGCAAGAAAGATTTAAGCGAACTCCAATTTCAGGTAAGTTAACTGAAATCGAGATATTGTATGAACTTAAACTGAAATTTTCTTCTGAACTTCAGGCGAAATGATTGTCGAAAAGGCAAAAATGTTCCATTTGAAGTTAAACATGAATTCAGAGTGCACTTATTCATTTGGTTGGTTGAATACATTCAAAAAACGCCATGGAATCCGTCGACTGAAATCTACACTCATAAAAAAAATGAGTTAAAATTAACTAAACTTTAGGAAACCAAGTACATTTTTACTAAATATAAGTAGAATTTTTTCTGAAATTTTCCTAAATCAAAGTAAATTTTTCCTAAAACCTAGTAACTTTTTACTAAATTTAAGCAAAACTTTCCTAAAACTAAGTAAATTTTTACTAAATCTTAGTAAAATTTTGCTGAAAATTTCCTAAAACTAAGTGAATAAGGAGTTGAGCTATTACTCCATGATTGTTGCGAAGGCAAGATAGGCGCCTTCGCAGTGGTTGTTTAGAATAATTCATAAAGTATTTAAGAAATAAGTCTCTGCAAACAAACGAGAATTGCTTCTTTCAGATTTTTTCTCACTTAAAACTTAAAACATAAGTTTGAATTTACTCAATTGTAAGAATTTTTTATCAGATCCAAAGAAATGTTTTTAAGTAAATCTACTACCCTTTTCCTAGTAAATGAACTATTTACTATGGCTTTGAAAGAAGGAAACTTTACTCATACTTAGTTAATTTTCCAACTTTTTAGGAAATTTTTACTGGAACGTTTGGAAATCACTAATATTTTATTGCCGGATCTTCGAGAAATATTTTGATACATTCGTCCATTCGGCAAAATTTCATTTCAGTAATCCATCTATCAGTATACTCAAAGGAATATGTCAGTAAAAGAATGCAGACAGTCTACTGAAAGATCAGATTTTCTGCTGTTAAAAAAGAGACAGCAGATTTGTTTCTGCTGAGATGGTAAACAGTTGTTTGCTGTTTTAGCATTTGTCCCAAGCTAATATAAAAGAAACTCGCTTATGAACGCTTATCTATTTTTATATTTTAATTAACAACAGCCAATTTTAGCAGACTGCAAACTCTTTAGCAGTGTGAATGGTGATGTAAGATTGCAGAAACCTGCTGTTATGCCAAAAAAAAAACAGCTGTAATGCAGAAAAGTGTCTGCTGATAGGCAGCAGACAATCACTGCTTTTATTAACAGACTTGTTCTCTAAGTGTAGAACTTTTTTTAAATAGTTGCTTGAAATTACATACATACATATCGAGGCCTTATATTCATAAACATAACTTTTCAGGAGAGCGAAAAAACTGATTTTCTCCTTAATTTGAAGAGAAATTATTAATCGTTCTTCTGCAGTTTAATCTAAAAAGGATTACTAATTGCTACGATTAAAAAGATTTCGAAATTTCCTATTATTCGCGGTTTCATGGTTCATAGCCACTTTTGTATGTTTAAAATTGAGTACTATGAATGTTGAAATAAGAATAAGATTTATTGTAAACTCCGTAACTTTTTTCATAAAATCTTGGCAATGTTGTATAGAAAACTCATTTTTTGTGATGTAAACAGCGAATTTAAAGATTCCAGCTTCATCCGTCAGATTGGTCTCTTGTAACATATATGTAGCCAGTCGCGAAAATCGCTGCAATTGATGAAAAATCCAAAATTCGACGTTGCAATTCCTTATATTTTAACTTTCTTCATTCATAATTCTGAAACTTTTCATACACAAATATTCTCCATGAAGTCAGCAATCGTTTTTTGTGTAATATTTCTCCGAAATATATATCGAGGGCTTATATTCAAAAGTGGCTATGAACCATTTTCTCGAAAATGAGTTTTTGATGCCAAACTATTCTCAGATTTGGATGTCATCTGTCATATAAATTTGAAAAAAGATTTTTTTTCTAAAGCCATTTTTTATTTAATTTCTGATTTGGCTATCCCCTCGCACGTAAGTTTGTGACTGCATAAGTGGCTATGAACATAAAAATAATAGAAATAAAATAGTTCAACAATGGAACAGCATAAAACCGAAGGTTATAATTCGCTACAACGATTTTGTTTAAAACATTTTTCTAGATTTAGGGCATATCGTACTAGGAAAAATGGTGACTGTAAAGTCAAAAATTGTGAAAAGTATATTTAGAAAAAAAAAACGGCGTAACTTTTTATTATGTTGAGAAACCAAATATTTCTTGGACATGAGTAAAAGAATGTTTATTCAAAATCTTTATACGCATATTCCGATTAAATAAAAAAAATATTTGGAAATGTTTCTTCATTTTTATGTATAAATTCGAATAACAATTAAATTTTTTTTGTATTCGATGAAATGCAAGAAGAAACAACTAGAAATTTTAATTCCAAAAAACCAAATAATTGGTATTTTTGTGTTTCGTTTTCCTACATAGATCCAAGTTACTAAATTTCTTATTTTTCTTTTGAATAATACTAATACAAAAAATACTTACTTTGAAAAATATTTGACATAAGTGATAAATATAACAAGTTAGTAAGTTAAAACTCATTTCTTATTGTTTCGCAACTTTAAAGTAGATTTTAAAATAGAGTCCTACACGCAGAGAAAAATGCATTTCGTAGAAACGAAATTTTAGACACGTGATCATCGTTTTTTTTTTGGGAAAAATTAGTTTGTTTGCGGTAAACATGTCATCAGTTGTTGTAAATGAACAAAGAGAAATAAGTATGTATATAAAAGTTTTCTTCGTTTTTCGAAATGGATTTGTATTATAATTGCAAACTCCCAAAACATTGGAAGTAACAGAAACCGTCGTTGTTGCATCTGTGATGAAAATAGGACACATCGGTTCAGATTTAGATACAGCTCCTTAAAAATGTCCAATCGCAAATGTTACATCTTAGCGCTCTACAAGCATCAAGCAAATTATTTGCTTTCACGGTTTTGTTATTAAATTTCCAAACTTTTATTGCAGTAGAGAATTAAAAGTTCATAATATATAGCTCTAGTCGAATGTCAAGAAGTGGTATCGATTAATAAAATGAAAATTTTCCGAACAATTTGGTGTCCATTAGCGAAATTAGCACTACACAATCTTGAAATTGGCACAATTCGTTTAGTTTGTTTGTATTTTTCATAACCTTTGTCCGAAATTCAAGAAAGTGTCCAAGATTTTTTATGTCATTTTCATGTTTTCATGATTTTACTGCAAAATTACCATTTCAGACGAGTTATTTTAAAAAGACCTTCAAAATTCTATATTTTATTGCTTTAGAATGGTGTGCGACTCTGATGTCGTGTCATGGTTACCCAAAGCCAAGAAGATGAGCTTCAAATTCCGAGGAATCAGATGGAGGAAATGCGGACGAAACGCCTACATTGGCTCAGGCAATAGAGGCTTGTAGTATTTTGTTAGGTTTTTTAGAAAACTTTAATTGTCCAAGTATTTCAGAACCAGATAAAATGCAAATATATCGCATACAAACTCATTTGTTGGAAGAACAATCAAAATCTAAAAGCATAAGACAGACTTCCATAAAAGATTTTTTTAAATAAATGTATGTATTCCTAGAAATATGATAAGTTATTTATAGACGCAGATTTACATGTTTTTGTCAAAAATAAATAAAAACAAGTAAAAACGGTATATAAAGTTCGGCCCGGCCGAACTTAACGCCATGGATTGCATTCCACAGAGGTTGTCGGTTTTCGTAGAAGTGCAGTAATATTGCAGAAAAAAAAATTTTTAATATAGCCAAACCAAATACAAATATTGAAAAATTAATTATGGCTTATATGGTAATGCTACCAATACGTCAATTCAAGAAATAAATATTCTTGTATTTATATTTTCAAAGCCAAAAATATTGGTAGATAGTGGATGCTACAGTTGGTTGTATTTCCATTATATTTTAATTCCAAAAGTACAAATTTTGAAAATCCATTATCAGACGTACATAGTGCAAAATAACCTCACTTCATAATTCAACCAATTTTTACCGTAAAGGAAAAAGTACGAATTTGGAAAAAAAAACTTTTTATTTTGCGTGTCTATGCAGTCAGAGGAATGTATACACCGAATTCCATGATTCCAGCTGCGCCCATTTGGTTGGTACCATTTTTACCCCCTTGATGTTTCTACGCAATTAGAATTTCATCATTTTAGCTGTAGTCGTTTAGTTGGCACTATTTTTAACCCTCTGTACCATTGTATCTCTTGAAAGTACTAATTTCGAAAAATTCGTCTTGGTACTATTTTTATCCCCTTTTTTCATTTTAACCCCAAAAAGTACGAATTTCGAAAAATTAGTTTATTTTCCGTGTCTAAACACTCAGAGGAATGTATACTCCGAATTTCACGACTCTAGCTGCGGTCATTAGATTGGTACTATTTTTATCCCCTTTTTCCATTTTAACCCCAAAAAGTACGAATTTCGAAAAATCAGTTTATTTTCCGTGTCTACACACTCAGAGGAATGTATACTCCGAATTTCATGACTCTAGCTGCGGTCATTAGATTGGTACTATTTTTATCCCCTTTTTTCATTTTAACCCCAAAAAGTACGAATTTTGAAAAATCCGTGTATTTTACTTATCTATGCAATCAGAGGAATGTATACACCGAATTTCATTATTCTAGGTACAGCCGTTTGGTTGGTACCATTTTTATCCCTCTATTCCTATTTTACCCCTTAAAAGTACGAATTTGGAATGTACACACCGAATTTCGTGTTTCTAGCTGTTGTCGTTTAATATGTACCATTTTTATCCCTTTTTTGCCCCATTTCACCCCCTACAAATAAGAATCACTTTATGGTGCACGTTTTTGCTATAAGGGGAATGTGCATACCTAATATCAAGCAAATATATACAGACATATTCAAAAAATATGCTTAAATACGCTAAAAAATTAGGGATTATTATGGGTATTTTTAGTGCTTGTGAGGGAAAAAATTTTCCCTTTGGGCCGATTTCGCCCCATTTCAATCCCAACCGATCTACGACTATAAGACGCATTTATGGAAAATTTGAACGTTCTAGCTGCTTTCGTTTAGATGCTAGCGTGCTTTCAACAGACGGACAGACGGACGGACGGACATGGCTAGATCGTCTTAGAACTTTATGACGATCAAGAATATATATACTTTATAGGGTCTCAGGTCGATATTTCAAGGTGTTACAAATGGAATGACAAAGTTAGTATACCCCCATCCTGGAGGTGGAGGGTATAATAATAAAATTTATACATGTAAAATTTTACCTCTTTTAACCGTGATTTTCGGTTATCCGTGATTAGCCCGGTCCCGAGCATCACGGTTAATCGAAGTTCAACTGTATATATGTATATATTATAATATATTAATTTTCGTGACCCATCGTAATGTACAATCATATTATCAACATTATTGGATTATTGATTGCTCACACATTTAGCCTATTTATGTGCGGACATTTAAAAACCATGGTTTTGAGGTGTTTGCAGTGGAGTGGAAAAATGCTGTGACAAATGCTTCGAACGCTGGCAAAATTGTATTGATTATAAAGCAGATAAGAAAAAGAGCCAATGTCGAACACAAACTACACATTTCTTCTTATTAGACTCACAATATGCAAACAAAGCAACACTTATCCGAATGCTCAACGCTTGAAATGCTTTCAACGTTGCTATTTCACTTCAGCCACTAATGTCATATTCCAAACCAATTCCTTTGAATCACTTTTACGAAAATAAGAGAACACTGTGACATCATATTGGCTATTGGGGAGAAAAGGGAATATTCAAGTTCTCCAAATTGAAACCCATCCATGAGTAATTCCCCTGAAAGTATAAATAATACAAATAATTGCGTAATATAAATAATGAAATAGTAAACATAATTGCGAAATATATTTTGAAGAAGGCCAATTATCCTAATTACCTTTACCATGGGACAGCCCTTGGGCAAATTACTAGACGACCAAAAATTCTTCATCCACGATGTGACGAAACCTGTCGCACCTTTGCCCATCTTGCCAAAGAGATCACAAATATTGATGTCATACTGAAACATGGGCTGCGATCGCCTCCCTCTGTCGGCCATCCTCATATTAATCGTCACCAGAATATATGGATTCTGAGTAAAATTGCGAGTTAAAGCTGTAACAATATCCATAAATTTATTATCGCGACGGATGTTCGCCGTATACATGAGAACATAGTATTCATTGAATGTGGTCTCAACGGATATAAAGTGAACCGATTTGGACGACTTCTGGATGGGTCGATTAGATAATGTCAGTTGTACAATTCCAAGTTGCAAAGGACTTTAAATAATATTTCGAATACAGAAAACGTACCTTCAGTTCAGTTGGACAAGATAATGTTGCCAGAAGTGTAACTAGAAGCAGGCGTTTCATTTCAACGATCATTTCGAACTGACCAAATCGTTGGTGTTTCTTTCCATAGTGAAGTGGTTTAATTGTGTTGAGTTATACAAGAGTATATCGTTACCCTAATATAAAAAAGACCTAACTCATATTTTTTGCAAATTGAGATTTGTGATTATTTTAACAAGCTCGGTCATAATTAATAAAAAATCGATATATCAAAAATTAAGACATAGGTCTTTTTTATATGAGGGTAACGATATGAATTAAATATTTATTATTTATATATATTTATTTATTAAGCTGGTTTTAAAATGTGGTGAATGTTCCCGAATAAAATTAAAGTGAAATGAAAGAAACAAATGAACAAAATGTTCATCTTGTGATTCGGAAGTAGTGAAAATAGGGACCTTCACAAATGAATTTAACATGTGTTGGAAAGGAATCACTAGTTCAATAGTTTCCACTTCTGTTTTAAAAAATCCGCCGCTGCCGGGGGTAGAACAGCGGACCTTCTGGTTGCTACTACGACTCTCCACTACCATCTCAGCAGTCCTCTGTTGTGAGTGTTGAATAACTAACATTTTGTTCGTTAGAACTGACAATAGGAAACTTAACAAAATATTTGTTTAGTATGAATTAATATAAAACGCAAATTAATATTAATTTAGATTAGAATAAAATAAAATAAGACTACTTAATTTTTCTAATATTCTGTAGTATTAATGATTAATAAATATTTCAATTACATTAATAAAGCATTAATTTGTATTTTTTAAGCAAACATTTTTAAATTGTTGAAATTAAACAAAATTAATCATTGTTTATTTATGAAAGTAATATAAAACGATTCGATCCCGAGACATTCTGGGTGCAAAGTGGACACCTTAGCTCTGTGACCCAATACTAATAACTTTTTCCCTCCCACACAAACGAAGTCAACTTAATATTTACATATTGTGGCATTTGGAAAATGATTGTTCTTTAAAAACAAACGGCAAATGAACCAACAACTCTTTGACATATGGGTATTTCCTACATTATCGAGGCAACGAAATATTTTGTTTCATAACTCCTAAACTAGAGGCCGTACGAGCAAAAGGACAATAATCTGTGATCACTTTTTTCGGACCAACAAAATTAAAATCTTTTTTTAAAACTTTGAACCTTCGTAACTTCTAAACTAGAGGCCGTACGAGCAAAAGGACATTAATTGTGATCACTTTTTCGGGCCAAAAAATTAAAATTTAATTTCAAAAAATTAAAATCTATTTTCAAAACTTTGAACCTTCATAACTTCTAAACTAGAGGCCGTACGAGCAAAAGCACAATAATCTGTGATCACTTTTTTCTGACAAAGAAATTAAAATCTATTTTCAAAACTTTGAACCTTCATAACTACTAAACTAGAGGCCGTACGAGCAAAAGGACAATAATCTGTGATCACTTTTTTCTGACAATAAAATTAAAATCTATTTTCAAAACTTTGAACCTTCATAACTACTAAACTAGAGGCCGTACGAGCAAAAGGACAATAATCTGTGATCACTTTTTTCTGACAATAAAATTAAAATCTATTTTCAAAACTTTGAACCTTCATAACTACTAAACTAGAGGCCGTACGAGCAAAAGGACAATAATCTGTGATCGGGCCAAAAAAAAAAACAAAATTTTATTTCAAAAAATTAAAATCTATTTCCAAAACTTTGAACCTTCATAACTTCTAAACTAGAGGCTGTACGAGCAAAAGGACAATAATCTGTGATCACTTTTTATCTGACAAAAAAATTAATATCTATTTTCAAAACTTTGAACCTTCATAACTTCTAAACTAGAGGCCGTACGAACAAGAGGACAAAAATCTGTGATCACTTTTTTCGGACCTACTTCTAAACTAGAGGCCGTACGAGCAAAAGGCCAATAATCTGTGATCACTTTTTTCGGGCCACAAAATCAAAATCTATTTCCAAAACTTTGAACCTTCATAACTTCTAAACTAGAGGCCGTACGAGCAAAAGGACAATAATCTGTGATCACTTTATCGGGCAAAAAAAATAAAATTTTATTTCAAAAAATTAAAATCTATTTCCAAAACTTTGAACCTTCATAACTTCTAAACTAGAGGCCGTACGAACAAAAGGGCAATAATCTGTGATCACTTTTTTCGGGCCAAAAAATTAAAATCTATTTTCAAAACTTTGAACCTTCATAACTTCTAAACTAGAGGCCGTACGAGCTAAAGGCCAATAATCTGTGATCACTTATTTCGGACCAAAAAATCAAAATCTATTTTTAAAACTTTGAACCTTCATAACTTCTAAACTAGAGGCCGTACGAGCAAAATGACAATAATCTGTGATAACTTGTTTCGAACCAAAAAATTAAAATCTATTTTCAAAACTTTGAACCTTAATAACTTCTAAACTAGAGCCCGTACGAGCAAAAGGACAATAATCTGTGATCACTTTTTTCGGACCCAAAAATTAAAATCTATTTTCAAAACTTTGAACCTTCATAACTTCTAAACTAGAGGCCGTACGTCCAAAAGGCCAATAATCTGTGATCACTTATTTCGGACAAAAAATTAAAATCTATTTTCAAAACTTTGAACCTTCATAACTTCTAAACTAGAGGCCGTACCAAAAGCGATAAAAATGGTAGCAACTAAAGTATTGCTGCTGTAGTCGTGAAAATTGGTGTGCAAATTCCTTTGGCAGCATAGAGTTGCAACATAAATGGATTTTTTTTTAAATTGTACTTTTAAGGGCGAGCGGAAAAGGAATGAAAATCGTACCAACTTTAGTATTACAGCTAGAATCGTGAAATTTAGTATGCAAATTCCTCTGACCATGTAGAAGCACCATCAAAATGTTTTTTTTTCCAAATTTGTTCTTATAAGGAACAATTTTCTTATATGGAATAAAAATGGTACCGACTGAAGTATTATAGCTAGAAACGTGAAATTTGGTACGAAAATTCGTCTCACTACATAGAAGCGCAATATAAATGCATTTTTGTACTTTTAAGGGCTGAACGGCACAAAAAGGGATAAAAAATGGTGTCAACTGAAGTATTGCAACTAGAATCGTGAAATTTGATATGTATATTCCTCTGACCATGTAGAAGCGCAGTCAAATTGGATTTGTCACAATTTGTAAACGTAAACGCGGGACATAAATGGATAATATAAAATTTGTACTTATAAGGAGGATGCGGGACGACAAGGGATAAACGTGGTACCAAGTACATGTTTTTAGGGGAAGCAAAAACACATGTTACCTATAGTGATTTTTCAAAATGTGTATTTTTTGGGAAAGAGGTGCAAAAAGGTATAAAATGGTCGGTTGCATCTAGAAACATGAGGTGGAGGATATAAAGAGATCTGCGGTTGTAACTATACACTCCACGAGAGTATTATGTCTTTGTGCATTTTTTTGTAACACCCAAAAGGAAGTGTGATAGATCCACTGTTAATTATACCGATCTTAGAATCACTTTTTGAATCGATTTAGCAATGTCCGTCTGTCTGTCTGTTTGTCCATCTATTCTTGTAATCACGATACAGGTCGCAATTGTAGCCAAAACCAAATGAAACTTTGCACAACGAAGTTTTTCGGGACAAGAACGAACGCTATTTAATTTGAAGAAAATCGGTTCAGATGTAGATATAGCCCCCATAGGAATTTCACTCCCGATTTGACTCTTTACACTCTAGATACCACATATTTTAACATATTTTCTTCAAATTTGGCAAAACATCTTATAATTCTACTAGAAACACCTGTGGTGAAAGTGCGTTAGATCGGTTCAGTTTTTTATATAGCTTCCATACAAATTTCTCTCCCGATTTGACTTTTCCGCTCTAGAATCCACATATGGTATCAGATTGTCTTCAGATTTGACAAAACATTTTATATTTAAACTAGGAACACCTATGGTAAAAATAGGTCAGATCGGTTCAGATTTGTATATAGCTCCCATTCAAATTTCGCTCTCGATTTGACTTTTTCTGGTCTAGAAACCACATATTTTTATAGATCTTCTTGTGTAAGTGAGTCACTTCATACCATGTTTGGGTATAGCCCCGATGCAAATATTCTTCTCGATTTGACAAATTGGACCAGGTCATATTGGCCTATGATTAGGAAACATACAAAAATTCTTCCCGTTTTCACTTTTTTACCGAATTGAATTGTATTCGGATAGAAAGTGGAGTGTATCATATAGTCGGTCCCACCCGACTTTAGCCTTTTCTTACTTGTTTTTTGTTCAAAACTGGGTAGAAAATGATAAAAATTATACAAACGAAGGGACTTCAGCTAAAATAGTTCACATCGATAAGCATATTCCTTTGACTGTGTATGAGTGCTATCTAATACGAGATTTCGAAATTACTATTTTAGACTTATCTATATCCACCAAAAGAAAATCAAATAAATAATATCTAAAAAAGGAGACGTATAAAACTAATAACAAATAACTGGCATTTTCGCGTGCGAAGCAGCGGGTACTGCCTGTATAAAATATATAAAATTGAAAAAGCTTTAAAAAATATAACGCGGATGTACCATTCCACTTCAATATTTTAAAAGTAATTGAACTTGCTTTCAAAACAAGGTATATTACATTAAAATCGGTTTAGTTTTTCTGGAGTTACAGGCGTTTGAATGAATACACCTTTTTGAATTTTTTTATTGTTAAATTGATTATAACTCGTGAAAAAAATTATATATTTTCCATTTTTTGAGAAGAATACACTTTCAAAACAGTAGCATCTATAGAGTTCAAAAACCGTACCGCTTGACATTGAGTGACTCGTATAGGGTATCATATAGTCGGCCCCGACCGACTTTAGCCTTTCCTTGCTTGTTTTTAAATATCAACGTCTCTTATAATTTTATATTAATTGAGTCATTAAAGCGTTGATTGAAATAAATAATAACAAAATTTATATTAATATTAATATTGTTCATCCAATGGTTATACAATTACATTTTGCCTATTGCCTTCAGTACTTTTATTTCACTTCCACCACTAATTTCATCTGAGAAATCATATCCTTCAAACTACTTTGGCGAAAATTGGAGAACACTGTGACATCATATCGGCTATTGGGCAGAAAAGACGGAATATTCAAGTTCTCCATATTTAAGCCCATCCATGAGTAATTGCCCTGGAAGTAAAAACAAAAAAATTATTACAAAATATAATTGTTCAAATATTTACAATTACTCTAATTACCTCTACTATGGGGCAACCCTTGGGGAAATTGCTTGCTGACCAAAAATTCTTCATCCACGATGTTAGGAAACCCGTCACACGTTTGCCCATCTTGCCAAAGAGATCGCAAAGATTGACGTCATACTGAAACATGGGTTGCGATCGCTGACCTCTGGCTGCCATACTCAAATTAACAGTTATAAGAATATTCAGATCATGAGTAAACTTGCGACCCACAACTGTGGATATATCCAAAAAAGTATTATCGCGACGGATATTCGCCGTATAGGTGTGAATAAAGTGTCGATTGAAGCTGGTCTCGGCGGATAGAAAGTGAACCGATTTGGATGATTTCTGGAGGATGTTGAGATGTGGAACCGTTAGCTAATGTCTTAAGCTTTGCAAATACGATTTAAATTCTGAGATGCATATAATCAATATATGGCGAATATACAAATTTCTAGAAGTTTCACTTACACTCTTACCTTGACTTCGGTGCGACAAAACAACAAGAACAGCAGTGCAATTGAAAATATGTTTTTCATTGAGGCGAACATTTCGAACTGATCGATCAATAGTTTGAGGTTTTTATTTAATGCACATGAATCCATTAGAAACAATGCAAAGCGGCCAATCGGAAATATGCTTTTGGTTTCTACAGTTAGTTAATAGCAAAATACCATTAGATGGACCCATTTCAATCTCATATTCCCGATAGTTGATAATGGTAATGGATCTGAATTAGGGTTTATACATTAACTTGGTCTTTTCAACAATACTATTCATTGTGTAGTCATTCGGAACATTCATGTTTACGTGGTAAGGTCAAATCTAGTTATCATAGTTTTTGCTGTGATTTACTTATTTTTATACCCTCCACCTCCAGGATGGGGGTATATTCACTTTGTCATTCCGTTTGTAACACCTTGAAATATTCATCGGAGACCCCATAAAGTATATATATTCTGGGTTGTGGTAAAATTCTAAGACGATATAGCCATGTCCGTCTGTCTGTCTGTCTGTTGAAAGCACGATAGCGGCCGAACGAAATGACCTAGGAGGTTCAAATTTTTCCTAAATGTGTCTTATGGTTGTAGATCGGTTGGGATTGAAAGTGGACGAAATCGGCCCAGAGGGAAAAATTTTTCCCGCACAAGGACTGAAAATACCCCTAATATTTAGAGTATTTCAGCATTTTTTTTTGAACATATTAGCTTGTATTTACTTGATATTTCCAATGCGCATTCCCTTTATAGCATAAAAGGGCACCATAGAGTGATTTCTATTTGTAGGGGGCGAAATGGGACAAAAAGGGATAAAAATGGTACCTATCAAACGACAACAGATAGAAACACGAAATTTGGCGTGTACATTCCTCTAATAGAGTAGATACATAATATAAAAGTATTTTTTTTTAATTCGTACATTTAAGGGGATAAATGGAGATAGAGGGATAAAAATAGTACCAACCTAACGGTTGCACCTAGAATAATGAAATTCGATGTATACATTACTCTGACTGCGTAGACACGTAAAATTAAAGAACTTTTCAAAATTCGTACTTTTTGGGGTTCAAATGGAAAAAGGGGATAAAAATAGTACCTACCAAATGACAGCAGCTAGAATCATGAAATTCGGAGTATACATTCCTTTGACTGCGTAGACACGAAAAATAAAACGTTTTTTACATATTCGTACTTTCAAGGGATACAATGGCTACAGGGGATAAAAATAGTACCAACTAAACGAATACAGCTAGAATGATGTTTACATCACTCTAATTGTGTAGATACTTAAAATAAAGAGATTTTAGATAGTCGTACTCTTGAGGGGGCAAAATTGGAAAAAGGGGATAAAAATGGTACCAACAAAATGGCCGCTAATAGAATCATGGAATTCGGCGTATACATTCCTCTGACAGCATAGCCACGTAAAATATGTTTTTCCAAATTCGTACTTTATTTTGTTGCTTTTACGACAAAAAATGGTAGAATCATGAAGTTGTCTTATACTGCGTACGTGAGAGATAAGGTATTTTCAACATTTATACTTTTGAAATTAAAATAGGATGGAAATACAACCAACCAAACGACTGTAGCAAAAATACACTCTCTATCCCCCAATATTTAGGGTATTTATGATTGTTTGTATTTATTTATCCATTATATAATATAGTGTACAAATAGCCTTGGCTTATTAATTAAATTTCTTATTTTCATACAGTTAAAATTTATTGCGGACATTCCTGTTGTAGCTTGGAAGCACCACAAAGAAAATAAAAGTTTTAGCGGGCGAAATGGGACAAAAAGGGATAAAACATGGCACCAATGATATGACAACAGCTAGAATCATGAAATTCGGTGTGTACATCCCTCTAATTGCATAGACACGTAAAATAGAGGGATTTTTCGAAATTCGTACTTTTAAGGGATATAATTAAAAAGAGGGATAAAAATGGGACCTACCAAACCGCTGAAGTTGAAATCATGAAATTCGGTGTATACATTCTGACTATGAAGACTCGAAAAAGGGTTTTTTCAAAATTTGTACATTTAAGCGGAGAATGGGGATATCTTTAAAATTTATACCTTTCTTATCACTTTGTCTGTATCTGAAAATGCTTCTTTCTAATGGCGACTGACAATCGCCTAATATTTACGCATGTTCATAATTTCAGCATTTTATTTGTATAGTAGTCGATTTTAAACAGTGCGCATAATTATACATTATAGTTTGAAATAGTAATCAAATATAGTAATGTGCATAAACATATCACAATTTTCGTAATATGGTACCGTGCTTCTATGTAAAGGCGACATCCTTTAATCTGCTGGTAATACTGTGGAATACACTCCGTGGTGGAGGGTATATAAGATTCGGCCCGGCCGAACTTAACGCCTTCTTACTTGTTTTATATATTTTAATTATTTAATGTAAAGAAAAGCTTCCGGAAGTACTGACATCGCAATACTAATAACACTACATGGTTATTGTGATTAATGATTGCTATTACTACGATTACTATTTAACAAACGAATAAAAAATCGGTGTTCGAGTTAGTTATTGTTATTTAGTTATTTGTTGTGTACATTGAGAAATACTGATTCCTAAATTCAACTAATTTTTTTTGCAAAAAAAAACAACTTGTTCCAGATATGTCCGTCGAAGTTAGCTTTAACATTTGTACTATCATTTTAGCAGTATAAATTCGTTTGATTTTATTGTGCAAGAATAAATAATTAAAGACAAAATTTAAAAACAAAATGTGTTTTTGCTAACTTTGTCATTCCGTTTGTAACACTTTGAAATATCGACCTGAGACCCTATATATTCTTGATCGTCATAAAATTTTAAGACGATCTAGCTATGTCCGTCCATCCGTCCGTCTGTTGAAAGCAAGCTAGGATCTAAACGAAAGGAGCTAGAACGTTCAAATTTTCCACAAATGCGTCTTATAGTCGTAGATCGGTTGGGATTGAAACTGGGCGAAATCGGTCCAAAGGGAAAAAAATTTCCCTAACAAGGAATAAAAATACCCATAAAAATCCCTAATATTTTAGCGTATTTAAGCATGTTTTTTGAATAGGTCTGCTTATATTTGCTTGATATGTGGTATGCGTATTCCCCCTACAGTAAAAACGTGCACCATAAAGTGATTCTTATTTGTAGGGCGGAAAATGGGGCAAAAAAGGGATAAAAATGGTACATATTAAACGAAAACAGCTAGAAACACGAAATTCGGTGTGTACATTCCTCTAATTGAGTAGATACATAATATAAAAGTATTTTTTCCAAATTCGTACTTTTAAGGGGTAAAATGGGAATAGAGGGATACAAATGGTACCAACCAAACGGCTGTACCTAGAATAATGAAATTCGTTGTATACATTCCTCTGATTGCTTAGACAAGTAAAATACATGGAGTTTTCAAAATTCGTACTTTTTGGGGTAAATGAAAAAAGAGGATAAAAATAGTACCAATCAAATGACCGCAGCTAGAGTCATGAAATTCGGAGTATACATTCCTCTGACTGTGTAGACAAGGAAAATAGACGAGTTTTTCGAAATTCGTACTTTTTAGGGTTAAAATGGAAAAAGGGGATACAAATAGTACCAACCAAATGACCCAGTCATGCAATTCCGAGTATACATTCCTCTGACTCCGTAGACACGGAAAATAAACGGATTTTTCGAAATTCGTACTTTCAAGGGATACAATGGGTACAGAGGGATAAAGCACCATCTAAACGACTATAGCTAGAATGATGAAATCCCTCTAATTGCCTAGATACGCAAAATAAAGAGTTCTTATAAAGTCGTACTCTTAAGGGGGAAAACTAGGAAAAAGGGGATAAAAATGGTACCAACCAAATGACCGCAGCTAGAATCACGGAATTCGGTGTATACATTGCTCTGAGTGCTTAGACATACAAAATAAAAAGATTTTTCCAAATTCGTACTTTTTACTTTTACGGCAAAAAATGATTGAATCATGAAGTTTGAGTATTTTGCACTATGTACAAAATTAGTTGTAATTTTGGAATTAAAATATAATAGAAATACAACCAACTGTAGCACCCACTATCTACTATGGTATTAAACCTTTTGTGAAAAAATATATAAGAATATTTATTATACACTCCACCAGAGTATTATGTCTTTGTGCATTTGTTTGTAACACCCAAAAGGGTACGAGTTAGACCCGTCGTTTATTATACAGATCGGCTTAGAATCACTTTCTGAGTCGATTTAGCAATGTCCGTCTGTCTGTCTGTCCGTCTCTCCCTCTGTTGTTGTAATCAAATTACAGGTCGCAATTATAGTCCGATCTTAACACAAATTGGCACAAGTAAGTTTTGTGGATCAAGGACAAACGCTATTTAATTTGAAGGAAATCGGTTCAGAGTTAGATATAGCCCCCATACAAATGTCGCTCCCTATTTGACGTTTTAGATAAAGTCCCCATACAAATGTCGCTCCCGATTTTTTCCGCTCTAGAAACCACATATTGTATCGGATTTTCTTTAAAAATGGCACAACATCTTATAATCCAACTAAAAACACCTGTGGTGAAAGTGGGTAAGATCGGTTCTGATTTAGACATATATTTGTATATACATATACAGGGTGGCTGATGAATACTGCTACCATGCTACTTAATGCTGTTGTTAAAGGACTTATTCTTTGCAGAACTGCATCGAAAGTGAATCCCTTTCAACACTGTGTGGTTTCAACAGGATGATGCGACTTTGTCACATAGCCAGGTCCTGCTATGAGAGAGAATTGCTGCGAAAGTTCCCCAAGAAGGTGATTTCTAGACACTCGACATTTCGTTGGCCCCCAAAGTCTCGTGACCTCACTGCACCTATCTTTTTCTTGTGGGGTTATTTCATCTGGAAGTTTACAAACCAAATCAAAAAAATGGATGATTTAAAGCAATTGAGACAATTCTTACTGCAACTCTGCAGGATGTAATGAATAATGAATTTTGCACATACATCTCCGGCTATCGTCATGTCATTTAAATTCTTTTATTTTTAAACCCGTTAAAAAGGTTTAATAAAAATGTATCGGTTGTCAAATGAACAAAGAAAAAGTAATTTACATGAATTAAACAAAAAGTTATTAGAGCGTTGTCTTCTAACTGAAACCTTTCTCATTGCCATTTGCTGTATTCTGATGGGGTTTCAACACTAAACAGCTTTTCCCCACGAAATTCGCTGGGCGGACATACTGTGCTCCGCACCACTGCGTGATCATAACTTGATTGTTAATATTAGTTTTACATTATTTTTTTTTCAATTATAAAACATTCTAATTGTGATTACAGAGCATGCCTCAGGCTAAAATTTTAAGATGTTAAAGCTTTTATTTATTCCATTTTTTATTTTTTTTTTCTGGAAATATATTATAATTTCTAATAACGAAAAATCATTTACCAGGAGTCGACCATTTATATGACTCTGACTCCATCAAATTTGTCCGACTCTTAGAATCTGGCTCCGAATCTACAGCCCTGCATTTTAGCCATATCTCCCTCGAAAATGGAAATTTTACAAAAATATGCAATTTGTGTTTTTTCTTCGCCATGCTCTAACGATATACCCTCATTGTTTGTCAAAAACATGGGCGAATTTTAACCCTAGTATTTTTTGTATAAGTTGGCGTGTAAGTTTGATATTTTAGCGGGAAGAACATTATTTACAACTTTGGTGTCTTCGGTGACCCCAGTGAAATTTTCCGATAATTTTTTTCGTAGAACATTTAATCCCTAAATGTCCTTGACTTTCTCGAAAATGTGGTCAAATTGATCCATAAAAAGAGAAGCTAGAGGGTTAAGATCTTCCACAAAAATGATTCTCATAAAATTCCACAATACAGTTCTGTCAGACATTAAACTCCAACACTTTTTTCACTTTGCTCTCTTTGACCAAAAAATGAAAACTTTGATCCACTGCAAAAAGAAACTCAGACCACCTGGACTATAAGTTAATTCCGCAAAAATGGTCTACTCAAAATGCCCTTATCAGAATTATAGGGTCGCTACTCTGTTCCAAAAATGCTGTTGGCCAGTGTATTTATTTACATTATATTTTAGTTCATATTTACTTAATATTTTGGTAAGTTTCAACTCTGCCTAAAAGTCGTTTGTTTTAGTTATTCAACGCTCAGAATAGTTGAGAAGGTTCGAGTACTGTAGTATCATTCAGAAAGTTCGCTGTTCTACCCGCTGTAGCGGAGAGTATTATGGCTTTGTGCATTTGTTTGTAACACCCAAAAGGAAGCGAGATAGACCCATTGTTAATTATACCGATCGACTTAGAATCACTTTTTGAATCGATTTAGCAATGTCCGTCTGTCTGTCCATCTATTGTTGTAATCAAATTACAGGTCGCAATTATAGTCCGATTTTAACAAGAATTGACACAAGTAAGTTTTGTGGATCAAGGACGAACGCTATTTAATTTGAGGTAAATCGGTTCAGATTTAGATATAGCCCCCATACAAATGTCGCTCCCGATTTGACATTTTCCGCTCTAGAAACCACATATTGTACTCGATTTTCTTTAAACTTGGCACAATAGCTTATAATCCAAGTAAAAAACCTATGGTGAAAGTGGCTAAGATCGGTTCAGATTTAGATATAGCCCCATACAAATGTTGCTCCAAAATGTTTAACCGATTTTGGACTACTATACATATTATATTCCACCTATTTCGTTTCAGGTTTCAATATACCCCCATACAACTGTCCTTTCCAATCTATATATATAAAAGAGTTGCGTTACTGACTGACTGACTGACTTATCATTGACCAGCCCCCAGACCAAACGGCTGAAGCCAGGGTCATGAAATTTTCAGGGTAGTTCCCAAATATGACGTAGACGTCGACTAAGAAAGGGTTTTACGAAATTCGTACTTTTAGGGGATAAAATGGCCCAAAAAGGGATAAACATCGAACCTTCGTCCTGACTAAACGGCAGTAGCTATAAACATGAAATTCGGTGAGTTCCTTGCAATGACCATGCAGACGAGCTAAAAATAGGGATTTTTCGAAATTTGTACTTTTAAGGGACGAGCGGGACAAAAAGGGATAAAAATGGTACCAACTAAAGTATTACAGCTAGAAACGTGAATTTTGGTATGTAAATTCCTCTGACCATATAGAAACGAAGTACAATTGGATTTTTGAAATTTGTACTTTTAAGGGACGAGCGGGACAAAAAGGGATAAAAATGGTACCAACTAAAGTATTACAGCTAGAAAAGTGAAATTTGGTATGTAAATTCCTCTGACCATATAGAAACGAAGTAAAATTGGATTTTTCGAAATTTGTACTTTTAAGGGGCAAGCGGGACAAAAAGGGATAAAAATGGTACCAACTAAAGTATTACAGCTAGAAACGTGAATTTTGGTATGTAAATTCCTCTGACCATATAGAAACGAAGTAAAATTGGATTTTTCGAAATTTGTACTTTTAAGGGACGAGCGGGACAAAAAGGGATAAAAATGGTACCAACTAAAGTATTACAGCTAGAAACGTGAAATTTGGTATGTAAATTCCTCTGGTCATATAGAAACGAAGTAAAATTGGATTTTTCGAAATTTGTACTTTTAAGGGGCGAGCGGGACAAAAAGGGTACCAACTAAAGTATTACAGCTAGGATCGTGATATTTGGTATGTAAATTCCTCTGACCATATAGAAACGAAGTAAAATTGGATTTCTCCAAATTTGTAGTTTTAAGTGGCGAGTGGGACAAAAAGGGATAAAACTTTTACCAATTTTACTATTACAGCTAGAATCGTGAAATTTAGTGTGTAATTCCACTGATCATATAGCAGCGCAGTAGTTTGATTTTTCGAAATTTGTACTTCTAAGGGGTGCGCGGGACGAAAAGGGATAAAAAATGCTGTACAATCCTGTGTTACCAAATAAAGTAGATATTTTTAGGGGAGCAAAAACACATGTTACCTATAGTGATTTTTCAAAATGTGTACTTTTTGGGAAAGAGGTGCAAAAAGTTATAAACTGGCTGGATGAATCTAGAAACATGAGATCGAGGATGTAAATGGTTGTAATTTTTTGTTAGCTGAGTGTTAGCTAATAGGAGCTTATCAAATTACTATTTTAGATTTATCTATATCCACCAAAAGAAAATTAAATAAATACTATCCAAAAACAGAGACGGATAAAATTAACGAATAACTTGATTTTTCGCGTGCGAAGCAGCGGGTACTGCTAGTTTAACATATTTTGTCAAATACATACATTTACAGAATACAAAAATCCTTCCCGTTTTCACTTTTTCACCGAATTCAATTGTATTTGGATAGAAAGTGGAGTGTATCATAGAGTCGGCCCCGGCCGACTTTAGCCTTTCCTTACTTTTTATACCACTGTATCCTTTGTATCCCTGGAAAATACGAATTTGGAAAATTTTTATATTGTGTATCGACTCAATACCGGTTATAGCGTTTCTAGTTGCTGTTGTCTTATAGGTAGCATTTTTATCTTAGTTGAAATAAGACATGATGTGCAAAATTATATCGAGATCCAATGCAATGTGGATTCTAGAAATGTAATAAAGTAGAATCGGAGCCCAATTTGTATGGGGGTCATGACAAATATGGACCCATATATTTGGCTTTCATAGTATGTATTCATAGACGAAATAAAATATAAATTTCCGATGTAAAATGAGCGTCCTAGAGTGGTAATAATTAAAATGGGGGCCCATTTGTAAGGGCGCTACATTAAAAAAGTGGGCCTTTATAGATAACTTTCAAAGTAGGTATTCTTTATTGATATATAACATGATCTGCAATGTTATCAAGATCCAATGTAAGATGTGGGTTCTGGAGCGATAATAGTGTAAACTGGGGGCCCATTTGTATGGGGGCTATACCAAAACATTGACCTATAACACGATCCTGAAAATTTGGTCATGATCCCATGTAAAATGTGCATTCTAGAGCAGTAATAGTGTAAATTATAGGGATATATGTATGAAGGCTATATCTAAATCTGAACCGATTTTCTCCAAATTCAATACCGATCGTCCTTGACCAAAAAAAGTAACTTGTGCCAAATTTCTAAGCCGATCCGTATACTTAAAGGTGGATCTAGCTCAATTATTTCTTGGTGTTACAAACATTTGGCGGAAAACTAACTTATAATACCGAAGTGGTGTAGGGTATAAAAACATGCATATATACTCTAAATATTAGGGGTATTTTCAGTCCTTGTGAGGGAAAATTTTGTCCCTCTGGGCCGATTTCACCCACATTCAAACCCAACCTACCTACAACTATTAGACGCATTCTGAGAAACTTTGGACGCTCTGGCTCCTTTCGTTTAGATACTAGCGTGCTTTCAACAGGCGGGCGGACATGGCTAGACATCTGCGATTTGAGGAAAATGTTGCAACTATGCCAGTATATTTTATTTCATTTCATATTATAGTGAGCAATATAAAGAGTTACAATGTAACTTATTATAAAAACCGCAAAGCCATTGCATCTTGTCTGAAGGTAAACTGTTTAGGATATGTAACAAAAGAAGTTCATTTCCACCAAACGTCTTATTTCTCTGCGTGTAATAGCCTTTAATTGAACGGGCATGATCGGAAATTGGAATTTTAATAGCAAAAACAAAGTAAACTTTATCAAACAAAGACTATAATATCGTTTTCAGGTTTAGGAATCCAAAATTGGTTTGAAAATGGTTTAAAATCTTCTTCATCAAATTTGTTATTGTTATTTCACTTCCACTCTTAACTTCATATTAACAATCATATCCTTTGAAGCACTTCTGCGAAAATAGGTAAATACAGTGACGTTAAATCTGGTAGTGGGGAAAAATGAGGGTATATTCAAGTTGTCCATTAAGCCCATCCATGAGAAATTCCCCTGACAACAAAAAGGAACGAAAGTATATTTAAGAGTTGGAAAATTTCTTATCAAATCAATTACCTTTTCGAAGGGGCAACTTTGGCTGAAATTACTAGATGAACAGAAATTCTTCATCCACGATGTTAGGAAACCCGTTGCCCGTAAGTTCGCTTTATCAACGAAATGACGAAATGTCGTACTGAAACATGGGCTGCGATCGCTGTCCTCTGTTAGCTGCTGCCATAGTAATCGTTAGCAGAACATATGGATCGAGTGGAAAATTTCGCGTTTGAACCAACATAACATCCATAATTTTATTATCATGATGTATGTTCACCGTATACGCGTGAATCAATTGCTGGTCGAACTCGGTCTCGGCGGTGAGAAAGTGGATTCTAGCGGATGATGGGAAGAGAAAGTTATATAATTTTACAGGTTATGCAGTTTTGGAGATAAGAGAAGTTTCATTTAAATTGACACCTGACACTCAAGTTCTGATTACCAAACTCACCCCTTAAACATAGTTACCTTTGCTTCAGTGCCACAAAACAATAACGACAGCCATATGAGTAGAAACGTAAATTTCACTGTGGCGACCATTTCGAACTGTTTAACCGATTTATGTTTTTAATATATGTATGTATGTCATATATGTGTTTAATGTGTGGATGAGTCAATTTTATTATAATAGATGTGCTCAAATGTTTCAGATGCTTGCTAATGGTAATGTATCTAAATGTGGTCATTTCAATTATTCGATTCAACGCTCCCAGCTCATACACATTTTGGTTTCAATGTTCATTGGGAATATCGATTTCGCAAAAAAAAGTTTATTTTTTACGAGTTATTCTTGCTTAATAGACCAAAACATTCATGTGAATTCCGGGAATGGTTTTCTTCATAAAGATCCACCTAAGGATGTTGTATATTCCTTTTGTCATTCTGTTGAATTTTTCAGCGGAGACTCCATGATGTATATATTAGGATGGTTCACGAAAATAAATTGTTACGGTTATCCCCAGAAATTAAGATTGAATTATTTTCGTTCCTAGATCAAGTCCTCTGTGAGCTAAACGCTCCAGAAAACACCTCTAATCTTATCTTAACCGTTTAATTATTTTACGTTCCATTTTTGTCCAATTTTTTCTGCATAAATAAATAAATAAATAAATTTTTATTCTTGATTTAGAATGATTTCTTTTGTGTCTTATCAAGTTCCAGCAAAAACGCATATTTTTTGGAAAAGTGTTTTAAGAGTTGATTTGAGAAATAAATAGAAGAAGTCAATATCTTTCGAATGATGCCTAAACGATGAATATCAATCAGAAAATTATGTCGCTGACTCCTTTTTTGTGAAATATTCCGATGACATTAAATTGTTCGCAGGGATTTCTAGTCTTCAGGATTCCATGTCTTTTCAGTGTGACATTGATCGTGGTTTGACTTGGTGTGAAGTGAATATGTTGCCGCTGAATGTTGCGAAATGTTCTCACCTTCCTTTTGGAAGGCGCGTAAAAATGATTAACTCTAAATACTATATTAACAATGAGTTATTGGCAAAAGTTGATAGTAAATTGGACTTAGGTGTTGTCTTTTACAGTAAATTGAGTTTTAGGTTACATATTGATTATGTTATTCCAAGGGCTTAATCAGTTCTGGCATTCATAAGGCGCAATAGTAAGGACTTTATAAATCCTTACACTCGCAAATTGCTTTATGTTACTTTTGTTAGATCAAAATTGGAATATGCTTCTATGGTTTGGAGTCGATTTTATGTTAATCACATAAACCGCATTGAACGACTACAAAAGAAATTTATTAATTTTGCTTTGTTTTCTATTAACTTCACTGATCCTCGGCCTTCTTATGAATCCAGGTGTTTACTCATACATTTGCATACATTAGCCAATCGGCGCTCCAAAATGTCTGTGTTATTTATTTTCAAATTAATTTCTGGAAAAATAGACTGTCCTTTATTGCTTAGTCGTATTGGCTTCAATATCCCAGCTAGGGATTTGCGTACTTGGGAATACTTTAATATACCTATGCATAGATGTAATTATGCTCTTAATGAACCTATTTTACGTGCTCTAAAAGAATGTAATAATATAAATAACAAATTCGATTTAGATTTTTCATTTTCGCTGTCAAATTTTAATGAAATTCTAGATTTATTCTACTCTTAGATTTAAGCTAGTCTGTAAGGATCATAATGTCCATAGACTGAAATAAATAAATAATTTAATACAGGAAATGGTTTTTCAGATGTTCTTTGTTCAAACTCTTCTTTGAGCGCTGCGGCGTCAATTTCCTTCTGTTGTTCATTATTTGGGCTTTCTTTTTTCTTTTCTTTTTATTTTTTTTTAATAATAAAAAATAAAAAATAATATGAAATATGAAAATTTTTTCAGTTGCCATTATGAAATTACCCCAAAAAATACTATAAATGTCCAATATTAGAACAAAAAGTTACTCTAAAAGAATAATAACAAGTAAAAAGGCGGAGTGCATTTCACTCATTCAGATTACCGCAGATCAGTGGATATCGACTTTACATAGAAGTGCGGAACCATATTAGGAAAATTGTGATATTTTTATGAACATTACTATATTTGTTTACTATTTCAAACTATGCCTTATACTTATGCGCACCGTTTTAAATAAATTGCATTGCTTTATTATTATAATAAAAAAGTCGTCTACTATATATAAGCATAATACTGCAATTGCAATCAAAAAGAGAACATGAGACAGCAATTATCAAAAATGTGCCCCAAATTTAGGTGTGTACATTCTAATACACCTATATTTGGGGCACATTTTTGAAGATTGCTGATTCATCTAATTTCATCATTACATCCGTTTGCTTGGTACCAGTTTTAATCTTGTTCAATTTTGACGAATTTATAAAAATACTCATATTTTGTGTGTCTACGAACACAGACGAGTATAAACACTCAATTTCATGATTCTATCTACAGCCGTTTGTTTGGACCAATTTTATCCCGTTTTGATCCTAAAGGTACGAATATCGAAATATATATTTATTTTTAGCATATACACAGTCAGAGCAATGCACACACTACTCTAACTTCAGTCCTTTGGTTTGTACCTTTTTTTATCGCCTTTTGCCATATTTTCTGCTTAAAAGTACAACTATCGAAAAAATAGTGTCTACACTTTCAACTTCAACTTCAGCGATTTGGTTTACATGTCTACGTAATTATAGGGATGTACACACCGAACTTCATGTTTCTAGCTGTTGTCGTATCAGTGGCACCATTTTTATCCCTTTTTGCCCCATTTCACCCGCTAAATGTTTTTTCCGTCCGAAACACCGTTTTTATTTGTTATTATACACTCCACGAGAGTATTATGTCTTTGTGCATTTGTTTGTAACACCCAAAAGGAAGCGAGATAGACCTATCTATTGTTGTAATCAAATTACAGGTCGCAATTATAGTCCGATCTTAACAAAACATGTCACACGGACGAACGCTATTTAATTTGAGGCATATATAGCCCCCATAGAAACGTCGCACCCGATTTGACATTTTCCGCTCTAGAAACCACAAATTGTACTCGATTTTTCTAAATTTGGTACAACATCTTATAATCAAACTAGAAACACATATGCAGAAATGAGGTAAGATCGATTCAGATTTAGTTATAGCCCCCATACGAATGTCACTCCCGCTTTAGAAACCACATATTGTACTCGATTTTCTTTACATATGGCACAACATCTTAAAATCGAACTAAAAACGCCTGTGCAGAAATTGGGTAAGATCGGTTCAGATTTAGATATAGCCCCCATATAAATCTCGCTCACGATTTGACATTTTCCGCTCTAGAAACCCCTTATTGTACTCGATTTTCTTTAAATTTGGCACAACATCTTATAATCCAACTAGAAACACCTATGCAGAAAGCGGGTAAGATCGGTTCAGATTTAGATATAGCCCCCATACAAACGTCGCACCCGATTTGACATTTTCCGCTGTAGAAACCACATATTGTACTCGATTTTCTCTAAATTTGGCACTACATCTTATAATCAAACTAGAAACACCTATGCAGAAAGCGGGTAAGATCGGTTCAGATTTATATATAGCCCCCATACAAACGTCGCACCCGATTTGACATTTTCCGCTCTAGAAACCCCATATTGTACTCGATTTTCTTTATGTGGCATAGCATCTCATAATCGAACTAAAAACACCTGTGCAGAAATTGGGTAAGATCGGTTCAGATTTAGATATAGCCCCACATATAGACATTTTCCGCTCTACAATCCACTTATTGAACTTGATATTCTTTAAATTTGGCAAAACATCTTATAATCCAACTTGAAACACCTATGCAGAAAGCGGGTAAGATCGGTTCAGATTTAGATATAGCCCCCATACAAATGTCGCTCCCGATTTGAATTTTGCCGCTTTAGAAACCACTTATTGAACCCTATATTCTTTAAATTTGGCACAACATCTTATAATCCAACTAGAAACACCTATGCAGAAAGCGGGTAAGATCGGTTCAGATTTAGATATAGCCCCCATACAAACGTCGCACCCGATTTGACATTTTCCGCTCTAGAAACCCCATATTTTACTCGATTTTCTTTATGTGGCAGAGCATCTTATAACACTGTGCAACATTTTTGAAGTCATTTCAAAATAACCATATACGGACACCGCTACATGATAAAAGACCAAAAAAAAAAGACCCGTGTTTTTTTTTCCCCAAAGTCATGCACTTTTTTTTTATGGGCCCCCAGAGATTTGAGGCCTCGGTGTAATTTTTGGAAAAAAGTGATCATATTCTCAGGCTCATATCTTGCAAACCGTTCGGAATTTTGATTTACTCTCTGAGGCAAAGTTCTAGCTCTTGTCATAAAGAACATATAAAATCAAAAAAACTTCATCTTCAAGGTCAAAATCGCAAAAAACTTAAAAAAATTCGATTTTTTTAACCTTTTTTCCCCTGTTCAGGTCCATAGGTAGCAAACCGCTGAAAATTCAGGGAAACAATCAACTACAAAAATGTACCTAAGATCTCAATAAACAACTTTCTAGAACATATGGACTTCCTAGGAATTATTCTTAACACCGTTTAGGTAGCGCATAGGTAGCCGCAAAAGTGAAAAATTGTTTATTCCAGTATTTCTTACCCACACGACATCATCATGTATGTATTGTGTGCTGCGGCTACATATGTGTTGTTAATGTTGTTGGTACAAATGGATTGCGACTACTTCGCTGCTTTGAATTGTCATGTGTTTTGTTAGTGCAAATTTTTGGACCGACGACTTTGTTGTTGTTTGTTGAATGGCATCGATGATTTTGTTTTTTGCGATTTTGACCTTGAAGATGAAGTTTTTTTTTGATTTTATATGTTCACAATTTTTGTTCTTTATGACAAGAGCTAGAACTTTGCCTCAGAGAGTAAATCAAAATTCCGAACGGTTTGCAAGATATGAGCCTGAGAATATGATCACTTTTTTCCAAAAATTACACCGAGGCCTCAAATCTCTGGGGGCCCATAAAAAAAAAGTGCATGACTTTGGGGGGGGGAAAAAAAAACACGGGTCTTTTTTTTTTTGGTCTTTTATCATGTAGCGGTGTCCGTATATGGTTATTTTTTTTCGTGTTGCACTGTGTAATCGAACTAAAAACACCTGTGCAGAAATTGGGTAAGATCGGTTCAGATTTAGATATAGCCCCCATATAAATCTCGCTCCCAATTTGAAATTTTCCGCTCTACAAACCACTTATTGAACCCGATATTCTATTTCGTTACAGATTTCAATATACCCCCATACAAATGTCCTTTCCGATTTAACATATTTTGTCAAACACATACATTTACAGGATACAAAAATCCTTCTCGTTTTCACTTTTTCACCGAATTAAATTGTATTCGGATAGAAAGTGGAGTGCATGATAGAGTCTGCCCCGCCCGACTTTAGCCTTTCCTTACTTGTTTTTCTTTTATTTTAGAAGCGTTTAATGATCTTCTTGATTTTTTTGCACAACGGACTTCTCAAGATCTTCTCAATTTCTTTTTTCTGAAATTAGTTCAAATGCGGCTATAGACGTTGATTTCTTAAAAAATATTAGAAATACATATTTAAAAAATCGTAACTTTATTATTTATTTATTTTTATTCTGGAACAGGTAACATTTTAAAAATACAATTTTTGATAATTTTGTTTGCTGTAATAATTATTATTATCTTTCAGTGTACCTACTGGGATACTGGGTTTTCTGCAGAGAAGATTTCACAAAACTGGAAATCACAGATGTTCGCCTTGCCTTGCCATTATCATTTTTTTTTTCATTTCACTTCCACTACTAATTTCATTGTACACATCATTTCCTTCAAAGTACTTTTGCGAAAATGGGTAAATAGTGCGACATCGTATTTGCTGTTGGGCAAGAATGATGGAATAGTCAACTCTTTCAAATTCAAGTTCATCCATGAGTAATTACCCTGAAAGCAAAAGCATACATTTATTCAAATACAATTATTATAGAATTGTCTGGTTAGGGACAACTCTGTGGAAAATTACTAGACGCGTAGAAATTCTTCATCCAAGAAATGAGGAAACCCGTCGCTCGTTTCTTTCCTCTTCCCACGAAATCACACAGATTGTGATCATATTGAAACATTGGCGCCAATTGCTGGCGTCTGCTGCCTGACGTCCTCATTGTAACCGTAAAAAGAATATATGGATCATGGGTGAAATTGCGGGCCACAACCATTATAATATCCATAGCTCTGTTGTCGCGATGTATGTTCATTGAATAATTGTGAAGATATTGCCGATTGAATGTTGTCTCGACGGATAGAAAGTGAACCGTTTTGGATGATTTCTGCCGGATAAAGGAGTTATAGTGGTTTTTCTGCTTCTTCGTATTCAGGACTTACCCATCCTTCAATGCCAGCTAATAATAGCGAAAGAAGTGCGAATAGTAACAAACCTTTCATTGCGACGAACATTTCAAACTGACCAAATAATTGAAATGGGATTTCAATTGAAGGCTGGTTACTTTTGTCGCTGAAGTCCATTAGTTATATATGGTTAATGGAAACATACAATTTAATGCGTCAATGACAGTAACCGTCGATTTTATAGACCACTCCCGTTTATAGTTATAATGCATATAAAATACTTGATACGAAAAGGTTATAAAAGGGAGTAATCTTCAAAATGTATAATCTTCAAAATGATCTTTAAACGTAATCAAGCAGTCATTTGGTCGGTATGAGATATCCACTGATAGTGAAAGGAATTAAAACAAGTAAAAACGGCGTTAAGTTCGACCGGGCTGAACTTTATGTACCCTTCACCATGGATTGTATTCCACAGAAGTTGTCGGTTTTCGTAGAAGTGCAGTAATATTACACGAAAATATAATTTTTTTAATATAGCCAAACCAAAACAAATACAAATATTGAAAAAATAATTTTATAAATAAGACCATAGGTTGTGCTGAAGTCTTCAGCAGAACCCAAAAATTAGCAAAAAAGGCAAAGTGAGACCTTTATTGTTGCAGCTAAAAGTTGACTGCGCAGTTTCGATGGGCGCTACCCCATCTCGTCAGAACTTTCGCAACGAATGTATGCCTTTGACTTAAATCAGGGTTCATATTAGTACCAGCAGTCACATATTTCAAATGAGAAACGCTGATAAACAATATATTCCACCGAACACGAGGTACAGTGAAGACGGGACATACCGTACAACAACAACATTTGCATTGTTGCGAGCGATGCGAGCACATACACAACATTGAATTGGCAAAGTGAGATTTTTAGTGTGTCGACTTAGTTCGGTGGAATATTTTGTTTATCAGCGTTTCTCATTTGAAATATGTGACAAGACATACAACATAACAGACCAACTATACATACAAACAACAACAATTTTATAAATAAATGTAATATTTTAATTATTTCAAACCACGCTTATAAGGCAAGGCTACCACTACGTCAATTCAAAAATAAATATTCTTATATTTATATTTTCAAAAAGCTTAAATACCATAAAAAAAGTATTTCCATTATATTTTAATTCAAAAAGTACAAATTTTGAAAATCCATTATCAGACGTACATAGTTTCATGATTCAGCCAATTTTTGCCGTAAAAGAAAAGGAATTTGAAAAAATAACTTTTTATTTTGCGTATCTATGCGTATCCGAATTCCATGATTCCAGCTGCGCCCATTTGGTTGGTACCATTTTTACCTCCTTGACGTTTCTACGCAATTAGAATTTCATCATTCTAGATGTAGTCGCTTAGTTGGTACTATTTGTATCCCTCTGTACTATTGTATATCTTGAAAGTACGAATTTCCAAAAATCCGTTTATTTTCCGTGTCTACGCAGTCAGAGGAATGTATACTCCGAATTTCATGACTCTAGCTGCGGTCATTTGATTGGTACTATTTCTATCCCCTTTTGTCATTTTAACCCCAAAAAATGCGAATTTCAAAAAATCTGTTTATTTTAAGTGTCTACGCAATCAGAGGAATGTATACACCGAATTTCATTAATCCAGGTGTACCCGTTTGGTTGGTACCATTTCTATCCCTCCGTACCCATTGTATTCCTTGAATGTACGAATTTGGAAAAAAAACTTTTTCTTCATGTCTACGTAGTCAAAGGAATGTATACTCCGAATTTCATGACTCTAGCTGCGGTCATTTGGTTGGTACTATTTTTATCCCCTTTTTCTATTTTGACCCCAAAAAGTACGAATTTCGAAAAATCAGTTTATTTACCGTGTCTACACAGTCAGAGGAATATATACTCCGAATTTCATGACTCTAGCTGTGGTCATTTGATTGATACTATTTTTAACTCCTTTTTTTCATTTTAACCCCAAAAAGTGCGAATTTTGAAAAATCCGTGTATTTTACTTGTCTATGCAATCAGAGGAATGTATACTCCGAATTTCATTATTCTAGGTACAGACGTTTGGTTGGTACAATTTTTATCCCTCTATTCCCATTTTACCCCTTTAAAGTACGAATTTGGAAAAAAATACTTTTTTATTATGTATCTACACAATCAGAGGAATGTACACACCGAATTTCGTGTTTCTAGCTGTTGTCGTTTAATATATACCATGTTTATCCCTTTTTGCCCCATTTCACCCCCTACGAATAAGAATCACTTTATGGTGCACGTTTTTGCTGTAGGTGGAATGCGCATACCAAATATCAAGCAAATGTAAACAGACATATTAAAAAATATGCTTAAATACGCTAAAATATTAGGGATTATTATGGGTATTTTTAGTCCTTGTGAGAGAAAAATTTTTCCCTTTGGGCCGATTTCGCCCCGTTTCAATCCCAACCGATCTACGACTATTAGACACATTTTTGGAAAATTTGGATGTCCTAGCTTCTTTTGTTTAGATGCTAGCGTGCTTTCAACAGACGGACGGACGGACGCACGGACATGACTAGATCGTCTTAGAATTGTATGACGATCAAGAATATTTCGATATTTCAAGGTGTTTGTTACAAACGGAATGAAAATGTTAGTATACCCCCATCCTGGAGGTGGAGGATATAAAGAGAATGTCCGCTATAAATGCAGCGCATTGCGTTGGTGGAAGGATGATAAGGTACTGGATCCGTTTTGAACCAACAATAGCAAATATCAAAAGAATTCTTAATTTTCCACAGTTTCAGCGTCATATATACCGAATTTCATGCAGCCGTTTAGTTGCTACCAGTTTTATCTCCATCCCAGCTTTCCCTAGATTTATTTTGATGGTCAGCACATTGAAAAGAATCCACAGAAGGTACTTTATAATTCTAGCTGCAATCATTTGGTCTGAACCAATTTTATCCCTTTCTGACATTAGAATTACGAACATCTCTTTATTTTTGGCGTCGACGACGCAGTCAGAGCAGTGTATATTACTAGTTTCATTAATCTAGCTGCCGCCGCACAGTGGTTCAGAAACAAAATTTATTGGCCAAACTTCAATAACTTTTGTTTTAATAGACATTTTTGAGTTTTGTAAAAATCCAAAAGTAGACAAGGAGCCAAGGGTCATTTTGAGATATTAATCGGGCAATCGGATATATTTTAGAAATCGACACAAAGTTGACTACTTTTCGTATTTTTCGATTTTAAAGAAAACTAGTGAGGAAAGGCTAAAGTCGGCCGGGGCCGACTATATGATCCCCCCACTTTCTACCCCTTTACAAGTGAATTCGGAGCAAAAAGTGAAATCGGGAACGATTTTTGTATGGGTACTACATAATGAACCGATGGGACCTACTTTCACAATGTATGTTTTCATCTAACATATAACGTTTTCTGCTAAATTATATAAAGATCTTTAATACCTTGCGAGAAAAAAATTAAATCGGGAAGGACATTTGTATGAGGATTGTACTAAAATCTGCAAAGATATAGCCCATTTTAACTATAGGATTTTCTAGTTGAAATAATATACTTGGCCCAATTTGAAGAACATCGGTTAAAATATATGGTTTTCAGAGCGGAAAAAGTCAAGTCGGAAGCGACATTTTTATGAGCCCTATATCCCACCCACTTACCCGCTTTCACCATAATGTTTCTAGTGTAAGTAGTTATGGTAAATTTGAAGAAACTCGATTAAAATAAGTGGTTTCTGGAGCGCAAATAGTTAAATGGAAACCGAAATTTGTATGGGAGCTATATCAAAATCTGAACCGATTTCACCCATTTTCACCACAGGCGTTACTAGTTCAAATGTAAGGTTTTGGGCCTATTAAAAAATAAAAAACCGATAAAATATGGGGTTTCTAGAGAGGAAAAATTCAATTCGGAAGCGAAATTTGTATGAGAGCTATATCTAAATCTGAACCGATCTGACTCATTTTTGCCACAGATGTTTCTAGTTAAAATATACGGGTTTGTGCCAAATTTGAAGATTATCGGTTAGAATATGTGATCTTTAGAGCGCAAAAAGTTAAATGTATAACGAAATTTGTATGGCAGCTATATCTAAATCTGAACCGATCACCATAGATGTTTCTAGTTTAATTATATTGCACTGTGCTAAATTTGAAGCAAATCGAGTAAAATATGTGGTTTTTATAGCGGAAAAAGTCAAATCGGTAGCGACATTTGTATGGGGCTATATCTAAATCTGAACCGATTTTCTTCAAATTAAATAGGGTTCATCCTTGGGCCACAAAACTGACTTGTGCCAATTTTTGTTAGGATCAAACAATAATTGCGACCTGGATTTTGATTACAAGAATAGATGGACGAACGGACGGACATTGCTAAATCGATTCAAAAAGTGATTCTAAGTCGATCGGTATAATTAACAATGGGTCCATCTCGCTTCATTTTGGGTGTTACAAACAAATGTACAAACACATAATACCCTAGTGGAGGGTATAATTAAAGTTTTTATTTTTTGGTTTTTATGTTTTATGTTTATGCTCCCGATTTTACTATTTCCGCTCTAGAAACCACATATTTCAACAGATTTTCTTGCAATTTGGCAAAACGCCATATATTTTCACTGGAAACAGTTCTGGTAAAAATAAGCCAGATCGTTCAGATTTATATATACCTCCCATACAAATGTCTCCTTCGATTTGACTCTTTCCGCTCTAAAAACCACATATTTCAACAGATTTTCTTCAAATTTGGCAAAAAACTCTGGTCCATTATATATACATATATATATATAGCTTCAATACAAAAATTGCCACTGAATTGATTATTTCCATTCTATAAATAGCATATTTGAACAGATTTTCTTCTAATTCGGCACATAAGCTAATAGATACATCCATGGCGAAAATGGTTCACATTGGTTCAGATTTATATACAGCTCCCATATAAATGAATTATCCGATTTAATTCTTCCCACTCTAGAAACCACATACTTAACAGACTTCCATCAAATTTGGGAAAACGTCTTATATTTCAACTAGAAAACCAATGCTAAAAATGGGTTAGATCGGTTCAGATTTATATGTAGCTCCCATTTAAAGTTTATGTTCAAATTTTCTTACAAAAACAGATAGAAATATGAAATGTCTAGTATATACTTCTTTATACCTGTATACAATATTACCCGGTTCAAATTAACGACCTTTTTATACTCTACACCACAGGGTATAAAGACTAGGTGTAGGGTATCATATAGTCGGCCACGCCCGACTTTAACCTTCCTTAATTGTAAAATATATTTTTACGTATTTGTTCACAATGCGCAGAAAAAAAATTATTTATTTGTTTGTTTGTATTACAGATGTTCCCCTTTTATCAGATTTTTTGTCGACTTTGACTTTGTCGAACTGCTTCTGACACCCAATTTTTTTAGAATTTGTGGTTTCTTAGCTTTATTATGACGTCAAAACTATGTTTGTGCCAAATATAGATGGTTTGTAATAAATACTTTAAAAAATATATCCTTTTTAAATGCCTGACTTTGGACCAACATAACTTTCTTTTCTTCAAAAGCCTTTAATGACATATGTATATACATTTTTGGAAAGATTGAAAGGTTCCCCTTTTTTCTACCTTTTGCCCGCCCGAAATTGCCCCCTTGGAAGATAGGATACATTTAGTGGAAAAAGTCTAATATTTTAGTTCCAAACGCAATTTACTCATTTGAGATGAGATAAAAGAGAAGAACTACTGGAACAAAAGTTATTGAATTTTGACCGATGGATTTTGATTCTGAACCACCTGTGCAGAAATTGGGAAAGATCGGTTCAGATTTAGATAAAGCCCTCATACAAATGTTGCTCTCGAATGTTTAACCGATTTTGGCCAAACTTTACATATTATATTTCACCAATAAACATACATGGTGAAAGCGGGTCACATCGTTCCAGGTTTCAATATACCCCCATACAAATGTCCTTTCCGATTTAACATTTTTTGTCAAACACATACATTTACAGGATGCAAAAATCCTTCCGATTTCACTTTTTTACCGAATTGAATTGTAATGAGAATTGTTTGGGTGATGCCCATATGTCCATACTTTGGTAAAACCCAAATGGGGTCCATTCTGATATATTACAGTTCTAGAAACTACATCTTACATAGGATCTTCATCAATTTTTGCAGATCATGATGTTTTTCAAATAGGAATCAATTACAATATTATTAACCATATTCGTTAAATATGACTAAAGATGAATTTATAGTAGCTATATAATTTATATGAACTACATAAAATTGCTTCCATGAAATACCTGGGTTTAGTAATCAAAGCGAGGTACATACACAGGGAGTGGTGTAGGGTATTATATAATCGGTCCCGCCCGACTATAGCCTTTCTTTACTTGTTTTAACTAATTTCTAAATTCGCACTTTTATGTTCATGGTACACACATATAAGAGATATGATTGCTGCATCATATTATGGTTGAAAATTATGATGGTCATCAATTGCTAGCAAGAATCATATGTGCCAGTTAGTCGCACTTTATCGGTTTTGAGATATTCAATGGTTTAGGTTTGAGTCCATATTTTCCACCGAAGCGCAACATTTTTTTAGAATATCCTACTACTATATCGAACTTTTGAAAAAAAAATCGACGACGTACAGTGGTTCAGAACCAAAAACCATAGGCCAAAATTCAATAACTTTTGTTCTAGTGGACATTTTTGAGTTCTGTAAAAAATCAAAATTAGACAAGTACACAATGATAATTTTGAAATATTAACATTAAAAATCGAGAAATCGGATATATTTCAGAAATCGGTCCAAAGTTGACTAATTTTCGTATTTTTCGATTTTAAAGAATTAAAATTTTTATTTTTTTTGTATTTATGTTTTTTAACATATTTTTACGTATTTATTCATAATGCGACGAAAAATTTTTATTAACTTCAATTTTGTTGTACGGGCTAATTTGGTCAACTTTTTATTGAAATGAAACTAATTTATTTAATTTTTTACCCAACGTTTCTCTGGCTTGTTTCCAGCTTCTTCCTTCTCTTTAACGTGTTGTGCTAAAGCTGTGCTTTCTTTTTCCTTTTTAATATCTGCTTCATGTTCATACAGTCGGACGCTCATCATTCTTTTTGTTGCTCCAACGTAAACTCTGTTACATGCTTCCGTCTCATTCCCCTTGCATGTAATCTGATTTTTTGCACTAAATGTATCCTATCTTCCAAGGGTGCAATTTCGTGCAAGCAAAAGTAACCCTACAAAAGCGGGGAACCCTTCAACCTTTCCAAATATGTATATATTTCGTTAATGGCTTTTGAAGGAAAAAAGTTGTGTTGGTTCAAAGTCAGACATTTGTTCAAAAGCACATTTTTTAAAATATTTATTACAAACAAACTATATTTGACAGAAACATAGTTATGGTGTCATAATCAGGCTAAGAAACCACAATTTCTAATAAATCTGAGTGCAAAATCTCTTCAAATGTGTGAGAAACAGTTCGACAAAGTCAAAAAAACAAATTACGTTTTTACAATTTTCAAAACAAAAATCTGTAATAACAAGTAAGGAAAGGCTAAAGTCGGGCGGGGCCGACTATATAATACCCTACACCACTCCCTGCGTATGTACCTCGCTTTGATTACTAAACCCAGGTATTTCATGGGAGCAATGTTATGTAGTTCATACAATATGTCGTTTCTAGAGCAGAAAATGTCAAATCGGGAGCGACATTTGTATGGGGGCTATATCTAAATCTGAACCGATCTTACCCAATTTTTGCATACGTGTTTCTAGTTGGCTTATAAGATGTTCTGCCAAATTTGAAGAAAACCGGGTATAATATGTCGTTTCTAGAGCGGAAAATGTCAAATCGGGAGCGACATTTGTATGGGGGCTATATCTAAATCTGAACCGATCTTACCCAATCTTTGCATACGTGTTTCTAGTTGGCTTATAAGATGTTCTACCAAATTTAAAGAAAATGTCAAATCGGGAGCGACATTTGTATGGGGCTATATCTAAATCTGAACCGATTTCCTCCAAATTCAATACCGATGGTCCTTGGCCAGAAAAAATAACTTCTGACAAGTTTCATGACAATCGGACAACAATTGCGACCTGTAGAGTGCGAACAAGCTTAGATGGACAGCAGACGGACGGACGGACAGACAGACATCGTTAAATCGACTCAGCTGGTGATTCTAAGCCGATCGGTATACTTAAAGGTGGGTCTAGCTCGATTATTTCTTGGTGTTACAAACATTTGGCGCGAAACTAACTTATAATACCCTAGACCACGAAGTGGTGTAGGGTATAAAAATTATTAATTATTTGATATTTTCGTCTAATTATGAACAAATAAGTAAAAAAAAACATAAAATAAATAAAAATTTATGTATTTTGGATACTTGACCTTTTAATAAATTGTGTGTAGATGTTTTTGTCCGGCTTGAGGTCATGTAATTTAAAAAAACAACGATGTTGTGTTTTTATTAATTTTTTTTTATTTAAAAATTCCCAATATTTCGATTGACTTCGTCAATCATCTTCAGGGGTGTCACTATAAAAACAAATATTTTTAACATTAAATATACAAAAACACTTAACAATTAGGACAATAATTACATTTATGAATATAGAGTATAAACGACAGTAACTTGTCCGCACAACCAGTCTTTGTCAACTAAATTATTTTTGCTTACATTTATGCTTTTTAATAATGTGTCTGTATATGTGAGCGCAGCCGTCCGTGTCAGTTTTGTAATTTATTCTCTTGTCAGAGGGAACATCAATTATATCTAAAGTTTCAAGAGTGTATCTGCGTTTGTAGTTGTTCTCTTGTGCTAATATTTTTACATCGTCGAAATTCGGCGTGTGACCCGTCAAAGTACAGTGGGCAGCCAGAGCGGTTTTTTGTTCTAGTGGTCTATTTGTTGCTTTTTGGTCAGATTTATGCGAAGAAAGTCTTGTCTTTAATTTAGTCTTAGTGGTGCCAACATATACCTTTTGGCATAAGTTGGACTTGTCCCCGTTGCATGTAATTTGGTAAACTACGTCCGATTTTTCTTCATTTTTTATCTAGATTTTATCCTGCTAAAAAGGTTATTGACTGTAACATGCGTCTTAAGTGCTAATTGGTATTTCTCTTTGTCGTATAAATTTGAATGGCGAAATCTTTCAGAAAAACCCGCTACATATGTCAAAGATTTGAATATTTTATTGTTTTTTTTTGGTATCTGTTGTGGTGTGCACTTTTTCCGAAAATATTAGCACAAGAGAACAACTACAAACGCAGATACACTCTTGAAACTTTAGATATAATTGATGTTCCCTCTGACAAGAGAATAAATTACAAAACTGACACGGACGGCTGCGCTCACATATACAGACACATTATTAAAAAGCATAAATGTAAGCAAAAATAATTTAGTTGACAAAGACTGGTTGTGCGGACAAGTTACTGTCGTTTATACTCTATATTCATAAATGTAATTATTGTCATAATTGTTAAGTGTTTTTGTATATTTAATGTTAAAAATGTTAATGTCCCTTAAAAGTGCGAATTTGAAAAAAAAACTTTTTATTTTTCGTGTCTACACAATCAGAGGAATGTATACTCTGAATTTCATGATTCTAGCTGCGGTCATTTGATTCGTACCATTTTTATCCCCTTTTTCCATTTTGATCCCAAAAAGTATGCATTTTGAAAAATCCGAGTATTTTACGTGTCTATGTAATCAGAGGAATGGATGCACCGAGTTTCATTAGTCGAGTCGTTTGGTCGGTACCATTTTTAACCCTTTTTGTCCCATTTCGTCCCCTACGAATAAGGATCACTTTATGGTGCACGTTTTTGTTATAGGGGAATGCGCATACCCAATATCAAGTAAGATAGATTGAAAAAACACACTTAAATACTCTAAAATATTATGAGTATTTTTAGTCCTTGTGAGGTAAAAATTTTTCCCTTTGGATCGATTTCGCCCAGTTTCAAGAATATATATATTAGAGTGGCTTCTTTTGTGAGGAAGAAAAAAAAATATTGTTGTTTTCCTCCTAATTTAAGCATTGAAAGAACAAAATTTCAGATGTTAATTTTCAAAAATTAGCTTTTTGTAAGACTAGAATGTGTTTACGATGCAAATAATCCCATATTTCAGTTTTTACATCACATTTAACCCACTGAGAACCGAAAGTAAGAAATAAAATTGTCGGCCATTTATGGGTTAGGAAGTTCTAAAAATTGGAATTGGTGATCAATACCTCTTCAACGATCCAACAAAAACACAAATCGAACTAAAAATATGGAAGTTATTGCAGCGTTTATAAAAAATTGCACAAACATGTTAAAATTCTACCCTCTATTCTGGGTTAAGATGCAAGTTTTTGATATGGTTTGATAAGGCCAGATTTAAATTTCTAGCAGTTTTTTTTTTTCTAAATACAATTCTCTTCGTGAATTTTATTTAAGAAAAACCTGATTTATAGAGGTTATTTTGAACGCGTCCAGCTCTGGAACGGACAATGATAAAAGCGAAATATTTTGGGAGAACACATAAAACAAACTAATCTTTCATTTTAGTCGGGAACATCCACTACTTTTATTTTGAAGCCACTCTAATATATATAAAGAGTGATTTTTTGTGAGGTTAGGATTTTCATGCATTAGTATTTGACAGATCACGTGGGATTTCAGACATGGTGTCAAAGAGAAAGATGCTCAGTATGCTTTGACATTTCATCATGAATAGACTTACTAACGAGCAACGCTTGCAAATCATTGAATTTTATTATCAAAATGCGTGCTCTGTTAAGAAAGTTCAGAAAGAAAGAAATTGTGTTCAGCGACGAAGCTCATTTTTGGCTCAATGGGTACGTAAATAGGCAGAATTGTCGATTTTGGAGTGAATATCAGCCAGAAGCATTGCAAGAGCTACCAATGCATCCAGAAAAAGTCACAGTTTGGTGCGGTTTATGGGCTGGTGGCATCATTGGACCGTACTTCTTCAAAGATGATGCGAATCGTAACGTAACTGTGAATGGTGAGCGCTACCGTGAGATGATATCCAACTTTTTTTTGCCCAAAATGGAAGAACTGAACTTGGTTGACATGTGGTTTCAACAAGATGGCGCTACATGCCACACAGCTCGCGATTCTATGGCCATTTTGAGGGAAAACTTCGGAGAACAATTCATCTCAAGAAATGGACCGGTAAGTTGGCCACCAAGATCATGCGATTTGACGCCTTTAGACTATTTTTTGCGGGGCTACGTCAAGTCTAAAGTCTACAGAAATAAGCCAGCAACTATTCCAGCTTTGGAAGACAACATTTCCGAAGAAATTCGGGCTATTCCGGCCGAAATGCTCGAAAAAGTTGCCCAAAATTGGACTTTCCGAATGGACCACCTAAGACGCAGCCGCGGTCAACATTTAAATGAAATTATCTTCAAAAAGTAAATGTCATGGACCAATCTAACGTTTCAAATAAAGAACCGATGAGATTTTGCAAATTTTATGCGTTTTTTTAAAAAAAAGTTATCAAGCTCTTAAAAAATCACCCTTTATAAGTACTTTATAGGGTCTCAGGTCGACATTTTAGAGTGTTACAAACGGAATGACAAAGTTAGTATACCCCCTCCTGGAGGTGGAGGGAATAAAAAGCAATGGAGATTATCGATTATTAAGGCTTTCGATTTTGAGTCCATTAGAACGAAAACAAAATTCGATTTTTTAACGTCCGATAACTCGATAACTAAGCCAGATATCGACAACATGCCGACCAAATATGTGGTCAGGTCATGGGGCCTCGGATATCATATTGCCCCCAAAAACATTTTTCATATTTTTAGCGAGGTTGGTATGTTGTTTTAAACGCTCGTTTTTTAGTTTCTTCCTGCAAATTTCTTTTATTTTTCCTAAAAATACTTAATTTAGAAGTGTTTAAGGCTCTTTTTGAATCATGGTGCTCAACGGACTTTTCCAAATTTGCTAATTTTTCTGAAATTAATAGAGAGTGTATAGTTAAATGCGGATATGGACGTAGATTTCTTAAAAAATATTAACAAAAATTAAAATTCTTAACTTTTATTAAATTTTTATTCTGGCAAAACTAGCATTTAAAAAATGGATTTTTTGTTAATTTTGTATTCTGTAATATAATACTATTAGCGGATTTATTTGGGGGTTTCCTGCGGAGAAAATTTTACAAAACTGTGAATTTCTTTGTTCGAATTGTTGTCCTGTTGCCTTTATCATTTTCATTTTACTTCTACTAGTAAGTCCGTTGTACACATCGTCTCCTTCAAAATACTTTTGCGAAAATTGGTCAATATTGCGACTTCATATTTGCTATTGGGAAAGAATGATGGAATATTCAACTCTTCCAAATTCAAGTTCATCCATGAGAAATTACCCTGAAAGCAGAAGCAACAATTTATTATTGAATTGTCTGATTGAAAAGCCCAATTACCTTTTGATAGGGACAACTCTGCGGGAAATTATTGGACGCGTAGAAATTCTTCACCCACGATGTAAGGAAACCCGTCACTCGTTTGTTCCCTCTTCCAACGAAATCACACATACCGAGGTCATATTGAAACATTTGCTGGCGTTTGTTGCCCGACATCCTCATTGTAATCGTTAGAAGAATATATGGATCGTGGGTAAAATTGCGGGCTACAGTCATTATAACGTCCATAGCTCTATTGTCGCGATGAATGTTCACATAATAGTTATGAAGATATTGTCGATTGAATGTTGTCTTTGCGGACAGAAAGTGAACCGTTTTGGACGATTTCTGCCAGATAAAGGAGTTATTGTGGATTTTCTGCTTCCTTGTATTCAGGACTTACCCTTCCTTCAATGCCCGCTAATAATAGCGAAAGAAGTGCGAATTGTAACAAGCGTTTCATTGCGACGAACGTTTCGAACTGACCAAATAATTGAAATCGACCAATCAATTGAAGCCTACTTATTTCCGTCGCTAAAGTCCATTAGTAATAATGATTTTAATTTAATGTAATTTGGTGTTCTTCAAGTTCAAGTTCATGTTCAAGTTCATTTTTCAAAATAAACACGCATTGATATATGCAATCGAGGGTCAACAACAGATTGCAATGTAAACAGAATTAAATATTTTTATAGACCACTCTCGATTATAGAACGGGGCAACCAAAGCATATCAAAATAATAATTAATAAAAGGGAGAAATCTTAAAAATATATAAGACCGTATTTCCTGTCCTTTTTTCGGTCGTTTCCATTGGAACGGGAGAATAGTGAAATTCAGTGTGTATATTGACTATGACTGTGTGGGCACGAAAAATAAAGATATATTTCGATATTCGTGCTATTAGGATAAAAACGGGATAAAATTGGTACCACACAAGTGGCCGTAGCTAGAATAATGAAATTTTGTGTTTCAACTCGTCTGTCTTCGTTAGGGTTTGGGGTTTCCCGGACATTTTCATTTCCCGGGAAAACGGGAATGAAAAATTTCATTCCCGGGAATCCCGGGAATTCCCGGGAAAAAATAATTTATTTATAGGTATGTCCAATATGGTTTAATATATGGTTTTTCAATACTGTCATATTACAAATTAAAAACTAATGTTGTTGTCAAACTATTTTACAAATTATTTTTCATTTTTCAAATATTTTACTCTACACCTTTTCAAGGTTATATTCGGAACATACAAATTAATATTCATAAATGTAAATTCATAAAAGGAACATATAAATTCATAATGGGTAATGTAAATTTATAATAGGAACATGTTAATTCATAATGAGAAATATAAATTCATAATGAGAATTGTTAATTTATATGGAGAACAATTAATTCATAATAGCAACAGACCATTTCATAATGAAATATACAAGTTTGTAAGCAGAAAATCCAAATTCATAATCAGAAAATACGTTTTCATATTCAGAAAATATGAATTCATAATGAGAAAATATAAAATCATATTGAGAAAATGTAAATTTATAAATAGAACATTGATAAAATATGTGTTTCTACGAAAATATCCTAGAAAAATGTACATACATAGCTTCGATTATAAATTTTACACTTCCCGATTATGAATTTATATTTTATGAATATATATAAATAAGAATTTATATTTTCTAATTATCAAATCTCATTTTGTATTTATATATCTCATTATCAATTTGTATGTTCTTATTATGATTTTATATTTCTCAATAAGAATTTATATTTCGCATTACGAATTTACAGTGCTGATTGCGAATTATCATGCTCCTATTATGAATTTACATTTCTCATCATGAACTTACATATTCTGATTATAAATTACATTTTCTCATTATAAAAAAGATGTAGACTAATCGTCAGAATTGGACATTTATATAGCAGGTAGAAGTGACTGACACCTACACTAGATTCAAAATTGAAAACGATTAAGGTATCAAATAACTCATATGACGGAGAATGTTATGACACATTTAATTTAGAATATTCATTCTGTCTGGAGACAAAAATATTTTATAGAAACAGGGGGGAATATTCTAAACTGTAAAACAATAGAAACATAAAAAATTAATATTAATTTAATAAATTCATAAAATATTGAAATATTGAAATAGTCCAGTCATTAATTCTTACAAATGGCCATTGAAATACACCGTAGCATATATAGGGTCCGCCAAATAATTTTTTTGAAAATGCTATAAAAAAACTACTGAATATTTTCTCAAATTTCTTTTTTTATTTGAAACTACAATCCTTCCGGTTAATAATGGAAAATAATTTCATTCAAATGGCTGCCTCGGGCACCCCACAAAGAATAGTCCAACGGTTGAATAGTTGAAAAAAAAAAACGTTAGATGGCAGACCCTATATTTATATTGCTATTATATTTCTCTTGAAAATTTCCAGGCGAACAATTTTTATTGTATTCCTATTTTTAGACCATTTCTTTCTGGCTACATATGTAAAGTAAATTGTTCTTAAAGAATATGTTCACCTCGATTCTTCTAGAAAAACAAGAAAACTTACATTATGTACGCCATAGTATTGTCGGCATGATATTTTCATTTCACAGTAAAGATCCTGCAAATAGCCTCACAACAAGTTTTTATTCCCCTAGCTGGGTTTCGCATAAAATGGATATTTAGCGCATTTAAAAAGTATTGTTTGTCGTAATATAATATAAACAAGTACTCAACAATGTCAAATTGTCAGTAATGTAAATACATATATGAATTTGAAATACATCTAAAAATTCCAATTTATATAGTAACATTAAATTATTGATCAACATAATAAATGAATTATTTTTTTAATATTTCCCGTATTCCCGGGAAATTGAAAATTTTTTCCCGGGAATTCCCGTCCAAATTTTTCCGGGAATTCCCGGGAAAAACGATTCGGGAATTCCCGGACCCCAAACCCTAGTCTTCGTAGACACGCACAATATGAGTATTTCTCCCAAATCGTACTTTAAGGTCAACATTTAAACTTACTTCACTTCTTTGTAAAGTCGACAGGGGGTAATCCACCGGTAATTCCTTGGAATGCACTCCGGCCGAACTTAACGCCTTTTTACTTGTTATTATTAGTAATGGCGTAGTTTCTATTTGTCAAATGTCAAAGAATAAAAGCTTCAAAAGTGACAGCTACCGAAATACCGGGTAATTCCAAATAACACCTCTTGTTGGAAAACCCTATATTTGAAAAATCTTTTGCTGATGAAAAGAGTAGTTCGTATTGTTTCATCTAAAGTACATATATATTGCCGTCATCACTATATATGTGATATAGGAAATATAGAATATATAAATTGTAACGGGTGTGACATTTTCGTGAAAATCCCGTTGCGATATCGCACTAGCTAGTTATAGCTAGGGAAATGAATTGTTGCCATTATATTTTTGGAACATAATCAAAGATATGTCTTATGACAAGTATACACATTACTGCCTTGTTGCAATTTCGTGGAATTGGCCAATACCATCCATTCAGACCCAACCATTATGCAAAATACGAGTATATCTTTTTATTTTGCGCTTTTTTTCGGTCAGAGGTATGTACACTAGGGAGGATCGATTTTTTTTCGCATAAAGCGTCAACCATAATAGGAAAATTATACTCTCAGAAAAAAGTGAACCCTATAATGAGTTAAAATTGAAAGTTGAACTTCATATACCGCTAAAGAAATATTTCCTCATATCTAGTTCACACCTTTCCTCGAAAGAAGTACATGCTTTGGACTTGATTTTAGTTCAGTTGTATTTCAAATCAAGTAAATCTTTACTCAAACTAGGGTGTCCAAAAACCGGTTATTTTAGAAAGACGGTTTTCGGTTTAACCGAAAATTCAATTTTTTAAACTGGTTTTCGGTTATAGTTTTTTTACAAAACCGGTTATAACCGGTTTTTTTAAATCAAAGTACGAAAATATTAAAATTAAATTTTTTATTACGAAAGTAAATACAATTCATTTTTAGTAAAGGTACATTAAATAAAGAACTTCAGTAGCACTTTTTAGTTCGAGATCGTTTTAAAATAAAGTCAATTCTATAAAATAATTCATATTTATACACTCCACGAGAGTATTATGTCTTTGTGCATTTGTTTGTAACACCCAAAAGGAAACGACCCATTGTTAATTATACCGATCGTCTTAGAATCACTTTCTGAGTCGATTTAGCAATGTCCGTCTGTCTGTCCGTCCGTCCGTCCGTCCATCTATTCTTGTAATCACGATACAGGTCGCAATTGTAGACAGAACCAAATGAAACTTTGCACAACGATGTTTTTCGGGATAAGGACGAACGCTATTTAATTTGAAGAAAATCGGTTCAGATTTAGATATAGCCCCCATACGAATTTCACTCCCGATTTGACTCTTTTCACTCTAGATACCACATATTACAACAGATTTTCTTTAAAATTGGCAAAACATCTTATATAGTAACTAGAAACACTTGTGGTAAAAATGTGTTAGATCGGTTCAGATTTATATATAGCTCCCATACAAATTTCTCTCCCGATTTGACTTTTTCCGCTCTAGAGACCACATAATGTATCATATTGTCTTCAGATTTGGTAAAACATCTTATATTTCCACTAGAAACACCCATGGTGAATATCGGTCAGATCGGTTCAGATTTATATATAGCTCCCATACAAATTTCGCTCCCGATTTGACTTTTGCCGCTTTAAAAGCTACATATTGTGCTCGATTTTCTTTAAATTTCGCACAACATCTTATAATCTAACTAAACAAAACTATGGTGAAAGTGGGTAAGATCGGTTCAGATTTAAATATAGCCCAAATTCAAATGTTGCTCCCATAAGTTTAACCGATTTTGGCCAAACTATACATTTTATATTTCACCTATTTCGTTCCAGGTTTCAATATATCCTCATACAAATGTCCTTTCCGATATAAAATTTTTTGTCAAACACATACATTTACAGGATACAAAAAACCTTCCCGTTTTCACTTTTTCACCGAATTGAATTGTATTCGGATTGAAAGTGGAGTGTATCATAGAGTCGGCCCGCCCGACTTTAGCCTTTCCTTACTGGTTTTCGTACAAAAACTTGAATAAAAAGTTTACATATAATTCGTCTTATAATAATATCGCATTATTAGTATATAATTCAAGTGATAATTTTGTAAGCGATTTTTTTGTTTGTTTTTGATAAGGCTTGACTTAGAAAAAACACGCTCGCTAAATGTTGATGTAGGGCTAACACTCATCAAGGCATCATATAAGTAACTTAGCTTTTAAGTATATTTCTTTGTTTTGTCAAAAAATGAGAAATCGTCATATAAAGTCGCCTGCCTTTCGCCTTTTCGAGCAATTTATTATTATTATTTGGTTTAAATTCAAAATTAAATTACAAGACTTTTCGTTGTCACAACTTATATTCGAATCTAAACCGTTGTCTAAATATGGTTCTACAGAAATTATGTATCCGATTTTTATGAGTATTTCAATACGCCATCGTTTAACGGAAATTTTCCGGAGCTTAAAAACAGCAAAGGTATATTCAATGTTTTTACTCTTCTTTCTTCCAGTCTCGCCATCAGCCTTTGCCACAAATCCAGGGCGTATGTGTCTTCTATCTTTTTTAAATTGTTGAATAAAAATGTTTGTATTGCTTCGGCTTCTATGAGTGTTGCTGCCGATGTTTTGCTCACAACAAGTACATTTTTACTTAAACTGAGGAAAATTTTACTTGATACAAGGAAAATAGTGAGCTTAGAATAACTTCAATTTAAATCAAAATAATTCAAACAAATGCTTTTGCTTCAGACTAATACAAAAATGACAATATTTCTCAAAAATTTCATGATGCGTCTTCCGTAAAGAGTTGGGCTATTACTCCATGATTGCTGTGAAGGCAAGGTATGCGCCTTGGAACAATATTTGAACTATTTAAGAAATAAGTCTCTGCAAACGAACGAGAATTGATTCTTAGATTAATATTCCAGAGTTTTCTATGACAGATACAATACGTTTTCTTTGGATTTTCTTAGCATAATAGCAAAGAAAGATTAAAAAAAAATATATCGCCAAAAGCCGACTTAAGTCAAGAAAACGGAAATTATATTATTTTTTTTTAGTTTTTGTGTTGTTTGATTAGTGAACAATTTGATTGACTTTCTATATGTTTTTCTATCACAAAAAAATATGATTTTTTATTTCCGTTTGTTTTTCGGCCTGGTGAAGCGGGCGGGGGTTCAGCTAGTTATTAATATAATTCATTACTATATTTTTCGACTTTATTGTTTCGACGTGGAATAGTATATATCGTTTTCAAAATTCAAATTAATTAATAAATAATTTAGTGTCGTCTAATGTCACTCCTGAATCATTAAGCGGTCAACGGACCTCTCCAAAATGTCAAATTTCACTAGTTTTTACATTTTGTCCAACAATATGCACACATTTATATTGAGTGGGGAAAATATGTTTCAAAATTATGGGATTTTTTTTATTAAAATGGTTGTCATTTCATTATGTACCGCCGAGATGTGGGACTAAAAAATATTCTGAACATTTTCTAATTGGTGCTTTGTGATTTGAGAATTTTTGATAGTAATTGGAGTGTAAACAATTCAAGAAGGACATTAAACTCTTCTAAATTAAGTCGTCTTTACTATAAATAAAAGTAAAATAATAAATAAATAAAATTTGCACTCATAGGAAGAAAGAAACATTTTGCAAGAGAAATAATGTTGTCGCCTGATTGGAGAAAAATCTTGAAAATTGGACCCTTTTTTGGTGTTTTGTATTCAAAAATGTATAACTTCTGATTGAAGTATATAAAGAGTGATTTTTTTGAGGTTAGGATTTTCATGCATTAGTATTTGACAGATCACGTGGGATTTCAGACATGGTGTCAAAGAGAAAGATGCTCAGTATGCTTTGACATTTCATCATGAATCGTCTTACAAACGAACAACGCTTGCAAATTATTGAATTTTATTATCAAAATGCGTGCTCTGTTAAGAAAGTTCATTGCGCGCTTCCATTTTATGGTCAGTTTAATCGACCCACTGAAGCGGCTATTCGGGCTATTGTGACTAAATTTCGCACCAAATTTACATTGTTGGACATTAAACCACCAACACGCTTACGTAGAGTGCGAACTGAAGAAAATATCGCAGCTGTATCGGCCAGTGTTAATGATGACCACCAATTTTCGATTCGTCGCCGTTCGCACCAATTGGGTCTCTGTTACTCAAAAACGTGGAAATGCCAAAATTGGACTAAGCGGATGGACCACCTAAGACGCAGCCGCGGTCAACATTTAAATGAAATTATCTTCAAACAGTAAATGTCATGGACCAATCTAACGTTTCAAATAAAGAACCGATGAGATTTTGCAAATTTTATGCGTTTTTTTTAAAAAAAAGTTATCAAGCTCTTAAAAAATCACCCTTTATTTATTGTATAAGAAATTCAATTATTTTATAATAAAAGGTTTTAAGGTCTATAGGTTTTAAATTCGAGTAATGATATTAAAAAGTTTAATATACAAAACCAATTTCGCCAAAAAATGTGATTTTTATGAAGAAATGAATAACTACAATAATTCGTTCAGGATTTTCATCAATTTGACCGTATTCGTTAAATTTGACTAAAGATTATAATTTATATGAACCACATAAAAGCGCCCCATAAACAACCTGGATTTAGTAATCAAATTGTCGGTCCCTTTAGCCTTTCCTTACTTGTTTTTATATGACATATCAAAAACAGTTTGTCCACAACTAACACGATTAAACATTTTTCAATTGTTTTTTTTTGTGATACCTTTTATAAAAATTGCGCAGCATTAAAATATACACTAGAAAAACATGACGGTTTGACACGTAAAGGTGGGCAATTTAAAATTTTATGTTTGAACTACCGATTACTTTGACTTTGAAAGGTAGAATAACATTTATTTTTATATTCAGGTTTATGTTTAACATTGGCAAAATGGGACGCTTAACGCTCGAACAAAATTGGGAAATATTAAAAACTTACTTTGAAATAGTGAGTCTTTAACGCAAACTTTAAGAAATTTAGATTGCAAATTTTCGTGTTTTCAGATGAAGTTCATTTTCATCTCGGTGGCTAAAAATGGCGTTAAGTTCGGCCGGGCCAAACTTTATATACCTTCCATCATGGATTGCATTCCACAGAGGATGTCGATTTTCGTAGTACAGTAATAAATATTACAGGAAAATATAAATTTTTTAATATAGCAAACCAAAACAAAAATTGAAAAAATAATTTTATAAATAAATATAATATTTTAATTATTTCAACCCACGCTTATAAGGTCAATTCAAAAAAAAAATATTCTTATATTTATATTTTCAAAAAGCTTAAATACCATAAATATTGGTAGATAATGGGTGCTACAGTTGGTTGTATTTTTATTCTATTTTAATTCCAAAAGTACAAATTTTGAAAATCCTTTATCAGACGTACATAGTGCAAAATAACCTAACTTCATGATTCAACCAATTTTTGCCGTAAAAGAAAAAGTACGAATTTGGATAAACTTTTTATTTTTAGTGTCTACGCAGTCAGAGGAATGTATACTCCGAATTTCATGACTCTAGCTGCGGTCATTTGATTTGTACTATTTGCACCCCCCTTTTTCATTTTAACCCGAAAAAGTACGAATTTCGAAAAATCCGTTTAGTTTACGTGTCTACGCAACCAGAGGAATGTATACACCGAATTTCATTATTCTAGGTGTAACCGTTTGGTTTGTACCATTTTTATCCCTCTGTACCCATTGCATCCCTTAAAAGTACGAATTTGGAAAAAACCTTTTATTTTCCATATCTACGTTGTCAAAGGAATGTATACTCCAAATTTCATGACTCTAGCTGCGGTCATTTGGTTTGTACTATTTTTATCCCCTTTACCCATTGTGACAGTACGAATTTCGAAAAATTCGTTTATTTTCCGTGTCTACAAGGTCAGAGGGATGTATACTCCGAATTTCATGACTCTACCTGCTGTCAAATGATTGGTACTATTTTTATCCCCTTTTTCATTTTAACCCCAAAAAGTACGAATTTTGAAAAATTTGAGTATTTTACGTGTCTATGATGATTAATCTAGGGGCTGCCGTTTGGTTGGTACCATTTTTATCCCTCTATTCCCATGTTATCCCTTAAAAGTACGAATTTGGAAAAAACTTTTATATTATGTATCTACTCAATTAGAGGAATGTAAACACCGAATTTCGTGTTTCTAGCTTTTGTCGTTTAATATGTCCCATTTTTATTCCTTTTTTGCCCCATTTCACCTCCTACAAAAAGGAATCACTTTATGGTGCACGGTTTTGCTATAAGGGTAATGTGCATAACAAATATCAAGCAAATATAAACAGACATATTCAAAAGACATGCTTAAATACGCTAAAATATTGGGTATAATTATGGCTATTTTTAGTCCATGTGAGGGAAAAATTTTTCCCTTTGGGTCGATTTTGCTCAGTTGCTATCCCAACCGATCTACGACTATAAGACGAATTTGTGGTAAATGTGAAGGTTATAGCTCCTTTCGTTTAGATGCTAGCGTGCTTTCAACAGACGAACATGGTTAGATCGTCTTAGAATTTTATGACGATGAAAAATATATATATTTTATAGGGTCTCAGGTCGATATTTCAAAATGTTACAAACGGAATGATAAAGTTAGTATACCCCCATCCTGGAGGTGGAGGGTATAAAAATTGCTGCATATGCGGTTTAGAGGACTCACACAACTATTGAGAAGCCAATGCATCCAGAACGAGTCACTGTTTGGTGTGGATATTGGGCTGTACTGAAAAATTGGGTTGATCGGATGAGATACTGCCGAGCCAGTCGTGGTAGTCATATGAATGATATTGTGTTCCATTATTAAATGACAAAGTTCAGCCTTTCCAATAAAACCAAAAATTTGAAAAAAAATGAAATCAATACTTTTTTATAGCCGATTGTAATTTAAAGTTTTAAATGGTCCTATTTTCCAAATCATCATTAACCAAGGGTTTCTTTCTGGTGTGTGACTTCTGTATTTGTATTTCGTGACCCAGCCTAATGTTGAGGCATGATTTATGTACAGCGTTGGTCATCTTATTATTACACCCATCCTATAGATGCATGTACGAGTGCCTGCAACATAAATAAATATCATGCAATATTGTTTTAATAGTTTAAACGTGCATCTTGGAGCGGACATGTTCACGTAGATATTTTGCAAATGTGTGATGGAAAAGGAAAACATTTCGTGCACCTTGTCCTGCATGTTCGGCATGGCATGGCATGGCATGGCACGGCTACCGGAAACGGAACTCCATTTAAAACCCGAAATAACAACACCTTCCATCCAACTAAAAACTAATTTTGATATTTGAAAAATGTGCTAAGTATTAGACAACCACAATTATCCCTGACATAAGACGGAAATTGTGTTTTGGAAAAATAAAATTAAAATTGGAAAACATGTGGCAAACAACAAACCAATTTAAACAACACCAGCAAAAACAAAAACCTGAATGTTTTTCTGAAAAATGAGTTAAAGTTTTAAACTCCAGTAGTAAGAAGAACAAAAAATAAACAAAATGAAATTGTATTTTAATTCAAGTTTAACGACGACAAGAGGAGTGGATAAATTCCCTGCAATGCCTGGTGGCTGGCTCTACAGAATACACTCCGATGTCACGTAGTCACAATCCGCCGAGGCATTGCATCAATACCAGCTCACATATTTCCACTTGAAGTTGTTCACATTTCCCCCCCCCCCCACTCATGAATATGAGAGTGAGGGGGGGCGTCATCCAGGACTGGAGCGGTGCTGGAGTGCTTGGCTGCCAGACGAGGAATGCATAATCTGCAGTGTTCATACTCGCATTTCATACGGAGCACAGGAAAGTGCACAGACTTATGTCACAGATATTCCGGTTGCATCCATCATGCACTGAATGATTAATCCGTTGGATGACAGCAAAAAGCCGCTAATGGATATCAAACGATTGGATTTACGGCAAATCGTTGCCGGATTACAAAGAGTGGGGAAGGGTATACATATACATATACATTGCAGAGTGTTTTTGTTTTCGTATAAACTACGCACTAAGAAGGCGGTGTAAATTGCATCATATCATTAAGGTGTCCCGAAAAATATTGTTTCTCTTTCTTTATTAAAATGTTCTATTACACTTTCATAACTTTTTCCAATATTATTATACCCTCACTCTACAGAGTAGGAGGGTATATATCATTTGGGACAGAACAACCATTTAAAGCATGGAAGGAGTGACTTAAGATAGTAAGTGTGTTTGGACCAAATACGTTTCACGACTTTTTTAAGTGTTTGAGCCATGTCCGTCCGTCTGGCTGGCACGATAACTCTCGAAAGGAGTTAAGGAATCAAATCAAACTTTGTATATTGTAATATTTTTCCCAAACTTAGTTTAAGTTCGAAGATGGGTGAAATTGCCACTCCCCTTCTGGTACCTCCCACACAAATAGTCAATATTCCAATGATAAAATAAAACCCATATAACTTCCACACGGATAATCGGAATCAGCCATATTTTGGTATTTGATAATATTTATGTAATCACTTTAAGTGTACTAAATATGGCCGGTTTTGCCATGCCCCTTACAGTACCTCCCACACAAATCACGCAAAACTACGTAAAATTAAAGCTGTCATAACTTCTATATTAATGATCGGAATATTGTGAAATTTGATATTTAGCAATGTTTTTTAGTGGTTACATTCCCATGGAATTTGGGCGAAATTGCCACACCACTTCTGGTACCTCCCACACGAAGTGGCATAAACATTGGTTACAATAAAACCGATAAAACATCCATACGGGTAGTCAAAATCATTTGCAATTTGTTTTATAATCACTTTAAACCTACAAAATATTTACGCTTTAGTCACACCCCTTCTTGTACCTCCCATACAAATGTCTCTGTCCTAGGTAATATTATATTTTATCCTGTTTTACAATTGTTTTATAAATAAGGAAGTTGGTGACACGAACCTCCTAGCGCCTTCCACACAAATTATCCTGCCATACATAGAAATTGAAGAAGACTGTCTGGACGAGGGTTTAAATTAGCAACTTATTTTGCGATAAATGTCCTTTTCCCATCATCTCCATTGTTTTGCTATTGACGATAACGAGTTCCTTTATAATAGTTTAAAAAATGATTCCTGGCGATATTTCTTCATATTCGTTGATATGATCTGCATTTATTGTTGCATACAATGTTCCTCATATAAGTCTACCAATTTCTCATCTTAGATTCCCAACAAAAAATGGAAGTACTTCTGTAGGAAGCACTATTTAACCGCATCTCAAAATCCAAATGTTCGTATTTCCCGCTTTTGAATATGTGGTGGGCAGTGTAACATTTTAAATTAGAATATATAAAAGATAAGGAACTGATTATTTTTTTTAAATTTCTTGTTTTATTGCAAAAAGGTTGAACTTTGTCATTTGATAATGGCACACAATATCATTCATATAACTACCACGACTGACTCCGATCAACCCAATTTTTCAGTACAGCTCAAAATCCACATTAAACAGCGACTCGTTGTGGATGCATTGACTTCTCAATAGTGACATATGGGTTCTCTGAACCCCATATGCAAAAATTTTGCTTATCGACATAGCCACGGAGATGATAAAGAGCTTCAGGTAGCCTGAAATGGAGACCGATCTTTTCTCGATTTTCACATGAAAATTTTAACATGAAAGGCCGTACACATAGTGTGCTCTCCAATGCGGACAGGCGGAGAGAGAGAAGCTTCGAATTCTCATGACTCAATAGCCAAGATAAGACAAAGCGCTGGTGTTAATTCAAGCTTAAGGCGTGTTATTTCGAAATGTAAACAAATAAAAAGAATAAAAATTTAAAATCCTACCCGTAAAATGCAACGCCTTACTTTCTGCCGTCCTGAGGGTCCTGATGTCTACTCCTATTATTTTAATGATTTGCGAAAAGAGAGTCATCATTTGGACCGCCTAGATAGCCGAATGGGGGGTATCTGGTATGGAGTGCGATTTCGTATTATGGCGCCTGAAAGTTTCAATTTTTGAAGACGACGATGAATGCAACGGCGTACATTGGCGTCATACAAACGGCATGCCCGTTCTTTACAAATCGTTTAGGACCTCTGCCGTCGACATTTCAACATGACAACGCACCAATTCACACTGCTTGGATCGTACAATCGTATATAGAGAGACAAAACGTAGTGCTATTAAACTGACCCCCATATTCACCGGACCTCAACATTATCGAAAACGTTTGGGGATGGGGGTAATGGGCCCCCATTATTATTATATTTTAGTAAATGGGGGCCATTTATAAGGGCGCCACATTAAAAAGTGGACCCTTATAGTCACTTTCAAAGTAGGTATTCTTTATTGAAATATAACATGCAAAATGTTATCAAGATCCAATGTAAGATGTGGGTTCTATAATAGTGTGAACTGGGAGCCCATTTGTAGGGGGCTATACCAAAAAATTGACCTATACAGTTGGCTTTTAAAATAGGTGTTTCTAGTCTAAATGTAACATTGTGTGGGAAATTTAATCAAGGGGCTATGTAAAACCATGGACCCATGTGTTTCAATTTACCTCTAACTTTTTCTAGTTCAAATATAAGACAGCCCTGAAAATGCTGTCATGATCCCATGTAAAATGTGTATTCTAAAGCAGTAATAGTGTAAATTATAGGGATATTTGTATGGAAGCTATATTTAAATCGGAACCGATTTCCTACAAATTCTATACCGATGGTCCTTGGCCAAAAAAACAACTTCTGCCAAATTTCACTACAACCGGACAACAATTGCGACATGTAGAGTGCGAACAAGCTTTGATGGTCAGCAGACGGACGGATAGACAGACATAGTTAAATCGATTCAGCTCGCGATTCTAAGCCGATCCGTATACTTAAAGGTGGGTCTAACTCTATTATTTCATGGTGTTACAAACATTTGGTGAAAAACTAATTTCTTATACCCTAGTCCACGAAGTTGTGTTGGGTATAAAATGTCATATTGGTCTAAAGTCATAAAATTGTTCAAAAAGGTTATTTTTTTTAAATATCTAATTTCTAATAAAATTAATTCCAATTCAAAATCTCTTAAAATGTGAAAGAAACAGTTCGACAAATTCGAAAAAAAGAAATTACGTTTTTTTTTTTTCAATTTTCAAAATCAAAAAATGTGAAAAATCTGTTATACGAAAAAAACATTTTTTTTCCGCATATTCATAATATACGTAAAATAATGTTAAAAAACATAAAAAATAAAAATTTTGTCTTTCTTAAAAATCGAAAAAAATAGTCAACTTTGGGCTAGTTTCTAAAATATATTCGATTGCCCGATTGCAATGTTAATATCTCAAAATAATTCTTGTCTAATTTAAATTTTTTTACAGAAGTCAAAAATGTTTACTACAACAAAAGTTACACAGTGCAACACGAAAAAATATAACCATACGTGATAAAAGCCCAAAAATAAGACCCGTGTCTGCCAGTTTTGCCCAAAGTCATGCACTTTTTAATGGCCACCAAAAGATTTGGGGCTTCGGTGTCATTTTTGCAAAAAGTGATCATTTTCTCAGACACATGTCTTGCCAACCGTTTGGAATTTTGATTTACTGAGGCAAAGTTGTAGCTCTTGTCACAGAGAACAAAAATTGTGAACATATAAAATTAAAAAATCTTCATCAAGGTCAAAATAGCAAAAAAAAACTTAAAAAAATCGAGTTTTAACCTTTTTCCCCTGTTCAGGTCCGTTCAAAATTCAAGGAAACAATCAACTACAAAAATGTAACTAAGAACTCAATAAACAACTTCCTAGGAATGATTCTTAACACCGTTTAGGTAGGAAATATATATCTTGCAGGACTGTTTATGTTAATGGTCAGTCCGACTATAGTGCGTATTAGTAATATTATCCTTAATCAACAGTACGTATACGCTACCTATACACACTACAGCCTATAAGATTTATTCAACGACATTTGCGATTTTGACCTCGAAGATGAAGTTTTTTTGATTTTATATGTTCACAATTTTTGTTCTTTGCGACAAGAGCTACAACTTTTCCCCAGAGAGTAAATCTAAATTCCAAACGGTTTGCAGGATATGATCCTGAGGGGCCCATAAAAAGTGCATGACTTTGGGCAAAACTGGTAGACAATGCTCTTTTTTTGTCTTTTATCACGTAGTAGTGTCAGTATATGGTTATATTTACATGACTTAACAAATTACACACAGTGTTATTGAATTTTGGGCGATGGATTTTTATTCTGAATCACCGTAGGGCAATTTTTATACAAAGTCGTTACACTTGCACCGAATGATATACGTCTGAAACTATAAGCAAAATGAAGTTTTTGGGCGTTTTTAGTTTTTCATTCCTCATCCTGTCGTCTTTTCACAGGACTACAAAATTCCAAATGATAACATTTTTCAAAAAATATACTTATTCGCAACCTAAGTGTCAAATAAAAGAGGACAATATATAAAATATCTTCCTTCTGTCTAAATTAGTTTAATATTATAAATCATTTCAAACTTGCAGCTTTCTAGCTTCTTCTTCGATTCTAACGATTCTTCGTGAGATTCGGTGTTTACATATCTCTGTCTAAGTAGATGCACAATGGGTTCTTAGAAATGTCCCTTTAGCATACATTAAACTACGTATGTTTATGTTTGGGAACACCTTAATCTACTTATTCGAAGTACTTCAGACTGATACTGGAATGTATTAGGCTCTCGAATTGTTGCAGGTAGCAACGTGATAGGTATTTCAGGACATCGTCACCTAAATTTATCTAGAGGCATAGTTTTGATGGTTTTCAAAATGAATTGGTTTGTTTTTAATTCACCAAATACGTTTTTGTGGACTGTAGAATTTACAAAGAACAGAGAGTGATGTTAAATAGAGATATAAAATCGTTAATTTTACTAAATATACTTTTTACTATTGTACTTGACACAAACACAGCATAACACTCGGCATAATTAATTAATTTAATTCGAAAAAAAAATTACTTTTTCAAAATTCTATCATCAAAATCTTATCATAAAAAATAAAAGCTGCATTTTTGGATTTAGCAAGGGTGAATTCAAAATAAAGTATTTTTCCATAAGATAATTTTAAAATGTTTGTAACTTTTTGTCGTATAAGATCAAATCTTATTTTTTATTTTTTCTTATTTATTTTATAAACAAAAAATATACGTAAGTACGATGGTGGCAGTGAGACACTCCATAAGTTTCATGATGATGTTCCTGGTACATGTTCTAAAACAATTATAAACATGATTATGAACACGTAAAAATAAAAATATAAATATAAAGCAATCAACTATGGGTTAATTTCTAAAATATACCATATTTCCAAATTTGTCATGTTCATTAGGGGTGGGATAGTGTTGGATGGGAATTTTCGGAGTTCGATTTGGATACGGTTTGTGAGGTTCGGAAAAAAATTCATGATCCAAGAAATGGTGGTTGTTGCACTGGTGCAATTGGCACTCATCGGGATCAAAGGTGAGGGAAAAAAAGGTTAAAAATACATAAAAAGTCCCAAAACTGTCGCACCCAGAGGGGTTACATGTAAGAACACACATACCCCCATCACTACTCTTTAAGGGTGCTCCCACACAAAAATTAATCTAGTGGAGTTACCTCCTATCTTCAACCCGTAGGGTGGTCCCCATACGTTTTTTTATTTTTTATAATTTTTTTTACGGCAGTACGGCCCAAAACTGCCCTTGAGTCGTCTATATTTAATAGAATGCGAATTTATTTACAAATGGCGTGGTGGCATTTATTACTTGGCTGCAGACTACCACGATCATGATTTCGACCACAGCGACTTTGCAACATCAAACCCAGCCTCTATAAGGAGATGATTCCAACAAACGAACGAGAAGCACAACTCACTTGCCGAATTTGCGTTTAAAAAATCGCACCAAGTAATAAAGTACACAGATCCGATCTTACAAGCATCTCATTGAGTTGCATATTTAAGTATATGTATATGCAGGTATAGTTAGTTACCCAGCAATACTTTTTTATATATTATTTTAACTTTTTTATAATTTTTATATATTTTTTTAATTTTTTATAATTTTTTTATGAAGAAAAGGCCCAAAACTGCCCCGCAGTAGATCTTAGAGGGCAGAAGTGTAAGACTGACCCCCATTAGTTTTCCCTCCTCAATATTTTCCCCAAACATATCTACTCCCCAATCAGCACTCCTTAAAAGAATATTTGATATCAATCAGCACTCCTTAAAAGAATATTTGATGTACTTCCTTTTATGTCTAAGGGGGCTCCCAAGAAAAAGCAAAACTTTTAAAAAAATGTATCCCACCTCACTAGGGTAGTCAAATGTACCAAATGTTATGGCACAGAACATTGAGTCATCTATTAATGCAACGCACAGTGGTTCAGAATCAAAATCCTTCGGCCAAAATTCAATAACCTTTTGTGTAGTAGACATTTTAGAGTTCTGTAAAAAATCAAAATTAGACAAGGACCCAAGGATTATTTTGAGATATTAACAATAAAAATCGAGATATAGGATATATTTCAGAAATCGGCCCAAAGTTGACTACTTTTCGTATTTTTCGATTTTAAAGAAAAATACACTTTTTTTGTTTATGAGTGCAAAATCTCTTAAAATGTTTAAGAAACTGTTCGACAAAATCATAAAAAGAAATCACGTTTTTTTTCAATTTTCAAAATCTGAAAAACGTGAAAATCTGTAATACAATACATCTTGTCACGGATGCTGTCGATAGAGCGGTTGCATTAATAGATGACTATAACAATGTGCTGCTCCGTAAAATTTTGTACATTTCAATTCCCTCATGACTTCCGGATCAAGTTTTATAAAAGGTTTGCTTTTATATGGAAGCCCCCTTAACCATGTATTCCCTCCATACTAACTCCTTAGGATCGGAGTATATATTCACTTTGTCACTCGGTTTGCAACAGCTTAAAGAACATATATTCGAGGTAAAAATCTAAGACGATCTAGTCATGTTCGTTTGTCCGCCTATCTGCTGAAAGTTGAAATGTTTTTAATGGTGGCAATTCGGTCGGATTTGACAATGGGCGTCGTCCCAGAGGGAAACAATTTTCCCTAACAAGGACTGGAAGGACTGGGTGAGCCATTTAACATTTTAAATGTGAACTATCGATTACTTTGACTTTGAATGCCAAAATAACATTAATTTTTATTTTCGGGTTTATGTTTGACATTTGTAAAATGGGACGCTATACGCTCGAACAAAATTGCGAAATATTAAAAACTTACTTCCAAAATAGTGACTCTTTAACGCAAACTGTATGAAATTTACGTGGAAAATTTTCGTGTTTTTAGATGAGGCTCATTTTCATTCGGTGGCTATGACAATAAGCAAAATTGCCGCATATGGGGTTCAGAGAACGCACACGTGACTATTGAGAAGCCAATGCATCCACAACGAATCATTGTTTGGTGGGGATTTATTGGGTTGATCGGATGGGGTAATGCTGAGCCAATTGTGCAATTCTAATGAATGATATTCCAATAAAAGCAGTAATTTGAAAACATAATCAGTACTTTTTTATAGCCGATTCAAAAGTCGAAAATTTTCTGGAATGCATACAATTTTCTGGAATGCACACCGTGGTGGAGGGTATAGAAGATTCGGCCTGACCGAACTTAATACCTTTTGAAGTTAATTTTATTTAATTTTTCTTGCTTCAAGCTTCAAGAAATTTCGATAGTCTTTAGATGGAAAACCATCGTCTAACGCCCCCAGGAAAATGTCCATCAATTCATTTTTCCCATACAACATTATGTCCAACATTACTATTTTCCGTTGACCAGTTGAGACAGTCTCTCTTCTCACGAAAAACTATATTGCTCTGCAGTGCTGTAGTAGCATCATCATTCAGAAATATCCCATGTTGGCATCTGCCCTGAATACATACATATACATACATATATTCAATTTCTGATTGATTTTCCATGGAAATAGAAAATGTCAATATTTTGTGATCATATGCGTAAAATTGAAAAAGTTTCCTTTGAAACGCCTCTACATGGAGCATATCAATGGCCGGGCCATACTGTTGTTGCCACAAATTGTGGTCGTAAGCAGCAATGGATGACTGGCTGAGTGAGTGGTCGTATCATTTGCAATAACATTTACAGGCAACAACTCCTTTTGGAGCAAACATAGCAGGATGTTGTTGGTGTTGTTGCACAATCATAATGATAATGCTGCAGCATGGTGACTGCCGTATAATCAACATTTATGTGCAACTAAGTCAGCTTATGGCAGTTTCACTTTGTTATCACTCACTCACTCACTCACCCACTGCAGAGTGTGACACAAGCTGCCGGTGCCAATGTTGCAGCTCCCACCCAGTGTGTCACTGGATCAGTTGCAAAAAGTTGATGTTGCTGTTGCTGCAGCTGCTATTTTGTGGTTCAACGTTTGCGGTTAACCGACAAAGAACGAAAGTTATCTGCTCTCTTTTTATTTGCAACTCCCACAAAAGTTTCATGTTGCCCCCACCCCTCGCACTGACGAGCTGAGCTGAGGGACGGGGAGGCTGGCACAAGTCCTGCTGTAGGGAGACTATTTGTTAAAGAAGATTTAGTTTAGTATTAAATGTACTTACAGTGATATTATGGCTGCATTTATGTGAGATTTCATGCACAGCTAGATACAAACAGACACACACACCGACTCACTCATATATATGTATGTGTTTAGAGCCACACGTGCTCGCATGTTGTCCTTGCATCCTTGTTTGCTTTACTCGAAAAGAGAAATCTAATACCAGCTGGCTGCTGTTGTTCTTGGTTTTGTTGTTGCTTGTGTTGTTGGAAATTTCTGGAAAATTTGTTGTCATATCGCCAAGATGTGCTGCTGGCTTTTAAGGATTTCTTCGGATACAAAAGCAAAAAGACGGAAGAACAAATTGCTTTAAATCTTAATAATCTTTAGCCATAAAAGAAAGTTTTAAAGCCACCGGACGGAAGGAGTGAGCGATTGGGTGAGTGAGGAAGATGAGGGAGGCGCTGGTGAGCTGTAATACTGCAATGGTTGCATGTTGGTGTGCACTTAATTGCTCCTAACACCGAAAGTCGTATGAATTTCATTTGATTTGACAAAACGACCGATGTCACAGAGATTAAATGCAACACCACATTTTGTGTGTGTATGTATGCGTGTGTGGGTTTGTGTGAGTGCTGTTAATTTGACAGTTGACAGGATGGAAAGGTTAAAACCAAGTTTAAACTTAGGGTTTGTAACAATTAGAAGATTATGTAGAGGTAACAGGGTGGCATAGTTGTGGAGCTATTTAGGTGAAGTAATTATAAAATGTGGCGAACAAATGTAGTGGCTAAAGTTTACGGGGATAAGTTATTGTGCATGACTTTTTGGGTTCACCGCACAGTGGACAATATCAAAAGGAGCATGTCTTTAAATAGCATAACTTACCTGCTACAGACGGCAGAAGATATTGTAGGTGTTTGACATCTTTTTATAGCGACAACAAAATATTTGGGTTGACATTTAAAAACGCACAATACGTGAAATTCGCACATTTAGGGGGTAAAATGGAAAAAAGGGATACAAATTGTACCAATCAAATGCCGGCAGCTTGACACATGCAATTCGGAGTATACATTCGTCTGACTATGTAGACACGAAAAATAGAAAGGTTTTTCCATATTCCTACTTTCAAGTGATACAATGAAAGGAACAGATGGTACCAACCAAATGGCCGCAGACAAAGTTGTTGTGCCTAGTGTGTGTGTACCTCAATTAGTGTAAGATATATTTGGGTTAGAAGAGAACATTTCCATATTTTTTGTCGATGTTGGTTTAATATTTCTAATGTTGCGATCTCATTATTTGCTCGAATTCTTCATACACGCATATTTCTTATAAAATTCTAAATAAACTGATAGAAAGGTTAATGTAGATGTGTTGCTTCAATCAATTAAAAATGATAAAACTTGGAGAATGGTTCCATTTTATGCCCTCTTTCAAACTATTACAAACTAAAATAATATATTTGAACAAAAATTAAAATATATGATATCACAAAAGTCTTTTGCAACATATTTGTTTGCATTAGAATGTTAGTTATTAAAATATAAGCCAAAATTTTGTTTGTTCGACTTTTTTCTAAACCACTATTTCTATGTGAAAGTGAAATTCACAGTACTTGTAGCCATCATGAGTACCTTTAATTTAACATATAGTCATGCGTTATAGGATTTATATTTCCAAAATTAGAATACAAATATTTAAGGTACATTGGACGAAAATTGGAATTTTAGTAATTTTTTATCTTAAAAAGACGTTTACAATTAAAATAATTTTTAAAATCGTTTTGGAGTTTAGGAAGCCAAAATACATCTGAAAATATTATACATGACCCTTCCACCAATTCTTTAATGCATAGTGTAATTAATAAAAAAATCGATTGTAATCACTGCTACGTTGTAGATTAGTTAAAGTACATCGTACAAACAACGGTTGCTATAGGTGGCCAGTAAACATCTACATCGGTAGTGACATTTATTATTATGTAATATACCAAAACATTGACGAATGCAAACGATTTCAACTGTACATGTTACTAAATTTGACACAAAATCGCTTTCTAAGATTCAAAACATCCCCAAACATTTTTTAAGAAATCCCACAAAAATCTCTGTCTCCGTTTAATATTTCCCCGCATCTGGCAAGTATGTATGTATGGGGACTCGCGAAACTTCAAAGTACGAATAATTGGATACTCTACTAAAACATTGTGGATGGTAGTGCGTATGACAAATATACGTATGTCAGTTCATATTGATCATACGCTCCAGAATCCACAATGAAACAGCCAGCCAATGATGTTGAAATAATGCATTTTATAACTTTTATTGAAAATATCTAACCTTTTGGTACCGTCCTTTTGATTGCGTAGACACATAAAAAACAAACTTTTCGAAATTCGTACTTTTTGGGGCTAAAATGGAAAAAAGGGATAATAATAGTACCAACCAAATGACCGAAGCTAGAGTCATGAAATTCGGAATATACATTCCTCTGACTGCTCAGACACGAAAAATAAAAGATTTCTTCCTAATCCTAATGGGTACAAAGGGATAAAAATAGTACCAACTAAACGACTACAGCTAGAATGATGAAATTCGATATATACATCCCTCTAATTGCGTAGACACGTAAAATAAAGAGATTTTACAAAGTCGTACTCTTAAGTGGGTAAAATAGAATTCGGTGTATATATTCATTTGACTGCATAGAATAAAAATAAACATTGTTCATACTTTATATTTTTACGGCAAAAATTGGTTGAATCATGAAGTTACGTTATTTGGAAAATTATAATGGAAAATTAATGGATATTTGTACTTTTGGATAAAAATGAAATGGAAATACAACCAACTGTTTCGCCCACTATCTACCAATATTTATGATAATTACGCTTTTTTGAAAGTATAAATAGAATATTTATTTTTTAAATTGACTTGAAGTATTATTTTGATATATATCGGGTGATTTTTTAAGAGCTTGATAACTTTTTTTTAAAAAAAAACGCATAAAATTTGCAAAATCTCATCGGTTCTTTATTTGAAACGTTAGATTGGTCCATGACATTTACTTCTGAAGATAATTTCATTTAAATGTTGACCGCGGCTGCGTCTTAGGTGGTCCATCCGCTTAGTCCAATTTTGGCATTTCCACGTTTTTGAGTAACAGAGACCCAATTGGTGCGAACGGCGACGAATCGAAAATTGGTGGTCATCATTAACACTGGCCGATACAGCTGCGATATTTTCTTCAGTTCGCACTCTACGTAAGCGTGTTGGTGGTTTAATGTCCAACAATGTAAATTTGGTGCGAAATTTAGTCACAATAGCCCGAATAGCCGCTTCAGTGGGTCGATTAAACTGACCATAAAATGGAAGCGCGCAATGAACTTTCTTAACAGAGCACGCATTTTGATAATAAAATTCAATAATTTGCAAGCGTTGTTCGTTTGTAAGACGATTCATGATGAAATGTCAAAGCATACTGAGCATCTTTCTCTTTGACACCATGTCTGAAATCCCACGTGATCTGTCAAATACTAATGCATGAAAATCCTAACCTCAAAAAAATCACTCTTTATATATAGTGTAACCGTATTGGTAGCCTTCCCTTATAAGCGTGGTTTGAAATAAGTAAAATATTATATTTATTTATAAAATTATTTTTTCAATATTTTAGTTTTTTCGTTTGTATTTTTTTGGTCTGTAATCAATATTTGATTTGAACTGGGATATTGTCCTGGCTCAAGACCATTTTGCATCTATATTTAATAGAATGCAAATTTATTTACAAATGGCATGGTGACATTTATTACTTGGCTGCAGACTACCACTATCATGCTTTCCACCCTGTCTAAAGGTTTCATTCAGGTGGCTTCGCAGCGACTTTTCAACATCAAACCCGGCCTCTATAAGGAGATGATTTTCACAAACGAACGAGAATCACAACTCACTTGCCGAATTTGCGTTTAAAAAATCGCACCAAGTAATAAAGTACACATGCCATCTTTCAATATTTGTATTTGTTTTGGTTTAAAAAAATTTATATTTTGCGGTAATATTACTCCTTACGAAAATCGACATTTTTCGCCCACTTTATCCGTATGTGGAATCGCCTTCCGGCAGATATCTTCCCAGCTAATTATGATATTCATAAGTTTAAAACAAAAGTCAACAAACACTACTCCCTCTTTCCTCCTTCCAATATCTTATCCGTATCTTCCTTCCGCCAACGCAATGTGCTGCATTTATAGGGGACATCCCCTGAGTGTTGGTTCAGTGAAAAAAATGTTAGCTATTAAAATATAAACCACATTTTTGTTTGATCGACTTTTTTCTATTTTTTCATGATTTAAAAAAAATGTTTTGAAGACTGTTCCTAAACCACTATTTCTATGTGAAAGTACTTGTCGCCATCATGAGTACCTATAATTTAACATATAGCTAGGGTGTTCTAGGACTTATATTTCGAAAACGAGAGTACACATATTTAGGTGCATTCGACAAAAATTGGAATTTTAGTAAAAAATAAAAAAGACGTTTACCATTAAAACAATTTTTTATCATTTAAAAACTCATATTTTTAATATCGTTCTCGAGTTTAGAAAGCCTAAATACATCTAAAAATATTATACATAACCCTTTGTTACATAGTGTAATTAATTAAAAAATGATTTGTTCTTTTGTTCTTGTAGACATTTTTGAGTTCTGTGAAAAACCAAAATTAGACAAGGATTATTTTGAGATATTAACATTAAAAATCGGGAAATCGGTCCAAAGTTGACTAGTTTTCTATTTTTCGATGTTAAAGAAAATTAAATTTTTTTGTTTTATGTTTTTTTAACATATTTGTTTGTTCATAATGCGAAGAAAAAATTTTAAGTTTATTGTATAACAGATTGTCACGTTTTTCAGATTTTGAAAATTGAAAGAACGTAATTTCTTTTTTTTTTTGACTTTGTCGAACTGTTTCTCACACATTTTAAAATATTTTGCACTCAGATCTTTTTTATTAGAAATTGTGGTTTCTTAGCTTTATTATGGAAACTATGTTTGTACCAAGTATAATTTGTTTGTAATAAATATTTAAATAATTATCCCGATTTTTAATGTTAATATCTGAAAATAATCGTTGGGTCCTTGTCTAACTACAGAACTCAAAAATGTCTACTAGAACAAAAGTTATTGCATTTTGGCCGATGGATTTTGATTCTGAACCACTGTGTGTTGTAGATTTTTAAGCGTATATCGAAACAACGGTTGCTATACGTTGCCAGTAAACATTTATATCGGTAGTGGCATTTATTATTATTTAATATATACCAAAACATGCACGGATTCGAACAATTTCAACAGTACATGTTACTAAATTTAACACAAAATCGCTTTCTAAGATTCAAAAAATCCACAAAATATTTTAAGGAATCCCGCATTTCATATTTTGTGACCTTTGATCCTAATAAAATTCCCACGGATTTTACTCAAAGTACGAATAATTGGATACTCTAAAAAACATTTCGGGTGGTAGTGCGTATGATAAATATACATACATATGTAAGTTCATATTGATCATACGCTCCATCCACAATGAAACAGCCAGCCAATGATGTTGAAATAATGCATTTTATAAATTTTATTGAAAATATCTAACCTTTTTATACCCTCCACCTCAGGTTGGGGGTATACTAACTTTGTCATACCGTTTGTAACACCTTGAGATATCGACCTGAGACCCTATAGAGTATATATATACTTGATCGTCATAAAATTCTAAGACAATCTAACCATGTCCGTCCGTCTGTTGAAAACACACTAGCATCTAAACGAAAAGAGCTAGGATATCCAAAATTGCCATAAATGCGTCGTATAGTCGTAGATCAGTTGAGATTGAAACTGGGCGGCCCAAACGGCCCAAAGGGAAATTTTTTTCTCTCACAAGGACTAAAAATACCTACTCTATAACCCCTAATATTTTAGAGTATTTAAGCATATTTTTTCAATATGCCTGATAGTACTTACTTCATATTGGGGATGGGGAAATATTACACCATAAAGTGATTTTTATGATGGGACAAAAGGAGATAAATATGGTACATATTAAACGGCAATATCAAGAAACACGAAATTCAGTGTGTTCATTCCTCTACTTGAGTAGATACATAATATACAAGTATTTTTTCCAAATTCGTACTTTTAAGAGGTAAAATGGGAATAGAGGGATAAAAATGGTACCAACCAAACGGCTGCACTTAGAATAATGAAATTCGGTGTATAAATTCCTCTGATTGCATAGACACGTAAAATAAAAAGATTTTTCGAAATGCGTACTTCGAAAAATTGGGAAAGGGGGATAAAAATGGTACCCACCAAAGGGCAGCTGCTAAAGTCATGAAATTCGGAGTATACATTCCTCTGACTCCGTAGACACCAAAAATAACTTGTTTTTCGAAATTCGTACTTTCAAGGGATACAATGGGAACAATCGGTGCATACATTCCTTCGACTGCAAAGACGCAAAATAATGAGATTTTTTCTAAATTCGACAAACAAATTCCAATTCGACGACAAAAATTGATTGAATCATGAAGTTAAGTTATTTTGCACTATGTACGTGAGATAATGGATTTTCAAAATTTGCACTTTTGGAATTAAAATAGAATGGAAATACAACCAACTGTAGCACCCACTACCTACCAATATTTATGGTATTTAAGCTTTTTGGAAAATATAAATTTAAGAATATTTATTTTTTGAATTGACTTGAAGTATTATTTTGATATATATATAGTGTAAACATACTTATAAGCGTGACCTGAAATAATAAATATATTATATTTATTTATAAAATTATTTTTTCAATATTTGTATTTGGTTTAGCTATATTAAACAAATTTATATTTTCCTGTAATATTACTGCACTTCTGCGAAAATCGACAGCCTCTGTGGAATGCAATCCATGGTGAAGAGTATAAAAAGTTCGGCCCGGCTGCACTTTACTTGTTCTTACTTAAAACCTTGGAAATTTTCGTCCACACAAGTATGAATTTACTCAATTGCAAGAATTATATATTACATTCAAAGAAATATTTTTAAGTAAATTTACTACCCTATTTCCAGAAAATTAACTATTTGCTATGACTTTGAAACAAGGAAACTTTTCTCATTCTTAGTTTATTTTCCTACTTGGAAGGAATTTTTTACAAAATTGGAGTAACATTTTTGGACTAAATTGTAGTATTTTACTTAAATTTAGGAATGTTATTTTACTGAGTGTACTAAATGTGTATTTGTGAATACCTTCTGTATATTTCCATCAGATAATTAATCTTCGAATATATGAATTTGCAAAAGACATTTATAAGCACATATGACTCAAATTGAATTGTGACAGCATTGCTGATTGAGACATAATGCATATTTGTATACTTATTTATGCAAATATTTGATAAGATAGCATAGCATTCTCTAACTTGTGGTGTCCAAAAGAAAGATCAAGACAAACTTCATAATAATTTTGAAATTTAAATTTAATATGTTTAAATGTTTTGTGTTCAATAATCGCAAAAAGGTATAAAAACAATATAAAATGTTCCATTTTATCTTATATATAAACACCCTGTTTGACCGGTTTTTCAAATTTTAAAAACCGAAACCTGGTTTTTCAAAAATTTTAAATTTTTGAACAAACTGAAAACCGGTTTTACGAAGAGGCCCGGTTTTTGAAATCCCTAAAATAGGAAAAAGTTAAGAACCAAATGGACGCAGCTATAATCATGGAATTCGGTGTATACATTCTTCTGACTGCATAGACACGCAAAATAAAACGATTTTTCCAAATTCGTATTTTTTATGCTTCTACGGCAAAAATTGGTTGAATCATGAAGTTAGGTTATCTTGCACTATGCAAATTAAACAAGTAAAAACGGCCGGGCCGAACTTGATATACATACCCACAGAGGTTGCATTCCACAGAGGTTGCATTCCACAGAGGTTGACGGTTTTCGTAGAAGTGCAGTAATATTACAGGAAAATATATTTTTTTTAATATAGCCAAACCAAAAGAAATACAAATATTGGAAAATTAATTTTATAAATAAATATAATATTTTAATTATTTCAAACCACGCTTATAAGGTAATTAAAAAAATAAAAATTCTTATATTTATATTTTCAAAAATAATTTTCAAAGCCACAAATATTGGTAGATAGTGGGTGCTACAGTTGATTGTATTTTCATTCTATTTGAATTCCAAAAGTACAAATTTTGAAAATCCATTATCAGACGTACATAGTGCAGAAAAAACCTAACTTCATGATTCAACCAATTTTTGTAGTAAAAGAAAAATTACGCAATTAGAATTTTATCATTCTAGCTGTAGTC